>JAAXCT010000749.1:0-344836 GCA_012490785.1 Eragrostis nindensis | reverse complement strand
AAACCGACCCAGAGATTGGTCAGTATCACTGCATTATGTTATGTAGCAAACGCTATAATGCCGACCAAGAGATTTGTCAAGGTCGTCGAAGGTTCCATGCATGCATTTCCGAGAAACAGCTTTATTCCACTCCTACCTAGCTAGTTTCTAGTGCACGTTTGCTTAGTCACGAGAGTATTTTAACTGATTAAGCTACTCCCAATGGGAGTTTCATTTCTAGTAAATGACATGCCATGTCAGTATTTTTTGGTGATGTGGCAAAAGAATAATGAAAGAGAAAGAAGAAACCAGTTTCATCTAGATGAAACTGGGTATACACTGTTTCCAATACTATGCACAGTTTCCAAAATATGAAATGGCATGAAACTTGCATTGAGTGTAGGTATTTCATTTTATTTGAGCAACAATTAAATGCATGGCAAGCTTAGGAAACAACAAAATGAAATTATGCATTGGAGAGATGTGTTTCATTTGCATTCATAGTTTTGGAAACAACGAAATGAAACTCCCCATTGAGAGTAGCCTTATCCGTCATATTTCGGAAGCGACTGGATCACAAGCTAGTCCATCCTCAATTCTACTACTGCATTTCCCAACATGAGTATACATTTCATTTCACAGGACTTTGTCTTACACGGATTAAAATTACAGTGACTTCGTAGTTTTAAATCAGTCGATACAGTCTCTTGTGTATGTCGATAGGAATAGACTATGTGTGCATGTGTTTGTGAGGTGCCGATATGTGTATGTGTGCATCTGCATTTTGTATTTTAGGTAAAATAAATTAATAAGAAAGCTGCAATAATTGTTTTTCTAAACATCATTGTGAATTCGGATCATTAACAAATGGTTTTTTTCCTCTTTTCCGTTATTTGCAGATTTAGCTTGGCACTTCTGAAGAATTGATGACAGGGGTCTTCGGAACAACTTGGTCTATTTGCCGATTCTCCATTCTTGTGCATTTTCTTTTTTATGCCATGATGAGATGGCATAACAGGTAGATCCATATTGAACTGTATTTCCATGTGATCCCCTACAAATCCCAAGTATATCTACCAGAAATATTTTTACTCCGTACTCGCAAGTGCAATACTATCTTGATTAGGCTCTCGGTTGCGCATGCACTGCATTGCCTGGTCAAATTGACGGTTGAGCAATAATACCGACCCAGAGATTGTCAGTATCACTGCATTATGTTATGTAGGCACACGCTATAATGCCGACCAAGAGATTTGTCAAGGTCGTCGAAGGTTCCATGCATGCATTTCCGAGAAACAGCTTTATTCCACTCCTACCTAGCTAGTCTTCTAGTGCACGTTTGCTTAGTCACGAGTATTTTAACTTGATTAAGCTACTCCCAATGGGAGTTTCATTTCTAGTAAATGACATGTCATGTCAGTATTTTTGGTGATGTGGTAAAAAAGATAATGAAGAGAAAGAAGAAACCAGTTTCATCTAGATGAAACTGGGTATACACTGTTTCCAATACTATGCACAGTTTCCAAAATATGAAATGGCATGAAACTTGCATTGAGTGTAGGTATTTCATTTTATTTGAGCAACAATTAAATGCATGGCAAGCTTAGGAAACAACAAAATGAAATTATGCATTAGAGAGATGTGTTTATTTGCATTTCATAGTTTTGGAAACAACGAAATGAAACTCCCATTGAGAGTAGCCTTATCCGTCATATTTCGGAAGCGACTGGATCACAAGCTAGTCCATCCTCAATTCTACTACTGCATTTCCCAACATGAGTATACTTTCATTTCACAGGACTTGTCTTACACGGATTAAAATTACAGTGACTTCGTAGTTTTAAATCAGTCGATACAGTCTCTTGTGTATGTCGATAGGAATAGACTATGTGTGCATGTGTTTGTGAGGTGCCGATATGTGTATGTGTGCATCTGCGTTTTGTATTTTAGGTAAAATAAATTAATAAGAAAGCTGCAATAATTGTTTTTCTAAACATCATTCTTATTTTTGTTGCGTCAGATTTACTAGTTACCTTCGGTGAGTCATTCCTTCCTCCATTGGCTACCTATTATTGTTAGCTTTCCACTGCCGAGTCACTACCAAGTCCCAACGGGCCCACGAGATACTACTCCCTCCCTCTGTTTCAAATGTTATTATAAAAGCACACAGTTCCTTTATTTCCGTCGTCGAAAAAAAAAAGTTCCTCTATTTCTGTATTCTCTCTCTATCTCTCTCTCTCTCTCTCTCTCTCTCTCTCTCGTGACCTCGTCGACGGCGGGTGGAGCACCACCGACTGAGGGAGCAGCTACCGGCGTAGCTCATCGTAGCCTGGCTGGACGGCCGAGCCCGTCCCATCACTGCCTCTCTACAGGTCGGGGGTGGAAAGAGGAATTGGTGCAGAGGGCATGCGCTTGGTCGCCGAGGCGCATTGGCCTCCATCACCGCCCTTATTCTTTTGAATGAGTGGATTGTGGTGCAAGTTAAAATTGCAGGTGAGGAGGCTAGAGCGCGGCGTCTGATCGCCCGCGAGGCCACGATCCCCATCTCTCCTTTTCCAATTTTTCAACTTATTGTTTTCGGATGATGATTTAGGTAAATTGTTCGGTTCAATTTTTTCCACAACTTCTGCAACTAAATGGCCTTTTCTCATATATTCAATCGGGATTTTTTTTTCCTGGTGTGTAATTTTTGGGAAGTGGGGAAGGAGGTAGCTTCTTTGACTTTTCAGATATCCGCTAAGGCACACCTAGTACATCGATGTGTCTGCATCTTCTCTTCATAGATTTGGACATAGTACAATAGAGATTATACAACTTTCTTATCTCAGGTTGATGTCCATGCACGCAGAGGGAGATTTTTCGTTTCTATATTACTGATTTTATATGTTTGATTTCGTCAAAATTATATATATTTAAAGTTGCATCCCCAAAACGTTTTAGTACGCCAACTCAGATCTTATCTTTATTAATTTTGACATAACTCTTTCCCTGTATATTTAATGGATATATGGTACCTTTCATGGGTTACAAAAGATAAAAAAGTGCATCTTTCAATCAGCATATGTCCAAATAAAGATTAGTATTGCATCCTGAATCAGACGCTCTTCGGCATGTAGTATATTTGGTAATTGATTACGTTTAGTAAAGGTATCTGGCTATATTGGGATACCTACAGATGATACTGAAAGTCCTACACAAAATATTGCATCCTTCTCTCTTTTCACCAAAATGGCAACTGAATTTTTTTTTCGTACTGAAGGTTTCTTGAGAGTTGATTATCTCTATTAATTTGAAGAAGTTGAGCCCAAGTAATAGGATAAGCGTGAGAGCAAGATTGATTGTTTTGGCTCAATATGGAACCGAACGTCCTGCCACTGTCTTTCCTGGAATATATTACAAATAATTTCTCAGCAATACAAAAAGTAGGAAGTGGCGGGTATGGAGAGGTTTACAAGGTAACAGCTCAAGCATTCACTTTCTTCTTTTCTAACTATTGTCGGTACCACTAGGTCAAAAAAATTGTATCATCATTATTAATGATGTGATATTTGAAACAGGGAGTGGATAGAAATGGGAAAGAGATTGCTGTCAAGAAACTTTACATGATGGCAGTACTTGACGACGAGGGATTTAAGAATGAATTCAGGAACCTTATAAGACTTCAGCATCGCAACATTGTACAGTTTATTGGCTATTGTAGTGAAGCAAAAAATATATGTCTAAATATAGATGGAGAAAATATTTTAGTAAAAATGATCTATAAAGTTCTATGCTTTGAATATCTACGACATGGAAGCCTTGACAAGCATCTCTATGGTAGGATTTTGTTTCAATAAAATGTTCATATTATTTAGCTTGTAATGAAAACACATATTCCATTCGCAAAAAAAAAAGAAAACACATATTCCTATAATTTATATTGAACGCTGTTTTTGTCTTCTGATGCAGAAGAATCTCATGGATTTGATTGGCTTACACGTTATAAAATAATTAAAGGGATATGTGAAGGTCTAAATTACCTCCATGTGGAATTGGAAAAACCTGTTCTGCATCTAGACCTAAAACCAGCCAATATACTTTTAGATGACAACATGGTGCCTAAAATTGCAGATTTTGGGTTATCAAGGCTTTTCAGTGGTACCCATTCCTATGCCACCAAAGTTTGCAAAGGGACACAGTAAGTGGACTAGACAATGTTTAATCTGTGCTTATTACTGCAATCATTATTCAATAGGTTTTGCTTACAATTAATGATATGTGCGTATATGCAGGCACTACATGCCACCAGAGTACTTATCGAAGCAAATAATATCGAATAAGTATGATGTATTCAGCTTAGGTTTGATTATCATAGAGATAATGACTGGACCTAACGGATACTCCAAATATGCTGAATCATCTCCTCAAGAAATTGTTGAGCTTGTGAGGATATTTACTTATCTACAGAAAGTGCAAATTCCATCTGAACAAATATCATACATATAGGATTACATGTGTTACATAATTACTCAGTTAAAAACTGTACCACCTTATGTTTCAATTATGTAGGTACACAAGAATTGGAAGGAAAGGTTAGGAGCAACATCAAACTACACGGAACAAGATAGCCAGCAAGTGAAAAGATGCATTGAGATCGCATTAAGCTGCGTTGAAGCTGACAGACACAACAGACCAACTACAACGGATATTATCCGTCAGTTGAGAGAGACAGAAATCAATGGGACGGCATCATGCTCGGACCATGTAATATAACTTATGATATAACATAGATTTCTTCTCCGTTATAATGTTTCTGTAGACTGTAGTACTTTTCCTCCGATCCAAATATTGTTACTACGCATAATATCATCGGTCTGGTGATAGCATCAAACAACCCCATTTTGACCCTCATGCTTGGAATTGCTATAGAAAGACTTATTATAACATGGTCTCCCAAGATATTTTAAACATTTTCTTCTTCTTATTTGTCTTTACTTTCATGCACAGGCTAGTGTTTCCAAGATTGGGCCCTGGGGTGGAGTTGGTGGGGGGCCCTTTGACATTGAGGTGGCACCCCACCTTCTGGAGAACTTGATAATTGGTAGTGGCGAGGTCATATACTCAATTGAGTTTTCGTACCGTGATTGTAGAGGGAACAAATACATTGCAGGTCCCTGGGGTGGTTATGGACCTCAAAAGGCGACCTATCATGATACGGTGAGTCCGAATTTGAATAGAAAATAGTTCTCAATCATTTAGTTCAACCAAGAAAAATGTGAAAATGTTGTGTTCCTTTTGTTGTCATCTCCTTAGGGCAAATATTTGGCTTCATACTAATGAGGTCTTTTTCCACAGATTCAGCTAGGCCGTTCAGAATATATAATAGAAGTTGCGGGGACAATCGGTCCATTTCCATTAGCACAGGCTGGAGTTATAACATCTCTTACAGTTACTACAAATGTGAGCAGCTACGGACCCTTTGGAAAAGTAAGTGGAACTCCTTTCCAGATACCAGTGCAGAACGATAGCGGCATTGTTGGCTTCTTTGCACATGCTGGGTATTATATTGATGCATTTGGCATCTATGTGAACCCTAAGATGAAAACAGTAACAGATGAAAAGAAAAGGTAGTACAAGCTATATCTTCAAGTTTACATAATTTTCCCTTTTCCTTATTTTAATTCTTTTCTTAAAGAAATCTTTGATTTCTTTTTTTTTCTCTCATCTGCTTATTATACATTCATTTTAGGCCCTGCTGGCCAAGATTGGACCGTGGGGTGGGAATGGAGGGATGCCTTGTGATATTAAGGTCGCATACCGTCTGCAGAGCGTGACGATTCAAAGCGCCATTGTTGTTGATTCGCTCGAGTTTTCATACCTTGACCATGTTGGCCAGAAGCATACTGCAGGACCATGGGGTGCCGGTCAAGGGAAAGCTCATACGGTGAGAATGAGAATACTTTTTCCTTTTTGAGAAAATTGTGCCAGATACTCTTCACCTAAAATAACTAAACTTTATTAAATGAATTAAGATCATTCACAAATTGTTTTTTCTCCTTTCCATTATTTGCAGATTCAGTTTGGCACTTCTGAAGAATTCCTAACAGGGGTCTTTGGAACAACTGGTCAATTTACTGATTCTCCATCTGATGTTGTAACGTCGCTTACTCTGGTCACCAATGCACGCACTTATGGACCTTTTGGACAAGGTGGCGGAACATCTTTCCAAATATCAATGCATGACAATGGCAGCATTGTTGGCTTCTTCGGGCGTGCAGAGTCATACCTTGATGCAATCGGCATCTACGCAAAGTCTGAACAGGAACCAATAGCAAAAAAGGTAACCCTGCTAGTACACTTTATGAATATAAAATGATGAAATGTCGTCTTAGAATTATTTTTTTAAAAAAACAGTACAACCCTACTATATATGCACATGCGGGCAATCACACCTATGATCACACCATGACTATGAATGTCAATGAGAAATGGGCTAGCTGAGCTTGAGATTAACGAAGTCACCTAGGTGTCTCTCTATTGACAGGAACGTCACCTTCCACTAAAGAATAATTAGTCGTAAATGCAATACTTGCAGTGAGTCAGAGACACAAATAAACGTGAGTGTGTTGGTTCCACCACAAGGGACCCAACCATCTGAGCTATACTTAGTTTGTGTCCTAGAGTTACATGCAGGTGACTGTACCTTAGTTTGTGCATTTTTTTCAATATAATTGTCATATGTCATGTGTGGTCATCATGTTTTAAACAATTGCACACCCAGAAAAAATTGTGCAAAGAGATATGCAAATATCATACGAACTGTAAAAGAAGTAAATCTTACCACAGTTCACTTAAACATTTTTCTTTGGGAGTACATACCTTAACATGGTCCTGTTGTATGTTTTTTTTTTTTTTACAATTTTCAGTAGTGGACACATGCACGTGTCAAAACTTAGATGCAGACTAGTCGATACACTTAACAAGTACAGACAATCTGCGTAGTAGTAAATTCTGCTCATTTGATTTTCCTGTTTTTTGCATCAACTTTTTCTAATACTTTTCCTGGCTGATTCGCAATTCAAGACTGGGCTTACCATGCTCGGGCCATGGGGAGGACGACGAGGGATGGCCCATCACATTGGCACGACACCACAACCATGCCGTCTAGAAACAGTGATAATTTATGCTGATGCCGTAATCCATTCGCTGGAATTTTCGTACAGCGACCTTAAAGGGAGAGAGCACTCTGTTGGTCCCTGGGGTGGCCCTGGTGGGAATGTTCATCAGGTCATTGAGTGAATCAACACTAATTACTGCAGAAATTAGCTTGGCAAGATCTAATCATGCATATTCTCCTGTGTTCTCGCAGATTTCTCTCGAGCCTTTTGAGTTTCTACAAGGAATTTCCGGGACATTCGGCCGATTTGGTACATTTCACAATGTTATAACATCGCTTGCATTTGCCACGAACCTTGGTCGCTCCTACGGACCATATGGGCAGGGAGGAGGGACGCCGTTCAACATTCTAGTGGGGAGGGAACAGAGGGATGGCTGCATTGTTGGGTTCTTTGGGCATGCAGAGTCGTACCTTGAGGCGATCGGGGTCTATGTTCACAAGTACTACTGATCCGTTCTAGCTTGTTCCACGAATTTACACTTTCTTTTGTTATGTTCCTTCTGTTCTAAAAACACAAGTTTTCTGTGACATTCTTGTCCCTATACGGTGACGAAGATTGTCCTAATATTGTGAGTTCTTGGCTGCTCTTGACATATTATTAACGCTGCTTTAGTTTTAAATCACCGTGTATCATGGTATCTGATGTGGCCCTTCCACCGCAAATATAGGCAACGAGGTGACCCTGTAATCCTCGATGCTTTCCAGCCTTTAATTTAGCCTCAGCTCCTCTTCTTCCCGTATCCTCTCCACCAGTTTTTTATGAAACTGGAGGGGATAGCTCCCCTACAGGTTATAATATACTAAAAATAAAAGAGTTTACAGTACAAAGTGAAAAAGAAAAAAAGACAAAAAAAACAAAAGATCTAGATTCTTGAGTTTAGCCATTCTTGCAATTGATCCTTATGCCTCGCTCTTGCCCGATGGATAACCATGGACAACTCATGGAAAATTTTCTGTCTGCAATGTTCCACTATTGGATCTCTCTTACTAAACAACCATTCCTTCCTGGTAGTCCAAATGCACCAGGACATGAGAATGATCACATCCATGTAAAAGGGTACTGCCAGTCTCCTTTTGAGTGATTTTACTATCTGACAAATTCTTAGATGTTGAGGTACTATCAGTCCAATGGATGTCCAGCAAGCCTTGGCGAAATTGCACTTTATGAACAGGTGCTTAAGTGTTTCTCCTTTTTGTAAGATGCACATTTCACATGTATAAGAATCAATTACCATATGCTTCCTTCTCAGCAGTCTCTGTGTATTGAGCCTATCTTTTAGAAATAGCCAGAAAAAAACACTTTGTGTTTGAGTTGGCATGATGATCTCCACAGCCATCTAGAAGCAGGGTGGACTGGCAGATGTCCCATTAAGTGTTTATAGATTTTTGAAGATGAGAAAATGCCATTACCCCATATGTAAAACCAAGTATTAGCTCCATCTTGTAATCGATTGGAGGCCCTGTATCATATTTTCTGATTGCTGTAATTGTTCATAAGCTTGCACTGATAAAGGGAGGTTGAACAAACTGTATAGCTGTTCTGTGTTCATTGCTTCTTCCATAGTGATATTCTGCTTTTTGGCAAAAGAATATAGTTGAGGGTATTCCAATCTTTGGATACATGGTGCCCATCCATCGTCCCACAATAAAACGCTCTTCCCATCTCCAAACTTTGGGGTAGCTAGTCCTTTGTACTGATCTGTTAACTTGACAATTGTACGCCACCAGAAAGATCCTTTTTTCTGCATACCAGGTAGCTTCCCATTGCTATAGTAATTATCCTCTCCACCAGTTGCAGCATCGTCACCTTCATATCTAGTGTTTTATAATAGATTGGCTTTGTAATAATTTGGAGTACATAGATTGTTTGAACTTTATCTTTACATACTCGAACTCTGTTTGTTGGATTGTGTTTGTAATACTGAATATGTAGTACTATGAAATATTTCTGACTAAAAATAGAGTAATCTACCTGTTCCTGATTTAGTGTTTTATTTAGTAATCCAACTGGAGTTATTGTCTAGGCCTATAGAAGTTGGGTAACAATTCAAATATTCTCAAATATTTCTGATTAAAATTTAAGTGCTTCGCTTTCCAACAAGCGTGTGGGTGCGAGAGTAGGAACAACACATGCATGCGTGGGACGCGGTTTCTGAGGTGCAGGGAACGCCGGAGTGGGAGGCAGGTTTGCGGCAGGACCATGGAAACGAGGCCGCGAGAGAGGATGTCGCAGACTAGGGACGGATGATCTGCAGCCCATCGGGGAAAGTTCCGATCATCTTTAGCCCGCCACGCTGATGGCATTGCCTCATTTGCCCTCTCTTTTTTTCTTTGCCTCCTCAAGATACGTGTTGTAGTTGTGCCACTTGGGCTCATCACGAACAGCCTTCCACATTTTGATGACAATAAAAAATTGTCCTCCCTAATCAGGTTCATAAATGCATGCGCCTCGTCCATCAACTGATCTCCGACTGTCCATTAGAGTAAATTTTGTAAGCCTTGTTCCAAGAGTACTGGAACTGGTAGACCAGCCAGTTAACGGTATGCCATCGGTCCTTGGCTTGCTTGGCAGTTCTCCATCGATTTTTTGGAGTGGTGCTGTTGTGGACAGCAACAACATCACCCCAATACTGGTCATTTTTCTTGTTGTTCCCATTGATTGAATCCGTGGAGTTGTTTACCCAAGAGCTCATCTGCATTGGGCATGAATAAGATCAGTGCATTTGTTGTTAGAGTAGCAAATATGAGTGCATATAATAACATACCAATCTTAGATCCTCGTCTGGGCTCCATACAAGGCGCTTGCTAGTCCTCACTTCGCCATCTTCTTGAGCATCAACATCAACAAAATGATTGGATTTGGAACCAGAAGGCAGTTGTGAAGAGCATCAACATCAGGACTGCTGCCTAACTGAATATTTTGTGGCATGGGAGTATGATGGGGAAATTTTGTGGAAAGGGAAATATTGGTCCATTCTGGAGAAAGTTTATAAAGCCACCAGCTGGAAGAGGATCTTTACCCCTGAGCAAAGGAAACAAAACAAATAATTGGTGCTGAAAAAAAATCAAGAATACCATGAGCTAATTAGGTACAGTACCAATCTCGATTATTATGGAAGCACGACAACTAAAACATATAAGTTCAGTAGTTGTATCGAAAAAAACAGCATTACTAAATCAACTAATTTATCTCCCTCTTACAAGGTAATCTGGTTGCATAGCAAGTTATAGCTGAACGTTTTATTACTAGAGAAGAGGAGCTGTTTTACAATGGTTGGAAGGTACTACCCGGTACCATCCGGTACTTTTTGGCTAATTAATTGTAGCTGTTGATTTGGCTTCGTATTTAGTTTAGTATTTGGTTTTTTAGAAAAAGGTATTATGGTAAATCTGCTCCCGCTGACGTTGTCTCCTCCGAGGTTCCGTGCGGCACCCGTTCCCCTCCGCGGCGCCTCCTCCAGCTCACCGCCGCCTCCCTCACGCCGCCGCCTCCATCCCGCCGCCGCCTCGTCCATCCCGACTCCTGCTCCTCCATCCCGACGCGGCATCCTCCATCACGCCGCCTCCTTCAGCCCGCCGCCGCCTCCATCACGCCGCTGCCTCCCTGAGCTGCTGCGCGTAGGACATGTCCTTGTTGGCCACCCGGAACATGTAGGTGCACATCCACCACACCGTCAACCCGAGCACCACCAGCAGCTGCACCGCGTTGCCGGCCTGCAGGTCGTTTTTTTCTCGTTGGCGTCAGCGACTGAACTGAACGAACTGAAAACTCAAACGCAAAAGCTTCCAACTGTTGCACATGGCGTCTCACCTCTAGCCCGTACTTGAGCCCAACGCCGAAGGCGGTGACACCGACGCTGATCAGCACCACGAACTGGAATGGCGTGTGTGCAGGGAGGCTATCCTTAGGAGGGGAGTCCAGCCGCGGGGCGCGCCGGGGACATGAGCGAGGGGAGTCGAGCCGCGGTGGCGCGCCGACGACATGAGCGAGGGGATTCGAGCGAGGGATAGAAAGAGACGGTGCTGTGAGGAAGACGGTGACAACTCATATACGTATAATAATACTTAAGTTTTAAATTGACTTTCTTACCTTTTTCTGTAATATATAAAAAAATATTTACTAGTGCCGTCCGGTACCTCTCTTTTGGGTACCTCCTGGTACCGCCACCCTTACCACCCTTGGATCTTCGGCATTCAACGGCTCTCCTTTTTTTCTCTTATTACTAACCTGACAATTTCAATTTTACTCAGCTGTTCGGGGGGAATCATCGCAGCTTTCATTCATTAACTAGGATGATTACAATCATATTGCAATTGTTGCAGTAAGAAACTAGGCACACTGGTTGTCCAGACTGAATAAGATCTTCTGGCTACAGCCTGCTGGGCACACAAGCGCGCTGCTACATTTGCAAAGCGTTCTACATGTTTCAGACTGAAAGAAAGCTCTGATGTTTTCTAGGATCGGAGCAATTAGCTGTTCCAAATTAACAATGGGTTCTACTACTATTGTTCCATACAGATGGGCTTTATTGATGCTCTAATAGAAGAATCTTGTACATCACTCTTTGAATTCAATGGACACCGAATGTTTGTTACTAATTTTTACTAATTATCCAAAAAGGAACCCGAATGTTTGGCGCTGTCAATCTCTCAAAGCAATTCTAATTAGGACATGGGGAGATTAACGTACCAGTATTGTGGATCTGAATATGGAGAAGAGAACAGAGCCGTCATGGATGGGGATGAGAACTCTGCTGGATTGCATGGGAATATATTTTCAACTGCCATGGCTTGACTTGCCTGCTTGTCCATGGGCCTGCCGGTGATGACGAGCCAACGGAGCCACCAGGGAATGCACAATGCAGTGCCCCACCAAGGCGCGGCATGCACATGATGTGGCCGCCGCATGCTCTGCAGTGGTGATTGGTTGAGATCCAGATACCGGCGGCGGCGGTGGCGGCGACGACGACGGCGGCGGCGCATTAACCCGTGTTTATCGACGGCGGCGCCTCTCGCTCACTCAAAAGGGCTTCTGCTGGAAACACTCGGAATGAGCAGAGGGTCGATCCCCTTCTCGCGTGCACGAGCAGATTATGGGGCAAAATCGAGCGCCAGGCACGATGGAGAATAGCTAGTGAGCGCGGGAGCAAAGAGAGGAAGGCGCGCGCTGGAGGGGAAGAAATTGCGCGACATGGAAGATTTGGAAGCAGCGGATCGGCATCTCCAAAAAAATGCTTGACCTTGCAGACGACGCCCATACAATGAGAAGAAAGTCGTCGATAAGAGGCTGTTTTCTCGCGTCCACACCGTCTTGTGCATGCATGCTCAGCGACTTCGTTCTTTTTCCCCCTCTCTCTCCTCCGGCTTAGATGAAATCTTACGTGGCCTCTTCTCCTAGACGGCTGACTCACCGCATTGTACAGGCCCCGCGGAGCGCTGCGGATGCAGTAGTGTCTCTCGCGCATAGTCCTGGGACTTGGGCCGGGCCAAATCCGTGTGGGCTGCGGCCCGAATGTTTGGCACGGCCCGTGGCACGGCTCGGCCCGAAGGAGTTTCGTGCCGTGCCGGGTTTTCGGCACATCGGGCGGCACGGCATAGCACTATAGCATGGGCCGTGCTCGGGCCGGCACGGCCCGACGGTGGCCCGGCAGCCCGAATTGGCCCGACAGTGTGTTCTTGTCAAGTTCTTTAGCCAACGTTCTTTTTGTTATTTTGATTCATATTTTAAAATATAAACTTGTATAGATTTTGCATATGTGGTCCAAATTTGATGATTCTTTTTTCTAGAATCTTTAAAAATCATCTTCATCATGTGGAATCTTTGTATGCAAACATTTTCTATTGATCGGTCAACTCATTAGTGGTCACTATTCAACATTAGCTTCATCTTTTTGTAGATCTCCAAAAAATATGAATTTTAAAGTCATTTTTTGTGTGGATGTACAACTTATACATCTTTACACATAGAAATTTTGTATAAATTTATTTGAAGCACTTACACTCATGTAAGTTTGAATTGCTCCTCATTTGTCTCAAAAAGCTAAGAACTTCTATATCGTTTAGTAAATTTTGAAAACACATTCATGCAAACATTGTTGAAAAAATTCCCCAAAAATTATAGAGGTTGGTGTTGACTTGGAACAGCACCATACTAAAATTGACTTCAAAATTCAATATATTTTTGAACATATAAAAAGGCAAATAATCACTTTTCATTTGTTTTTTTTGATTACACTCAAAGTATGATGATTTTGGAACTCAAATTTGGTAATCACAAGTAATATAGTCTTACTAAAGTAGGGTGTTTTTGGTGGAATTTTTAAATTTTTTTGGTCTATGTAACACGAAAAAAAGATTCATTTTAAACAACAAAAGTGCGTCTTCTCTTATTGAAAACGTATTCTGGGAGACCTTCACAGAAACCGGGCCGTGCCCGGGCTCGGCACGGCCCGACAGCGGCCCGCCGTGCCGCGTGCCGTGCCTGGGCCGAGTTTTCACCTTGTCGGGCCGACCGGCACGGCACGACGCGGCCCGACGGGCTGCCACGGAGGCTCAATCCGGTCCGCCGCCGCTAGATCCACGCCGGAGTGCGTCGGATCTATGGCGGGGCTCCCCGGATCCAGGTCACCGGCCATCATCCCCAACCTGGCTTCGGTGTCGCCGCTGCCTCTGCCTCCATGGCGGGTAGCATCGGGAACAGCCGGATTCGACTCGACGCCACCATCCACGTCGCCCCTCCACTTCATCCTGGCAGACGCGGCCCCTCCGCGTCGGCTGGCGCATTCTCAACCCAGGTGCGGCCTCACCATGGCCGGATCTGCGGTGCTCGGCTCCATCAGGCCCCTCAGCGCTCCTGCTCACGGTGAACACGCAAGTCAAGAGGTGCTGCCTCTCCTGACTGCGTTGCCACCAGCTCTACAACGCCTCCGGTGTTCTCCCACGGTACCTGCGTCCTCAACGTCCACGAAGACGACATGCCGTACTCGCTACTCCAGAAGTACCGACCGCTACGGGTGCTCAGTCCGTTGCGACTCGGATGCAGGGAACCTGACTCTGCGAGCTCCGCCACCCAGAAGGGGTGGCTCTGCCTACTTCATGCGTCCGAGTGAATTTCAACCACATCTTACTTCACCGACGACAAGCTGTCATCGAGGCAAGCCTCCTCTTATCCAACCTCCGCTATTGCAGCGAGGCCCTTTCGGCGAAGCTCCGTCAATCAGTCCGTCGACCATCGCTTGGCGTCATCGGGCGTGTTCATGGCATGCGACCCGGCCTAGTGTGTTGTACTTGCCCTACTGTTGATCTGAGGGCTCTACTCTATATGAGCAGTGTAATCTACACCTACTTTAAGGTGTATTTGTACTACTAAGTTCACCAGCAGTCCTTAAACTATTTCAAGTGTGTCATCTAGGTCCACGAACTCTTAAACCGCACGGCGGTCCAGGTGGGCCGGCCGGCCGCGGCGGCAAGCAGCTACGCAGCACAGCACGCGGGGCAGCTGGCCGCGGCGACGCGCGACGAGCGGGGCAGCCGGAGGCGGGGTGAGGCACCGAGCGGCACGGCAAGCGATGTGGGCGGTGGAGCTGCTGAGAGAGAGGGAAGAAGGGATAGAGATAGGTGTGGCAAAAATTTTGGACGGGAGAGTCACTGCAGTTAATAGGGGCTGGGGTCGAAAGCACGTGACAAATATGTTGGGGACTCCGAGAATGTCCTATATCTATTATATATATATTTGACGACGAAAAGGAGCCACCACGTTCGCTCTAAAATGCTATAAATTCCCACGTTAATCCGAGAAAATAAGAAGAGAAAATTACCCACCACTGCCATTATGAAAAAATTAGTCATAAAACCTCCTAAAAATATTTATAAAATAGCTAAATTCGGAATAATAAAAAATAGCCAAAAATACCCTCGCACATACTTCTAAATTACCCACCATGCCATTATGAGTTAAAAAATAGCAAAGTTCAGAATAATAAAAAACAACCAAAAATACCCTTCACTCCTATTTCAAAATTGCCCTTCATGCCATTATAAGTACAAAAAAATTAAATCCAAAAATACCTTTCACACCTATTTCTTAATTGCCCTCCATGCCATATAGTACAAAATAAATTTAGATTATAAAAAATAGCAAAACAGATATCTCTAATTCTTTTTTTTAATTTATGATGAGAGCATGAAACTTCCGGATACAACCATTGAACTTGAGTATAAGGTGAATATGTTTCTAAAATTGAGGTCATGCTTGGTTGAAAGAGGTGAACTTGAGTCGAGGACGACTCAAATTCAAGAGGGGGAGGATGATGAGGACATCACTCCTTCGGATACAACCAACACTTCTCCGCTGTACATGCAATGTCCAATCACTAGATCTCCTGCACGAGAATTGAATTTACGGGTGAGCTTGTTCCTAATAATGCCTTCTTTACATGTTTTTTAGAAGAAATTACTACCTAATGATTTAATTATTGTTAGGAACCATGGAGATGATGAGAAGATAGCTGGAGAGGTGCGTGGAGGCATAGAGGGCCAGTGAGGGCGTCCGTCAAGTTGGAGGCCCAATCCAAGTCGACTTCGAGTCCGTTTTGGAGTCTAGGAGCAGTCTGCACTAAAACGGTCACCCAGGTCGCATACGGTTTTGGATTTGGACGTTCTTTATATGAACGGAAAGATAATTTGATAATCTTTCCAATTGCAACAGTTTAATGTCAAAATTCATCGGGAGTCATCGGGAATCGTCGAAACAAGTTGACATCCAAAATCTGTCTCGGTGTTGCGCCATTGTATTTTGGCCTTTGGGCTTTGTCGTGTTGGAGCCCATTAGGGGCACGTCCAGGGGGTTGCACACCCCTAAACACTATATCATCAGTAGCCGCCGCCCAAGTTAGGGTTGGGTTTTGCTTAGATTATTCCGTCAAGAACAGTTTCGCCGTTCATCGGTTTGTGAGACCCTAACTTGTGAGTTTTATCATATATCTGCAATTTAGTTGCATTCTTTCTTGTTCTTACTTGTGTTCTTCGATTCGCGGGCAAGGATTAGTCTTCTCGGCGAGGTCGATCGTGCCATATCGGTCGATAACCAGAGGAGAAGTGGTGCTGCGATTGCGGGGTTCGGAACGTGTTGTTCGGAAGCCGGATCGATTTGTGTCAAGTCTCCGCCAAATCGTTGTTTATCTGAACCTTTCGGAAGATCGGGAACCCTAGTATACATCACACACAATCCAAGGTAAATGATGACTCATCTCACACACAATTTGAGGAACGGAGAGAAATTCTCCAATTTATTTTCTACTATTTCCTAAATATATAGTATAAATTAAGAAAATAAACTATGTTAAACTTCTGCAATAATATAAAAATATTTTAAGTAGTATACTAAATCTAACCGCACAAATGCGTGGGCAGCCATACTAGTTGTGGCAAAAAAAAAACAGTTTTGGATGGAACGTCTTAAAATGTTGAACGGATGGGGAGTACCAAAATCCGCAACGCACGCCATCGTATCATTCGTTTCATCCTCGGTAGCGCCGCGACTGTAACGTCCCGGGTAATTAAATCGCCCGAAACTCCGTGTTTTCCGTACTTGCCTCAGGATCAATGACAAGTACACACGGAAATCACAGTGGAATCATGACCATATCAAAATTTAACTATCAAGTTTATTTGAAATTTACAAAATATTGGCTCAACGGCCGACGAAATACCTTAGGAAACAAACACATCAGTAACATAAAGGAATTTAAATTCCCAGCGTGTGCCCCGTGTTCATCCCACATGCAATTGACTGGAAGTTGAACCCCTAGAAAGAGCGGCATCGTTCCTCACCAAGATCCTCGTCATCTCTGAAACCAAGTTATCGGAGGCAAGCAATGCGGGTAAATAATAGCAAAATCATAATTATATGCCAGGCCAAATGAAGGAAGGTATAATATAGGTAAATTTGCATAAATGAGCAAATGGCAATCTAAACTGGATTAATAAAATAATTACTAAATTAAATTGCTTGAACATAAATTGCATAAATGTAAGCACAAGTAAGCATCGTAAGAATAAAGTGTCATACTTGACCTCCAAGTCAAGTTCCTACAACAATCATCAACTATGCCATTCATATACCATTATTCATAATCAATTTTTATTCCCAACCATTTCCTAAACAAAGACCTATCATTAAGGAGCTTAAGACCGCAAGCACGGCCATTCGAATGGATTAATTACTCTGCAGAGTTTGTACGCTGTACCCATGGACAGTGAGTGACCGTCTGTGGTGTTGCAAGCACCGTGCACTCACGAAGTGTGCACATCGGTATCACGCATGACGTTTTCATTAGCCGTTTGTTAACCTTGCCTTCCCTAAATTGTCAAAAGTCCCTCTGAACCTGACCACTAACATCCCAGAGGTACAATTTATCCCCTCCTTCAAATATGGATAGTTAGGCAGGAAAAGGGTACAATTCATTGTATTGGTAAACCTTGAGCCCAAAACCGTAGTGATGGAGGTCCCTCTGAATAAATACCAAATCGGGTAAAATATCCATACATTCCCTACTTCTAGAAGGCAAGGCAACATTCAACTAATTACTTAGCCATGGCCCTCCCATACCAGCATCCATGGTCGCACGATGTTTCCTTAAATCAAGTTACAAATGTACCGGTCCTTATGCGATGCGACGGGTCTCCAAAATCATCATTATTAATCAATCATTAATCCAATTTAACATTATCACATCAAAACCCGTCAACATCTAAATTATCATCATATATCATCAACCATAATTTCCCATCAACATAATCTGTAAATTTAATGATTATGCATGTACTTACATTTATACAAAATATAGTCATTCATCTTATCAAGCTTAATTAGCAATTAATTATACCATAAAGCTTAGAGCGTATAACCATTATGATAACCCAACTTATGATTACAAAAGGATATGACATAGTTCAACAAAAGGGGACAAAATCAAATAGGTGTATCTACCATTTCCCAAATGAGCATTTTTAATGATATGTATTATGTACAAATTAATCCTACATATTAAGTACTTAAATGCATTTGCAAACATAGGATCAAAATGATCAAGGGGTGTGCTTGCCTCGCACCTTTATATACATAATTCATACGACGATCTTCAAGTGTCGATCTTCCCGCGAATCCTTCGACGACTCACTCACGTGTGCACCAATCCACGATCGATAGACACCGAGATATCCAAATAAACCATCCAAGAAGATCCAATAAAATCTACAATAATAAATACCAATATTTCGAATAAAAACCCAAGAATATGATTATGAAATGCATTTCTTAAAAAGAACTATTTAATCGCAATTTCTAAAGAAATTACACGTAAACGGTTTCTATCAATAAACGAAATATATGAGAGGCAATTAGGGTTTACGTGGCTCGATCTACTTTAGGGTAAGCATTTGCTATGAGATATATATTCCTGGCCTTATAATGGCCATATTCACCTAGACAAGTCATTTAGGAGTTATTTGCTTTTAAAGAAAACAAGGTGTAAGATCATGCATAAATCTTTATTCACAAACTCCTATAGTGAAAAAGATGACATGCATATGTTTTATTGATGGTGATTGCGTGCATATCTATTATGTACGATCTATAATTACTTCTATTAATGAACATGGTGTCGTTCAAATTGATATGAGCGAATAAACTAGATTTACATGGCAAATATCCCTAGGGTGATTTAAATGTAAGATAATTCTATATGCCTTCAATGCAGGAAGAGACATCCCTATGTGTTAAAATATTAATTTATTTGCTATAAACATCTATATGCCTTTATGCACATATATGTCATGATCCAAGATGTGGTATATATATATATATATATATATATACTATATTATCTACATATGGTGTATTATGAAGATTTATATTTGTTATTTATTTTTACATGATTTAGGTACTATGAATATGGTGCTATATGTATATGTGACCTAAGTATTTAAATAAAACAAGAATGCGTGTATAAACTATATGCATGGAAAACATACACGTTGTATATTCATATTTTCAAACTAAATCTAATTACTAATGTTTTCTCATTTTTCATTAAATAAATTACTTATGCATGGTTGTATGTATGCTTATGATGCGCAACATATATTCGTGAGCATGGTTTGTAAATAAACCTATATACACAAGCATAAATAATATTCTCATTTAATTGGGCTAATCAGTCTAACATTTGAAGTAAGACTTAAACAAGGCTATTATGTTATTAACTATATATATATGAGGAGTATGGTAAGATCTACATGTATATTTTACCTATAGCAATGGTTGTCATGCAAAGCTCCCTATTATTTCAAAAAGGTAAATATGCAATTACTCATAAGAAGCATGATTTAAGTTAAATATTTATATGACATACTTTGTGTTTTAAGTATTATAAAAAATGGAAAATGATCCTAAATGCATTAGGAAGCAATCTGATGTGGTCATATACTTTATGAAATTGTATCTATAAAAGATAGTGCAATCTAATGATTTAAGCAAATAAAATAGGTGTGCACCTCATACATCTAGTAGCATGACCTATAAGGTAATTATGCTATTTTAAGTGTATGCAAAAGGGGACAAACCTACACATTAATCAGAGTAGTTGCATGCTTTACTATTATGTAAATAACCAATTAATTCCATTGAAGAAATAAGTTATTTCATAAAAATATGGACAAACTATTTATCAAACTTTTCTAACAAATTTTTCTATAATTTATTTCTGATGGGCAGTGCCAAAAAGTCCTAAAATTAGCAAGGAGTTATTCTAACATTTTTACCAAATTTTTCCCTATTATTTTCCTATTGATTTCGAGTTAAAAAGATTAAACCAAAACTGGCCAATTGTAATGCGCCACGTGTCGGCTTGAGGTTAATTCAGTTCAAAGCAACTCGAGCACAGTAGCCGGCGGCGGGAAAAATGGCTCGCCGGCGACGAACCAAGGCCGGACCTCGACGACATGCTAGCCCATGAGATGCGCGAGCTCAAGAGGAACCGTCCGGTGGTCGTCTCATCACTGGAGACCTCCTGTAGCGGCGGCGCGGCGGCAACCTAGGTTCGCGGCGGCAGAGCAACATCGCATCGCAAGAATAAAAGCATGTCCATGAGTTCATGCGGCTTTTTACGCGTCTATGAAGTGCAGGGAGGCTCACCAAGCTGCTGCTGGAGCTTCTGATAGTCGGAGACGACGGCATGTCGGCCGACGGCGGCGGAACAGAGGAAGCTTCCGTCGGGAGGGAACTATAGGCCTAGATGGAAGGAACCAAGTGCACAAATGGCATCAGTAAGGTGTACAGGTTGTAAGTACCAAAGGAATTGAGCTCTAGCTCACCAGGGAAGGAGAATCGTCGGCAATGGTGGCGGTGGTTGGAATGGGGAAAAGTTGAAATTCATCTAATTGCCACAGCAATTAAGGACGAGGTCAAGCTATAGAGGATGAGGGAGACGAAAGGAAGAGAATTAGAGCTCCAGCGACGTCCTTTATTGGGA
This sequence comes from Eragrostis nindensis, assembly GCA_012490785.1. Lineage (NCBI taxonomy): Eukaryota > Viridiplantae > Streptophyta > Magnoliopsida > Poales > Poaceae > Eragrostis > Eragrostis nindensis. The sequence goes on along the minus strand of JAAXCT010000749.1, from coordinate 324,169 downwards.
GAGAAGGCGGTTCTCGCCAATGGTTCAGTTTGGCAGTGAAACAGGGAGAGAGAGAGAAGAGAGAAGGGAGCTCCGGCAGGTGCGAGAAGGAGCAAGAGGGGCCGAGGGATGACGTGCGGGACGCGTGGTGCTTCTACAGTGGTGGCACAGGACGGCAGGGTGCGTGGCGAGGCGCCGATGGCCGGGCGGCGGTGGCGCGTTGACGGCGGAAGAAGAAGGAAGAAGAAGACGCGAGAGTTGGGCCGGCTGAGTTGGCTTGGGCCGCGTCGGGCTGGGCTGAGGTAAGGTTTCCTTTTTCTCTTTTCTTTTATTTTCTAAATGGGCCGAGCCCGGGATGAAGCCCATGACGAATTAAAGAGTTTTCTATTTCTACAACGGCAGAAAGCTTCTTCTATTTTTCTCCTAAAGCAAACGTGCTCTAAAAATTCTGAAAAATTCAAAGAAATTAAGTTTCCGTGATTGCGACCTATGGTGAATTTTGGGGAATTTTTGTCTAAGCCAAATTCCCTAGAAAAATCAAACAAAATTCTATGCAACATGAGATGCATTATATGCATGAGTTCAAAATTCCAGAAATAATTCATTTATAAAATTCAAATATGAAAATCAACTCCAAATATTTGAAATTCCAAATAAGAGCATCTCCATTCCAACCACAGCAAAATATTTATGAAAACCAAATTGAGTTAATTCATTATTTTGTTTAGAAACTTTTCATCTTTTTCGTAGCTTATGTTAATGATGAGTTGATTTCTCAAAAATGACGGCCTAGGGGGGCCGGGATGTTACAGCGACCTGGCACCAGCCGGGCAGCATGCAGCGAATCGTCCCTGCTCATGCTGTCTTGGCTGCGAGTAGGGATGGCAACGGGTCGGGTTCGGATCGGGTGAGGCAATCACCCACCCGCGAAGAAAAATGCCTCGGGTGAAATGTGTCACCCGCACCCGCACCCGCAGGTGAAATTTGACACCCGCACCCGTGCCCGTCGGGTTTCGGGTGGGTCTGGGGCGCCCGTCGGGTATACATTGCTACGTACTTGGTGTTTCATTTATCTACTTCTTCTAATGTAGAAACCCAAAAATTCAGATTGCAACCCTAAGAAAAGAATTGGATGGATTCTATCCGCATGCCCTCTTGTAATCAAATCAGATGCAATGGAAAACAAAAGCAAAAGGAAAAGGAAAGAATCATTTGGCAGTAAAGGTACGTGCTTCCTTAATGAAAGGCAACAAATCAGCTCGAATCACACATGAAGGGAAAGGAAAATTGAGCATCTCAACGAGAGCCTGACTCGGCGCGGCCTCTCCATGCTGCCAACAGACAGCGCTGGCCTTGCACGCCACGTCGCTGCGCTCGCAACGTCCCGCGTCGCGCGCCCTTCCACGCCACATCGCGCGCGCCGGAGTCGCGCTTCCTCGCCATGAGTCGCGTGCTCTACAGTGAGCTGGTAGCGGCGGCGAGAGCGAGATGGGGATGGGGAATCGGGGGAATGGATAAGGGTGCGGTGGGCTGTTGGCGACTGGTGAGTTGGGCTGTGGTGTAAGTCGAGTGGAAGTTGGGCTGCAGCGGCCTGCTTGTTCCCGGTGTCAGTTGGGCTGTGATCTCTCTCGGGCCCATCGGGTCACCCGCGGGTGGGTGACGACGCCCGCGCCTGCGCCCGTGTCACCGCGGGTCGGGTGCGGGTGCCACCCGCGGGCGGAAAACACCACCCGCGCCCGCACCCGTCGGGTGCGGGACCCGCAGGCCCGCGCCCGCGGGTGGAATTGCCATCCCTAGCTGCGAGCCTGCGATCGAGAGCGCACTGAAACAGAGACAGCTGGGCTGGCGGTGGACCAGGAGATGGCTCCCGGGAGCCGGTTCAGGCTGAACCCGCGCCACGCACCCCGCCCACCGCCGGAAAGCAGGCGTTTGCCGGTGGGCCTGACTGACGCAACGGGCAGCTCGCTCGCTGCCTCTCACGTCCCGTCCGTCCTGACTCTACTCTCGTCTCATGGAGATAAGCCTTGAGCCTTGCTTCCCGTTTGGTGCGTGCGCGCACATCGCTGCATGCAGTTGTTCATGTACTGGTCCTCGATCGGACGGTTGTGTCGTGCAGATACATGTTTATTGGAGAGTAGACCATGTTGCTGTGTGCTTCTAATCGGAGTAGTGTGGAACACAGCTCGTAAACTGCAGTGACTGTCTGATTGGTACATGAGGTGGCTAGCTGCATCGCACCCAGAAAAGTGGACCGGCGGCCTGCCTGCCATGGCATGTGCGGCGGATGGAAATGATGGAGGAATCTGTCGCGGATGGAGTGACGGCGGCGCGCGATTCTGGCCGGTCGTCGGTCAGCCGGATGGGGCTGGGTTGGCTGCCCCGCGTTTTGGATCCTCGTGCGTTAATGGAGATCCGGGACCTGGCGTTGGGCAGGAGCAGTGGCGGAGCCAGCGGTGAACGGGAGGGGGGGGCATGAACAGTACCCAGCCTGAGTGAGCACCCAGTTGGGAGCCCAATGTCCAGAGTTGGCATCGCGAGCTGGCCGGAAGGATCAAGATAACATTGGGCTTTGTTACTTTGCTTGCGCATGCACTCAGAGAAGCAATAGGCAGCGCACAAAATACAAGCAGCTGGCCTCAAATACACGCATTCCTTTGGAGTTTTTCTCACGGCAAGGGGGGGCCGGAGCCCAGGTTGGCCGATACCTGGCTCCGCCCCTGGGCAGGAGTAGCTCAATTCTGTGGCGTCACAATCGTACTGCAGACTCTGGTCATCTGGTGACGGCCAAGTCGACTCCTGGGAGTCAAACGGAACATGCATGCACCGTTTTCATATTGCTTGACTGAAACAGCCCGAGCTGGACGACTGACTGCTCTCAGCGTTTGATCAAACTTTCAAAACTTTGGATTCAATCTTTCTGTTTTGGAGATTTTAATTCAAATGTGACAAACGTGAGACAGAGAGTCTCGTATTAAGAGCGGTTTTTGTGGTACTGGTGGAGGACATGCATGTACCTACGAATTGGAAGGGAGAATAAACCTTAGCTAAAGCAAGACAAAATATAACATCAAAAGTATAATGCATGATCTTACTTGCATGAAAGCATGCTAGTGTTGAAATTGTATATATATTCTTCTGAAGAAACGTTGATATTGTATATTGACAACTCAAATTCGATATATACAATGCTACATCAACATTCTGCCAAAGCATAAGAGAGAGCAACGTCCGAATTATGATAACAGCCCACTTCAGACACTGCTATATAAAAGTATGTCCAAGTTCAGAGAAAAGAGTTCACATAACTTCAAACATATTGTAACAGGGGATTCATGTCCCTATTTCCCTAACATATATAATATATGGCCATGTTCGGCTGCAGCCGAACACTGTAGGGGATGCTGAAGAAATAACTGCGAAACACTGTAGCGGATGCTGAAGATGCGAACACTGTAGTGGATGCTGAAGAAATAACTGCGAACACTATAGCTGCTGAATCGCAGCAGGCATGGCGAACAAGCTCTATATTGAAAGATTTAGGTGTGAACGGTTGTTGTCTTTGTTACTATTGCCACGGCAAGCGGCGCCGATCTAGGGGGCAAAAAAATGCCGGCCGTGCGACTTTTTGGTAACTAACGAGAAGTTATGGTGGGCTTGAGAACACCTCCGATGTTGCTTTGTGTGGATTTGTCTAAGACTGGGTCAATAACACCTAACTTTGGTGGAACTCTTTCCGATAAAGTAATGTGTTGCGTAGGGGCATGTGCTCCCCTGCTACTTCGACTATTTGGAGAAACAATCACTTAATTAGTAGCTTTGACAAAATAAATAAATGAAACAACAACTACCTATGTTCTCTTTATATGTTGCTTTATTAGGCTTTTGATTTTGTTCTTGGATACGGACGTTGTCCACTAATTTGGTAGGATTTTTTTTTTTGCAAATAGCCCTTATTAAAATACGATGCTTGTGACAAGGGGAGCGGGGAGGGAGGGCTGCGCTAGTGGGGAAGGGTGTGGGATGCGGCGCTCGCGTTTCTGTGGAGAAGAAAAGAAAAGAGGTTGAACCGGTACCCATAACTAGTGGCTGACGGGTAAATTCGAGGAAAACTTCTCCGCAGCAGCCGGCGGAAGCAAGTCCAAGTTGTTGTGAACAATGAACTACAAAAAAGCTGTTTTCTAGGGTGCTTTTGCCCACAGGTGTAGCCTTTTAGTTGGCTTTTAGCTTTTTTGAAAGCAAAAGCAGTTTGAAAAGACCAACCAAAGGGACCCTAAAACCGTGTCAATAACACCTAATTCTGGTGAAACTCTTTTAGATAAAGTAATATGTTGAGTAGGGGCATGTGCTCCTCTACTACTTCGATTATTTTGAGAAACAATTACTTAATCAGTATAGCTTTCACGAAATAAATAAACAAAACAACAACTACCTCTGTTCTCTTTTATATGTCGCTTTATTAATTGGGCTTTTGATTTTGTTCTTGGATACAGACGTTCACAACTAATTTGGTAGGCCTTTTCCTTTTGCAAATAGCCCTTATCAAAATATGACGCTTTGCGGACAGGCCTCTGGCCTGATGGCAAGGCGCAAGGGCGCGCTGGAGCCGACGGGGGTTCGATCCCCCGTCCCGCACCCACCTCCAGGAGGCAGCGGCAAGGGTGCCGTTTATCTAAAAAAAAAATTATGACGCTTATAAGTAATAGCTATAAATCAATTTTTATGTTCGCTACGAAATTCGTACTATATGTTTCCAAGAGGAGTTACTAAAATATCTGCACACTCACAAAAAGATGAACAAAGAACATGTGTATCTGGATTCCTAGCACCATGCATGGCTCGCCCTGGCTTGGATTTGTGGAGACAAAAATACAGCAGCATGAGCAGATTTGGTCCTCTGCCACGGCAAGCTCGGCTGCAACATTCCAGCGTCCGCTGTGTAGCCGAGAATGCATTCAGCCGCGCGCAGGTCAGACCGTCAGAGCACGCCGTGTCTCCATTTGTGTAAGGTGCTGACGTGCTGTAGCTAGCTACCTGCATCGCATGCATGCACACGCAGACGCAGGAGTCGTCAGCATTCGGCAGGGCAGGACCGGCGTGGGCGGTGGATCGAAATGATACTGTGCGAGAGGCTGCCGCTGCCGCAACGTCACAGAGAGTTGTTCCTCCTGCCGACCCCTGGACGCCTGACTGAATCTCCTCCATTACGCACGAGGATCCAAAAATACTCCCTGCCGCACCGGGCGGTGGCAGCAGCAGCCCCATTCATAAGCTTCCGCTGACGGCCCCCAGAATCGCGGTCGCGGCAGAACTGAGAGGAGAATGCCAGGAGGGAGTACTACTACCATGCATTGGCCTGGGAGTAGGAGTACTCCTAAGGTGCCGTTAGGCAACTGGGAAACGAAGAGTAGGATTGGGATACGGAAATGGAATGGAAAATCTACACCATCTATTTATTCATATATCAAATCTCAACCATTCATTCCCTTAAGAATCATTTTCCAATCCTAATTCCACCTCTCATTTCCCATTTGCCAAACGCAACCTAAAGGGAACTGACCATTCTGCGGCTGTACGTACCGTGAGGGCGTTCATTCATTCCATCTCATTCTTTCCTAATCTGCAGCAGGATTATGAAACAAACGTGTTTGATAACAGGGGCAAATTGTGTTCATACCCTCACTTTGAACTCTGACTGTGATTTTACTCTCATTCTTTTAACTTTATGATTTTACTCTTGTCTTTTCAACCTGAAGCCAGGGTTCAACCTTTTCACCCCTAAACCCCTGCTCTAATATTCGCAACGTAGTAGTAAAAGTGGGTAAAGGCCTCCTGATGCACCCCATCCAAAAGCTGACATGCTATTATGCTGCTTCTGCATCCTCGCATGACCTTTTTTTGGTTACGTGAACTATATTATGCTTAGGAGGCACATGCCCCTTTCAGACAATCTAAGAAGAAGTTGTATCAACCATGTATGACCACTATGCATTCTTCCAATTCAACTGAAACATGTGACTTGTGAGGGGGACTGAAAAATATGTAATTTTGCATTGCCAAGCTAGGGAATACAAGTCATCGTAGTTTCTAGGGTTAGACACATCTAACCAGCTATTTAGTCATTGGCTGAGATATCATATTTTATTTGGATAGCAACCAACCATGGGCACGCCCATGCACCAACACCATCGTGTAGATGATTTCGCACGCATGCGAAGCGATTGCTGATTTGCTGGCCAATTATTTGGCATGTCAATAGATAGCAGAGCTAGCATGGGGTCAACAAAATAACCCCTTCCTAAAAAGCCATAATTTATTTTGATTCTACGGTGCAATAAAATCCGTTCATCATGCATCCCATTGTTATATCTTCCAATTAAAGTCTCTCTGTTAGTTGGTTATATCGGTTCACCTAGCTTTGCTTTGAAACATATAGAGCTCAGCAGGATCATTGAGCGTGGATTCTGATCTCTAAGAAATGGATTATCCTAATTTAAAAAAATCACAGTCTCACCATATTGACTATATCTACGACCGGTGTGATATATCCTTGTAAACGTTAAGGCCTCCTTTGGGAGCCCAATTCCCGGCGGGGAACCCGGCCATTTCCCGGGCCACGCGGGCCACGCGGAAATTGACCCCGGGCTGAATTCCTCAGCCTTTGGAAGGCCCGTGGACAGGGTAAAATTGCCCCGGTGATGACCGGTTTCGACGGGGAAGAAATCCGCGTCCTCAGAGGCGTGGCTCGCAACCCGGCTCTCTTCCCCGTCTCGCTCGCCGCCCGCCGCCTACCTCCCCGACGACGCCGCGCCCGCCTCCTCCTCCACGCGACGCCGCGCCCGCCGCCTCCTCCCCGACGACGCCGCGCTCGCCTCCTCCCTCCCCGACGACGCCGCCAGCGCCTCCTCCTTCTCTGCGACGCCGCGCCCGCCTCCTCCTCCTCCTCCTCCTCCTCCTCCGCTTCCTCCTTCCACGCGACGACGCTCGACGCCGGCATCGACTTCGACCGTCTGCTCGTCGTCAAGGTGATCTCTCTCTCTCTCTCTCTCTCTCTGACGACGAATCCGCCGCCGCCTTCTCTAGATCTCACACGAGGAAGCTCAAGATCCGCAAGCCGGGCCCAAGAACAAGAAGTCTTCGTCGACGACGTCTATTGCTGTGAGCTCTCACTCTCTCCCTCACCCTCTCTCTCTTCTTTCCTCACCTAGGGTTATAATGTGTCATGTTCCGATGTTCCTGTTCTGATCTTCTTAGTGGCGCGAATCTTGCTATCAAAGTGATTTTGAATGATAGTGTGTCTGATGTAACCTGTCTGTCTTTTTTTCTGGTTCTAGTTCCCCTAATCCCTGAACTCCTCTTGCTACTGGGTCTTTTCTTCGCTGTTAAACTCTGAACAAATGTTTCCGTTATGTGTCATGTTCCATCGATGGAGCTCTGAACAGATAGCAATGAGGCAAACCAATGCTTGAATGTTCTGTTGGCAAAATATGATCCTTTCAGATGTCTTGCTGTCTATACAAATATTCTCTTACTATTCTCCTTTCTCGTTTGTGTAATTTACAATAATAGGACTTCAATGATATTTGGTTCGCACGCAGTTTATAGTACCCCTATTGATCAGTGATGATGAGAAGATACTTGTTGTGTGTATCAACTGTTTGACAAAGGTATCATCTCATATGTGTTGCTATTCCCTGCGCATGTATCTAGCAGTTAGGATTGTCTTCAGTTTCGTCAGTTAGACAGTTAGTTTCAGTTAGCATTTGGTTTGTTAGAATCAGCCATTCTGGCTTATCCTCCTCATCGGAGAGTAGTTTGTATTAGGCTATAAATACTTAGCAATATACATCACAAAAGCTGCAGCTCCCGCAGCACCAAATCCAGTTCTCGTTTTTCTGTTTCCAACAATATGTGCAGTTTCTTCCTATCACCATCTGAGCTTTTCCCACTTTGAATGGCATAACACATTGCTTACTTTAAATGGACCTGACATGTTCTTATCAGCAAACTTTACGGCACTGTGAATTAACCAATAGTTTATACTCATGTTAAACCACTGGTCAGGCACTATGAGCCGATAATTAGCAGGATTCAAAAAGTGCTGACTGCCAGCTCAAGATTCTTATATTATTCTAGAAGATTGCAGTTGATTAAATCGGTTTTAACATCTATTCCAGTTTATGGCATGTGTACTCTCAAATTCCCAGAAGAAGTTATAGACAGTATTGAGCAAATACTAAAACAGTGTCAAAAAAGGCATAACCTGATGTAGGGTTTAGGGTTTAGTTAGTTGGCACAACAGCTAGAGTATTGGTTATGCTACGAAAAGAATCTAAACAACTGCACAAATATACAATCTAAATAGAGAGGGCCGTTGGTATTGACATGGCTCAAAGATATACACTGATTGATCCAGATGTGCTACTTCTGGTAGTTAATAATAGCGCTATTGATTAACTATCATTATCCATCTTGCTAATTGAGATTTGCTTTATTCACTGCTTGGCATTGCTCTGCAACTAGCAGTGTTGTCTCTGTCTGGTTCTGAAGTGAAAGAACCATATCAGTGTTACTCTGCTGCAACTTATTCTGTCGAAGAATACCAGTGACATGTCTATTTTTGTTTTCTTTGAAGAACACCAACATATTCAGCCAGGGAGGAGTACAATACACTTCATAGGTACTTTTCCCTAATTCTCACTTGTAAATTTGCTTGTAGAAACTGCACATGTCAGTATTGTTTGTTTGGTATGCTGGAAAATTTTACTGCTCATGGTCACCTACCCAAATCAGCTTTAGCTGTGACATAAGCTCATTAGTTCCTGTGAGCAGTGAGCTCAGATGCTCGTAAAAGTCACCAGAGGCATTCCATCATGAGTTGCGGATTATTGTTCACATGATTGTAATCACGTTTCAAGTCTACTTTGAATCTGCTCTGAACATGTACATATATGCTACCTATTAGGAGCTACCTGCTGCTGCTGTTCTTTTTCTGATGCTTTTGTCAATCCACATTGCAGATACCAATTGTTGCTAGGAGACATTGGACCATTGTTCGCCTCACCGGGCATTGCAGGCGCTGCTACTTCACATGTTTGTTTGTCAGTTCTGTCCTTGCTGGTACTAGGATGTAACTTAGCTACAAGTGAGGCCATTTAGGTGGTAGTGCTTCCTTGCATGAGTTGCATTTGGGGTACTTATGACCAGCAATGTAAGAATCATATGTTAGTAGCAACATATTAGTAGCCTAGTGGCATAAAGTCAGGGATTCACTTGAGTTTCTCTCTTTAAAAAAAGATTAAACCTTGCTTATCAGCCTTGGATGTATGTACTATGGAACTCAGATTTCCTTTGACATTCTTGTGTTATGGCTCCTTTCACTAGTATTGTTGCCTTACAGAATTTTGGTGATTTTTGGGGTATTTTTCTGATTTTTAGGGCACATTTTTCAGTTTAACAGATGCAACTTTGGATATATGTACTGATGAAACAAAAGACTCTTTGTGAAATTCTTGTGTTTATGGCTCCTATTACGAATATTGTTTCTAACAGATTTTTTTTGAATTTTTTGGGTATTTTCCTAAATTTTTAGAGCACATTTTGAGTTTACTTGGAAGTTTTGCACACGCTTTTCTATTTTTCTTGAATTTTCCGGCATTTTCTCGAATATTCTAATTTTTCCCTGGTGGGCCTCCCCTGTGGCTACCAAAGGCTGGCGGGGCAGAGAAATTAGCGCCGGGGTCGTGCGCTCGGGGTGGGAGTGTGCAGGGAATTCCCTGGCTGGTGAGGCCAGCCCCGGGTGCATGCCCCTGTGCTTCCAAAGGAAGCCTAAACGTGTCACCGAGCCTATTAATGTGGACAATTTCCAAACAATGAACACAATCACATGCCTATCCACAATTGCCACTCAATCAACACGCTGCAGAATAAGATTACCGAACATGTGATTTCGGTGGGGGGGGGGGACATATCGGGTCTCATGTTAATTTCAGAGAGGCACGTTCTGGTTGACAAGGTCGAGCTCGCCTGAAACCATTTTGCGCGAGCGAGCTCGCCTATGTGGGAGAGCGAGGAGTTTCTCTGGCGCCTTCCGGCGCTTCACTTCTCCATTCCGCGCCAAAACTCGAACAATGATTTTCTTATTAGAAAAATAAATTGAAACCAAAACTAAATGCCCGTCTTGACCTACCGGTACCAGGCACTCAAGGAATCCCTCGCCGCCGCCATCTCCGCCTCCCACGCCGGCAGCGACCCCCGCCGCGCGCACGCGCTCGCCGTCGTCTCCGGCCTCTCCGCCAACGGCTACCTCGCGTCCCTCCTCGTCGCCCGCTACTCCCGCCTCGGCGACGCCGATGCCGCCCGCGGGGCGTTCGACGCCGCCGTCGCGTCCTCCGCGGCGCCGCCGCCCAAGACGCTCCTCTACAACGCCATGCTCAGGGGGTACCTCTCCCTGGGCATCTCGCGCGAGGCCGCCGCGCTGTTCCGCGCCATGCCGCCGAGTTGCGTGCCTGACCGCCACACGTACCACCTCGCCGCCACGGCGTGCGCGCGCGCCGCCTCCTCGCCGGAGGAGGTCGAGCTCGGCCAGCGTATCGAGGTCGGCGCTGCGGCCAGAGGGCTCGCTTCGGACCTCCTGGTCGGGACGGCCCTGATCGGGATGCACGCAGAGGCAGGGGAGATGGTGGCCGCACGAAGGGTGTTCGACGGAATGCCGATGAAGGACGCCGTGGCGTGGAACGCGGTGATCGGTGGGTATGTCCGTGCTGGGAGCCTGGACGAGGCCGTGGAGCTGTTTAACAGAATGAGATCTATAGAAGCCGCGCGGCCAACTGAGGCGACGCTTGTGAGCTTGATTTCTGGTTATGCAGATTTCGGTTCTTGGAAGGCCCGTGGCATGATGCACTCTATTTTGATTAAGTCTGGCTTCCAGCACAGCCTGTTTGCTTGCAATGCTCTTCTTGAGATGTACGCTGAATTTGGCTGTTTGAGTGAAGCTGTGTTGTTATTTCGACATATGGTGGTGAAGGATTCTGTCACTTGGAGTTCGATGATTGGGGCTCTTGTTCGGAATGGGAAACCAGATTATGCTCTTAAGATTTTCCACTGGATGGTTTCGAGGTCAGAAGTGTTGGTCACTAGGTCTATCTTGCTCAATGTATTTATGGCTTGTGCTGAGTTGGGGGACTGGAGAGAAGGAAAATTTATTGAAGATAACTATGTGATGTGTAATGGCAGTGAATTCAAGAGAGATCCCTCTGTAGTAACCGCGCTGATATATATGTACGCAAAGTGTGGAAAGTTAGGTTCATCTGTCAATCTTCTACATGGAGTTGCACAGGTTAGAGGTGATGTAGTTGCGTGGAATGCTATGATCAAAGGCTGTGGAGAGCTGGGACAAGTGGAAAAGGCAATTGGATTTGCAGTAGAAATGCAGAGGATAGGCGTTGATCCAGATGCTGTTACATTCTTGGAGATCCTGCCTCTGATCTCTTTGATTCCATCACTGAAGAAGGGGATGGAAGCACATGGTCAGATTGTCAAAAGGGGTTTCCAGAATAACCGTCCAATTGCTAATTCACTTGTTTGCATGTATGGTCGTTGTGGTAGTCTTAGTCTTTCAGTTGATGCCTTCAGTGGGATTATGGACAAGGATGAAATCTCTTGGACTTCTATGATGCAAGTATATGCTTGGAATGGATTTTCTGGTGAAGTTGTTAAGCTTTTTGAGCTGATGAAGGAATTAGCAGTACAACCAAACAAATACACTTTTGTTGCTGTGTTGTCGGCTTGTAAAAACACGGGTCTTGTTGAGGAGGGAATGGCCTTGCTCAAGTGCATGAAAGAGCAGTATGGTCTGGATCCAGATATTGAGCACATTTCATGTGTTGTTGATATGCTATGTCGTACTGGACGTTTGACTGATGCATACCACCTGATACAGAGTTCTCTATCTGGACATGCCAAAAATCCTATATTGTGGGGAACATTGCTGAGTGGTTCTCGTTCATGGGGGGACTTAATGATTGGAGAAGCAGCAGCTAGGCATCTCTTGTCCTTGGATCCAGAAAATAGAGCTAACTATAAGATGCTTGCTGATATTTATGTTTTGCTCGGGAGAAGGGATGATGCCAATGATCTCCTAAGACTGCTAATGTCAAGAAGACTGGATTGGAGACCTGGCTGCAGCTGGACTGCAAATGGCTAAAGCTCGTCAATATAAGTGCTAAAAGGTATAATTTGAGTTTCATTAAGTGTAACTGTGACTTAACATTCCTTTTCACGTTATAATGTCTTGTATTGCATAAATATTATCATGTTGATGTTAAAGTTGCTTAGCAGCATTAAGTGCGCTGATGGACATGTGTTCGGTGTTAAATCAAAATGAAATGAGAGGAAAAGAGGACATGATACTAATTGTTGTGCTTATACCAAGAATGACATGAAGCCACTCATGTTTTTTATTTCTATAATCGTGGGATAGAGAGGGTATTGCGGAAGCTAGTGAAGCAACTAGATTCTCTCTCAAAAAAGGGAGAAAGATATGAGTTCTACAGTTTAGTATTAACCGTTTGCAAGAAATAAGTTAGAACTTTTACAGTTTTCCGAATAAATGGAATATCATAACTGCAAAATTCACTAAGAAAACATTCGCACTGGATTCCTGGTCCCTTCATACATTTCATTTCAGAATGTATAGTTCAGCATTCTTACTATGCACGACAGAGATAGTTCGTGTTGTTACTCTGTTTGAAAGTTACTTAGTGCTGGTCGCCATCTCAATGGAACACATTACACAGCCGTGCCATAAAGAATATTCTTTGTTTGCTTAGGTTTTTATTTGTGAAGCTCATTTAGCTCGCTTTTCTTATCTAGGTTAGGCCAAGTAAGCATATTTTAATTCAATCTTATCTTTGATCCTTCTTCAGTATTAAACCACACAAATTCAAATATGAACCAAAAGGACTGAAACTTTTGAATTTAACATGGATTTTTATGATCATTGTTCAAGAATCGTTAATGAAATTATTGCGCCATTGGATGATTCAATAATCTGTCCATTCAGCTTCCATTTTATGCCACTGTACCACCAGAGAGAAATTATTTTTCTTTATGTCACATTGCAAATATGGTTTTTATGAACTTTAGGTCTATTTTCTTCCCTATCTCCTACATCACTCTTGGTTAACTTATTAATAACGACAGCAGTGAAAATACTGCATGGATCAGGCACTAACTTTTACTGTTTACATATGATCACTGTCTCCTTGTTATATTTCCAGGGAGATGAGAATAACGCAAGAATTAGTCAGGGCCAACAGTATTGTTTTGTACTTATAACAGTGTTCAATAAATTTTATGCAAGAACAAGCATGATTACTGTATTCCCCTCAAAAAATGAAGCGTGCACACTGTGATTCTCATAAAAGCACTAAATTGTAATCCCCATATTGTTACAGTCTTTAAGAAAAGTATGCCAGTACTGTACATTGTGGTAAATGCTGATGTTACGACGTATTACTGAAAATTAGCCTGTGCAAATCGTGGAACCCCGAAAGATGCTCACTTTGCAGGAATGTGTGTCCACATTTCATGAAGAACGGAGTGAGACCAATTGCTACAATGTCAACACACTGTCAAGGCAAATTTTAGCTAGCTATTACAAAAGTGCACCATTGGGAGGGAAAGGAACATATTTTTCACATCTTGAGTCTAGAGACTGTCGTAAGTAAATCATGAGACTTGATTAAAAAGTATAAAAAGTAATGCGACTTTAACATCATTACAGAAAAAGAATAGTAAGATCTACCTGTCTGAAGATGTCATTGTCTGAAACATAGAGCACTTTCAGAATATATTCAGACAACATGACAGAGTCAGGACAGGGATACCCAGCACCACCGACATGGGTATTCTGCACTATATTGCCATGCTTTGGCTGTTTAAGTTTTCACATGATTTGCTTGGACATCTTTTGGCTTTAATCGATTTCGCCTCAAGAGTTATTGCAGTTCCTGATTGATTTTTTCAATGATTTATTAAAAGAAAGGCTGAAATCTTTAAATTCCATAGGTGCTAGGCTGGCATTAGGATAGTGCCTAGCACCTAATCCTCGATCAGGTGGTCTAGGAAGGCAGTAGTGCCTAGCGGCAGCCCCTAGTTACCTTTCGATGGCTGTCATTCATCTTTAGCTGTATCAGTACAGGCCTTTATCTTTTCCTTTATTTTGTTTTCGTGAGAGGAATTAGCATGCTTAAACTTGATTCTTAACACAGGCAAGAGGTACTTCAGCAGTTCAGCCTGACAGATATACAGCATGCTTCTCAAGTTGTGATGTATGTTTCTTTTCTTCGTTTACCGTGAGATTGCATGCTTCTTTCAGTTTATTTTTGGTTCATTCAACATGAAAACGCTTTGTATTGTCCACATGTGTCTTTCATTTCCTCTTTGATTTCTTTGGATCAACAGCCAGTTAATGAACAGTTTGGCATAAGAACAGAAATATTATCTTAAGAAGAAACAATCTATGAATCTGATGCTGCTTCCCAAAGGAATAAAATGGAAGCCTTGGGCCTTTTACTGATATTTTGTCTATACATTTACACTTTCTCTCAATCAAATTGAGCAATTTACATGATGATTTTGCTTCGCAATACCTGCACGTACATTAAATAGAGAGTATAAGAACTTCGAGGAAATCTGTTGAAAATTTGATTTATCCTGAGATATTTCAGTGCAGACTTACATTTGGTCGCGAAGCAAGGCTGCTTCAGCGCGGGATCATCTTCAGGGGGTTCTTGCCCAAAGATCATCTCACAGCTCATGTCTTCAAAATCTGAACAGTGATGAAATAGTTGGCATAAGTACATATATTTTCAATTGTTCCGATGCAGGGCTTATTTGGACATAACATAATATCCTATTGTCATCGGTCAAGTAGAACAATGGTTTAATGTCCAACATAAGGTTCCTTTTGTTGGAATCATATATGGAGCTATTTTGGTCATGCTTGGGGACATTCGCTGCAACAAATAGCAGTGGAGAAAACGGTGAAGATGATCCTGCAGACCATTAGTGGCACCATTAAGTTCCATTGGCTGTTCCCAGTGCTAGCCGCTTGACAGGACTCAAGGGGTTCCTAGCAAATTCCAACAGACATTGCTCTGTGATTATGTGGGCTGATGTTAAATGTCAACATCTTTTGACCTATAAACTGTGATTTGTATGGTTGAAAAATTCACAGGACACAAAGTGCTGTTCACAAAAGAGATGTAATCATGTTGCTCTGATCATTGAAACATGCTGGCTGTGCACAGTTAAGGAAGGTGGTTGTACTGTATTTGCTGAGCAGTGAGCACTAAATTGTGGAATGTTGGAATTGACACTACTAGCTACAACTTGTTTCTGCTATCTGCAGTTTCCCACTAAGAATAACAAGTAGGAGCCAGCCTATTTTCCGTGTATGACTTGATTAAAGTTGCTGTATAACCTGCAAACATATTGGTCCCACTTCAATCTTTTCTGTACCCAAAATGGCAGGCTCTGGTTTCCATGCCCAAAAAAGGCCATTGTGCCTCAATTCAGTGGATATACGTGGCAAGACTTGAGATTTATAGCAGATCAGGTTAACTTCTGTATATTTCGTGTTAAATTCTTGATGCGTTACTTTCAAAGCTAAGACTCCATTTCAGAGCTAGTCAACAGTTCGGTGGCTATGGATGTCCATATTACAAAGACTTCACTGGTACTATTGAAAGTGGAAGGTCGCATTCTAAATTCACTAACATTTGACGGCAGTCGATACAGTATTGAGCTATAGTATAATTAGGCAACTGACCAAGGATGTTAGGGGTACACTGTTCAGATTTGGACATACTTTCCAACTCGGAAATGATGCTGGCTTGACAATCGACTAAATTCTTCCTGCCTTTATTATGCGGACTGAAGTTTGATTATTTGACATGGTTCTAACAAATTAAACATTAAAGCTGTATTTACTCATTGATACTTACTCGGAGACATGTAGACAGGCATACCAAATGAATCTTGTATGAACTTTTGGCTTGGGATCTTGCAGAGATTCGTACACATTCCAACACAATTCGTGCTTTCCAAAAATCTGTCAGGGTAAGATAGGAAAGAAAAAGGTGAGCTTCAGCAATATCTTACCCTGCTATTCAGTTGTTGTTAGTATTATCTAGAATCCTTTCAAGAGCTGTTGCATTAACACGGGTACAAATGGATATTGCATTGGCATTGTTTATAGCCTTCCTTTTTTTTTATCCAAATGTAGTTTTTCTTTCTCTATTTCTGTAGCTAGCCTGTGGAGTATGAGTAGATTGTCAGTTTGCCACCATTACGGAGCTCAACCTTAGTTATTCGATACCTTTTTCAAGTGGTTTTACGTAGTAAAGTTTGACGCATTAGTCTTTTTAGTATTATATTGTAAACATTTTTTCGACTGATCCCTGGTGTAGATTCATAAGCTGTGAATTACAAAGCAGGTCAATCATTTTACACTTTATAAGACCTTTTAGTCTAGCGCGCTATGAACTGCTGAGACCTAGTAACCATTTGATCATTATATCATCCAACAACTGATTTTTCTTCCTTAGTTACATTTACACTTGTTAACCTAATGCAACAAATTAACCATCATTTTTATTCATCAAGTTTTTTATGAAGTAAAAAATGTATGGATGATCCTTGAATTACCTGCACTTGGGGACGTAGACCACGTTTTTCTCTTTCCTTCCATTAACGTCCGATTCCCTGACCTTGTTCAATGACATAATGATTAATCATACGACTTTCTCATTAGTAGGGATGCATATGGAATAATGCAAGATAATATTTGCAAAGCCATGTTGGAGTCTGTAGATGACCCCATTTCAGTTAACTGTGATACGCACTAGCTGCTCCAGCACTACTATGAACTTATTCTTCTGAAACAATCCCTTCTCTAGGCTACTCATTCTGTGAATTGGAGCATTACACATTACATGGATGAAGAAAATTTACAAGAGAAAGCTGTGGATGCATATATATACCTCACATGGTCCAACCAGCCAAGGGAAGAATATGGTGGTGAAGGCGGCAAAGTACTCACGGGAAAATTTCGAAGGCGGCATCATCACCTTTATCTGCTCATCAAACGAACGTTGTCAAGATACAGTTCTATTTCAAAAAAGAAAAACATAATATGGAGGAATCTATCACTTTCCATCCTTTTTCTTGTTAAAGGATTTTATATCTACTAAGTAACAGGAGTTTTGACCCTTGAAATGCACTTGCCATTGTCAGGATGTAGCTCGGAAACGCCCGTTCGAGAGCGTTGGCCACAATCTCCCACTGCTTGTCCACTCTGAACATTGCGTTGATGGTTATTGCAGCCTCAATCAACCCCTCGAAGCCGTCCTTTCGGCTCTTCATCCCTGACAGAGAATAATTTGTTCACATATTAATACCAATCACTGAATCGTAGAACATCATTTGTCATTTTTGCATGCTTTCCACCTGTAACGTCCAGGAAATACTAAATTGCTTATTGTTGGTTTGGTAAGGGCAGAGAGCACTGCAGCCAGCAAACATGTGAAATCTGCTAGTGGAGGCATGGGTCCGTGACATACACGGTAAAGTTGTTGTTCTGACAGATCATGTTGTTTTATGCTGGTTCAGTGGTTCTGTAGCAGCTGATCCTGGCCATTTGGTTCACCTCTACAGGTGGTCAGCTTGACTTTTTTTTCTTTTCCGGATTCGACCATAATTTGTCAATTTCTAGTGGGTAACTAAAATGGTGACGTGTGCATGATATTTTTGACTTTTGCCTTGGTGACTTGGTGCAAAGAAAAGTTGGAGGAGAGAAGCCCAAAATGATAGATTCAACCACTACAAGATTCCTAGAGTGTGCACCTCACATTCACGCGAATCGCAACTGGTGACCTCTCTTAGTTGCCGATACGCTGATGCACTTCCGTTTGTGGCAGTGTGTACCTTATGTAGCGTCCAATTAACAAGGCTTTGGTATATTTTTCTCCTTGCTCGTTAAACTAGTCATAGTGGCGAATAATTTCCGGCTAATGAGTCCTTCTGGATTATCTATTACGCCTCAGTCGAATCTCTCCCGTCTAAACCGAATCTGGATTGCACACATACGACAACTATTATATCAGGCTTTCTTTTAAAAGGTTCTTATTTTTAAAAAACTAGAACGAGAATTATAGCCATATGTGCCAAATATATTAGTAATATGGTTGCTATCAACATCGTTCAGTCCGTAGAAGAATATAATGGTGAATTAGAGGGAACCTAGATATGCTTGGTACCAAAACGACGTCACATCATGCAGTCGCTTACAAGACCAACATCGATCATTGTATACTGCTTCCGTCTCTTAACCCGAAAATGGCATAGTAGCACCCAGCATATACATGCAAGCAAGTCACTCTCCAACACATGAAAAGAAGCATATATGTATAAAGACAACATCAATCAAAATGACCCTTTAACAACAAAGCATGTCCGCATTAAGAAGGGATTCCGTCTCTTAACCCGAAAAATGGCATAGTAGCACCCAGCATGTACATGCAAGCAAGCCAAACGCCAACACATTAAAAGAGCATATACATGTATAAAGACAACATCAATCAAAATGACCCTTTAACAGCAAAGCATGTCCGCATTAAGAAGGAACAAAAGACTCGATGAACAGTTTGTAAAGATGCACATATGCATGTCGTTCTCTGTTTGTATTCACGAAAAAAATTGTTGGCTTCTTCCATGCAAATAAAGTATTAAAATCATAATAATCAGATCTACACCCAAAAATCTGCCGATCATTCCGAAGTTACGAATAATGTGCAGGTGCAAGTACCAGAAGCTTCTTGAAGGTTACTGGACAGGTATCCGATGGCCAGCTTGTCGAACCAGTTGTCGTGGTAGACCGTCGTCGTCGCTGTCTCCGTCGCCGTCGTCGTCGGAGTAGTCTCCCTCCACGGTGGTGGCGGCGCCGCTATTCTCTTCCTCGCCGGCGACGGCGGTGCCACCACTGCCTCCTGCGGCCTCGCCATGACCGCTCGCGCGGTGGAGAGTCGACGCTTCCTCGCCATGCCTGAACACAAGCAGAAGCTCTGTTTCATCGCAACGCTAGGTGTTGATGATGCTCTGAGGCTTCCACGAACATGATGTTGTTGATGAAGAAAAACAGAAGTGGTGATCTCCATGTCTCTCTCTTCCCTGTGTGTCTGTGGAGAGAGAGAGAGAAAGAGCTACGTATGTAGGTTGTAACTTGACTTATATAAAAGCGCGAGAGGCGGAATTTGCAAAGAGGAAGTGCCCAAACGGCAGGGAGGAGGCATCTTCGTTGTGGTGGGATTGGAATCATGGCAATACGAGACCATGGAGTATTTCTTTATTTTGCTCCCTTCTATTAGGCGGCAAGGTACACGCAATACGTACATGCACCATCCACATGTATGCACACCATACATGAGTACGTGAGCTAGCCGAGATGTACGACGAGTGGTGCTTATTTTATCTTCTTTTTTTTACTATTAATGCTTATTTTATCTCATCAATTAATTAATGTCCTAATAGCACAATTAACTTAATCAAATTTGACACAGGTGTATCACGGGAAAAATTCGGTCCACTCTCCATATAAATGGTCATACAGGGTATGTAACAATGTTATGTTGCTCCCTTGCAAAAAAAAAAAGGTTTCTCAAATTTGAATAAAATTTGCGTTATATTTCCAAGAAAATAAGTAAATTTGGTTCAAAAATGTTGAAAATTCGCCGAACTTTGGCCATACTGACTCATTTTTTTTTACAGATATGTCTGTATAAGGCACGATCGTCCATCGGAATCAATCATGGTTATACATTTCTTTTTTCTTCTCAGGTGGCAGAGAAGAGAACACGCATATATACGCACATGCAGCGGCACAAGAGTTCACACCGTACACGAGCTGAACCCTTAGATTAAGCCTGCAAATGCAGGGAACCTCTGATAAACCTATGGCAATGGGACGCGTTTGGTTGCGCCGTGCCAGGCATGGTGCATGAGGTTCAGGTGCCCAATCGTGTTGTCATGGTGTTAATTAATACTAATGCACTCTAGTACTACCCATTAATTACCCCTGTTAAGACGACCTACTTTCACATGTGTACTCCTAATTACTCCTCTGTAATGCGCTTAACGTGACAGGGAGTACTCTGCTTACACTGACTAATTCAGGTTTTCCTCTTTTTGTTTCCATTTCAAGCAAAAAATAGATATTTTTATTTAAAAAAAAAACAATTGAAACATGCCATTGAGATTGACCAACAAACACATATTTTCCAACTCAATTATATTCACATATTCATAAGGCGGATGTCAAAATTTGAACCGTTGCGAGTGAAAGTGTAGCTCCATATCACTTCCTAAAAAAAAAAAGTGTAGCTCCATATCTTCACCCTAACAAACGATGGTTCCCGAATGATGGCTATAGGCTATAGCAGCCTAATAATCGTAGCGTTCATACGTTTCTCACCTGGGATGGCGAGAGCTGGGAGTGGACAAGGGACTTGTCTCCATTTCCAATGGATTTTAACTTAAAACCATTCATTTAACAATATAATGTTTCGTTCTTTCATTGGACCTCGGGCAGAAAGGTTCAAAAATATCATATCTCTTTTATTTACAGGGGAATATTTCGCGACCGGCTTCTGCCGTATGTGTCAGGATAACACCAACAGATAATCTTTTATCTACCAGTTATTGTAATCCAAGTTGCAGGACATGGTTGGTTCTTAGAACCCAAGGCGATAACTTCAAGGGCGCGCATGTTTTACGGCAGCTTCACACAATTTTGTGCGAAATTTACTCGTTTGGATAAGCTTGGACCCTGTTTGTTTACCTCTCTAGCTACCAGATTACACGCTAGACCATCAGATTATGATAACCTATAAGCTGCCTCAAAGTAGATTATTTCAGCTTATAATCTATCTATATTGTATGTCTTTTGTCATCCAAAATTATAATTTGAGTTGCCAACAACTTCACCGGCTTATTACCCTTCGGCATAAAGAATCAAACATCAATAAGCTAGAATATACAATCTAGAGTAAACAAATATGTTATAGAAAGATGACTTATGAAACTCAATCACACATCTTCTCGGTTACATGTGCACACATACACCAAGCTTAGTGACATCTTATCAGATTGATCCCGGTCGATGCATGTGTTACACATGATACGTATCATTTGAGTTCTGTTTGCATGGCCCTTGGCCTCTCATTCGTACGCTGACGCACGCCCCAGTTTCGGCCCATGTCGTCACGGCTGCCAGCAACACAGAGACCTGGCGCAGGCAGCGTAACATCACTGCGTTGTACGCTCCCAGCAGCATCAGCGATCCCTGACTTTTATTTTGCCTACTCAAGGATTTTTCTGCCCAGCAAGAACAACCACTTGAAATGCGACCTGTTGTTGCCGCACTATCAGGGGCATAGTTTGACATTTGACAAGCAGCATCATGACTATTAATGTTGATAATTGTCACCAGAAATTTTAGTGAGGAACGAAAATACCAAATACTTTTACTATGATGACTTCAATCACTCACCGAGCTCCATACTAGTGGGTTCTCACCTTAATAATTATCGCCAATAATTTGTCAGCATGAAGACATGAACAGGTGCTGGACATGGAAATTTGAAGCTTCTGGTACATTCACTTCCCGATCCGCCTATCGTGCATTTTTCAATGGTTCTACTACCTTCGAGCCTTGGCGTCTAATTTGGAAAACATGGGCACCGGGGAAGTGTAAGATATTTCTTTGGTTAGCAATCCGCAACAGGTGCTGGACAGCAGACCGCCTGCATAAGCGCGGCCTAGAACACCCTGACAAATGCGTCTTGTGTGACCAAGAAGAGGAGACGGCACAACACATCCTCACTTCCTGTGTTTTTGCCCGGCAATTTTGGCATGAAATTCTGGCTCCGCTTGGTCTTGCTGATAGAGCACCTGGACTTCAGGACCATACCTTCGCAAAGTGGTGGAGAAAGGCTAGTAAGCGAACCCCAAAAGAAAAGAGGAAAGGTTTCAACTCAGTGGTCGTTTTGGGTGCATGGATGCTCTGGATACACCGCAATGCAGGGGTTTTTGAGCATAGCAACCCGAACATCCATTCTCTGGTCCATATGTTCAAGGATGAGGCTCATCTTTGGTGCCTCGCAGGTGCTCGTGGACTTCGAGCCCTCGGTACCTGGTAGCACTCTCCTAGTGTGTGGTGTTTTAGTGGAAGTTTGAGTCAGGCCTTACCTTTTCTAGTTTTTTTTTATAGTTAGTACACCATCTATGTATCACAACCCCTCACAGCTCGGTCCGGAGTGAGGCGGTGAAGTTTGTAAGGGACCGTTTCTCTCTCTCTCTTAATACAATGATACGCAGCTCTCTGCGTATTCGAGAAAAAAAAAAGACATGAACAGTGCATCAGCCTTGGCTAATTATAACGATTTTGCTCTGCCGAATTTTTTGCACTCAAAAACACAGGTAGGAAAACCCTGATCATTCCATCTACCATTCAACGGCAGAGGAGCCGAATCCCACGCTTCCTTGGTGCTGTCACAGCTGATCCACTCAACAGTGAATCAGTGACACAGAATAGACTACACGAGTAACAACTCATTTGCTGGCGTGCAGATTTGCTCTTTTAATTTTATATTCAGATTGGTGGGAATACAGACAGTTTTCAGGCAGTATGCATCATAAATAAACACTGAGGATGTTGGTGGCAGGAAGAACAAACCCATTCTGCCACCTTCAACAAATTCATGGAAACAATACTGAAGATCCAGGTCAGCTTGCTGTAGCCTTGCCGGCGACTTTCTGGGCTATCCATCCCAGGCCATCATAGAGGCCCTCGCCGGTGATGGCACACGAGGCCTGTATGTGCCAGTCATGGTTCTTTATGCTGTGGAGGGAGAGGGCATCCGTGATCTCGGCTGGGGACATCGCATCCTTGAGATCCTGCTTGTTTGCAAACACGAGAACCACCGCATTCTCAAGGTCCCCGTGCTGGAGTAATCGGAAGAGCTCATCTTTGATTATGTTGATCCGAGCTCGGTCAGTGCTGTCGATTACTACAATCACAGCATGAGTTCCTCTGTAGTATGTTGCCCATGAAGTGCGGAGACTTTCTTGGCCCCCCAGATCCCACACCTGGAACATTCAAGAATTAGAACAAACCACGCACAGGTATTGCCAAACAACAAATAGCATTCTTCAGTGAAAAGAAGCAATCATCGGAACACAATCCAAATACGACAGTTGAACTCTTATAATAGGTGCATCACTGGAAATGAGATTATCTTGGACCAGAACTATAACAAAAAAAATAAAAAATAAAGAAGCTTTGATTGCTAGTTAAACTTGAACAAGTTGCTGGCAGAATAATAGTATAAGCAACACATTGGCATTGCTAAACAACAGAGAATGGTATTATTCATCCAGCACCAATAAAGAACCAACGACTTTGATAGCACAGAGGTAACATGATAAAACAGTAATAAATTCAGACAACTTGCGACAAAAAATACATATTTCCGTGACACAAGTGTGTATGCACTTAAGCCCTGTCTCAAGCATTTTAAATTTCATGACTCTTGTCATATTTTATTAGGTAACCCCTTGAAACAGATGCTTTTGTCTCCTTCAGTAAACATGAAGTAAACAACGTTGATTATAAATTGCACATCCTATCCCACAAAGTGGTAAGCATCAATATGTTCTGTTTTAGTTTTGCACTTAACTGGTCACAAGAATAGATTCGCCAAGCAAAAGTGTGACTGAAGACATCATATAACATTATTATATTTGCACAGGTCACCAAGAATTATAATATGCATTTTAGTCAAAAGAAGCTACACATTTTGACAATAGGAAGCTAAAACAAGCACGAGAATACTCTGAAAAAGAGCTTGGGGCTTGGGTACATGTTTTTCAAGAACACAAGAGCCAGGTAAGATTATATTCTCCCTTATGCTAAGCCCTTTGGCACATTTCAAAAGAATCACTCCAGCACAATTATATTTTCCCTGTGCTGGGTCTTTGAAACAGTTCAAAAGACAAACTACTGGAAGAGGTTGATCAATTCAATACATTACAATAAACAAATCTTCTTCCCAGAGGTGTATTTTTACAATTCCCTGGAAGTGGCAAAACAATTTAAACTCTATAAAGGCATCTAGCACACAATCAAGAATAAACCTCGGGATTGAAGAAGTACAAAATAACTAAAGAATGAATTCCCTAGTTAAGAAACAGGATGGATTACCTATAGGCTATAGTGCATTACACATCAAAATATGTATGATACGATTGATTTTCTTTAGGGTTCTCAAATTAAATTCAGTCTGCCTGAGGTGAGAACAAGAAATGCGTAAGCAATAGCTTCTTGTTAGCAAGTATAAAAAAGTATCAACTATTTCCAATGATGAAAACAAAAGAACGAAAGTTTCGATAGTACTGAACACCCACAAGCTAGATGTAAAAGTTGATCAAAAATGATTTTCAGAAGACAAATCCTAACCCCCTAGAATTGACAAGCAGGGAACCCCACCAAATGAAGGACCAACAAGTCTTGGTCGAACCAATTCACCATTGGTGATAAAATGACGTTCAAGCTAAGCAGATCTCAACTACCGCATTCATACTCCTAGGACATGGATTTTGATCCGCTTCTCGCCATAATCTCACTTCGCCGCCCATGAATCCATGATTGACATGTTAGGTGAACAGAGTTAGAACGCTGGACTGAAACCGTGTCTGTCTCAACTCAGATGGCCTCATGACGCCACTGCCACTCAACACCTCTCTGATCTCCCTAGGAAGCCTATCAGAAGAAACAGAAGAGAAATTCCCCCTTCCCCCGTTACGCCTTGAACCTAGATCTTAAGCGTCACGAATGAACACGCCACCACGGCCGCGCTCCCGGCGCGCACGATCCGGGTGCGACCGCGGAACCAACTTGAACTTTAGGGTGCATCACGGCGAATCCAGCATGAAAAAACTTGAACTTTAGGGGGAGGAAGAGGAGCGGGCGCGGGACTGACCTCGAACCGCAGGTTCTTGAAGACGACCTCCTCGACGTTGCTGCCGATGGTGGGCGCGGCGGTGACGGCCTCGCCGAGGTGGAGCTTGTAGAGCGTGGTGGTCTTGCCGGCGTTGTCGAGCCCCACCACGACGAGCTTGTACTCCCGCGCCGGGAACATCAGGAACCACACCCGCGACATCCACGCCCCCATCCTTCCTCGACGGGGCAAATCTGAATCTTGCGCGCGCCGGCGGTTGGTGGGCGGGCGGATGAATCGGGGATCGGGGGCTGCGGGATCGGATCGATCGGCCGCGAGCGGGTTGTGAACGAGGAGATCGGCGGCGCCGGGGAAGGGGGAAGAAGGAATTGGATGGTGCGTCGTCTACCTGCCGCGCGGTTGGACGCTTGGACGGATATTCGTGTTCGGTTCGTGCGAGCAGCGAAGTTTCGTCGTTTGGAGACGGAAGGAAGGAACCGTGGTCGACGGTTCGGGGTCGGGCTGGGCCCGAGACCAACTAAGCAATTGATGTTTTTTCATTTACAAATACAAATGCATATTCATATTCAGTTATAATGTTATTGCTTTTACCATGAAGAGCTTTTTTTAGATAATGGAACCTTTTATTTCGAGGTGAAATAATGTTTCCGGCCTCTGCACAACCAAGGTACATCTAGCCTTTTACATGAGAACACCAAGGTGAGCCGATACACATCAGCCTTTAAAACACCTAAAACCAAGAAAACTCTACCACATCCAGCCCACCCCTTACAAAAAAAAAGTTGTCACACCACTCAGTCAAGCAATGTCGTGCGAAGGTTGACTCCTCCCCGCGACATTCGCGATGCTTTCGCTGCACGATTCTCCCGGTAGTATGCAAAGATGACTGTCGGAACCATGCGAAGGTAAAAAGACCTCCCCGCTTGCCACACGACGCTTTCGCTGCATCTTTTTCCGACATTAAAGAAGTCCTTGCAAACAAGCCGATAGAGTCCATTGCCGACCTTTGGGTGACTCAAAGGCACCGGAGCCTCTGAATTCATGACGAACGGCAAAACAACAAGTGAGCAAACAACCATGTCCATGGTTTTTGTTGGCCTCTCACGAAGGGATTCAGCCACCACAAGCCATTGTTGTCACAAACTTCGTCGAAACCTGCCACCCAGTCATTGGCTAGATAACAACATGAAACACCGGAGCTGATGATAAAACAAAATTACCCGTAACGCAGCAGACTAGAGATGTCTCGATCTCTACCCCTGCAGCCCGACATCATGACCAATAACCTGGCCACCATCCACCGGAGATTGCTGGAACGCATCTGTATTTGGGGCGGAGCAGCCACGATTTGACGCACCACCTTGAAGGCCTGATGTCCTTGGTGAAGAGTAGCGCCATGACTCGCGAGCACTGCTACCCGAGACGCCGCACCACCGCAATCCCACAGCAATGACGTGTCCATGTCGTAGCTGCATCTCTACTTCCACGATCTTCCTCCACTGCAACAGCAAATCAGCGACGATGTGTGCCGCCGCCGCACAGCGCCAAGGGCGATCCCATGAGGTGACCAACCGATCCGGTGGAAACAAGACGATTGCCCCGCCGCCGCCATCCTTGCCGTCGCACGGGTTGTTCCGACGGTTGGGCTCCGAAGGCGGCCAGGCGGGAGGGGCAGCGGCACCTGACTAGGAACGACGGCGGCGGCGGCCGCCCGAGTCGCCCTTGAGGGCGACGCGGGGGCGATCCGGTTTTCCGGCTTTCACACGGTTTTTTTTTTCACTGAAGAGCTTAAATATCACTGGAATGAAATGGTGAAATTATCTATACACCCCTTAATCCCTTATGATGAAAGTGATTTTTTTTCATCGAAAGAGGTGTGTTATGGTAAAGGAATTTGCTAGAGGGGTAGATCGATAGGTACAAATCATTCAAGATAAGACTATAGCATACAGTGCAGTGTCCTCTATCGCTTTTAGACGATATGTGTAGGACTTCAAAGTGTGAGAAGAAGTAGTACAAATTGCAGCTTCAGTTAATTTGTCTAAGAACAAAGATGGTCATTTTTGTAGTTTACTCGACGAGGAATCTAAATGCCTACCTAAATGGTCATTTTGTAGTTTATTATGTTATAGAGGAATATGGCAATAAGATTCTTCAAAATCAGTTTAAATGTAAGTACATCTGAATGGTTTATTCTGAATTTTTTATCATATATTATATATATTATAAAAGATGTCTCAAGAATAAAATAGCAAATCTTTTATAAATTTAAAAGGTCATAAATCCTTCAAAATCTAAGAGAACACCTCCCTAAAATTCTTCCCATTTCAGCCCACCCTAAAACCATCCCATCTCCCCCGCGACCCAGCTTGGCCCCTGTCAGCCCAATCACCATGCTAGCCACCGCGAAAAGGAAAAAAAAAATATACGGGCATGTTTGGTTGCCGGCCACAGTTTGCCACGCCTAAAGTTAAGTATGAACCACAGTTGTGGCTAGCCACATTTTGTGGCAACAATGGACTGTTTGGTTGGTAACTAAGCTTTGGCAAAATTAGTGTGGCTAGTGTTTGGATTGCTGCCACAAATATTTGGCAAAAATATGTGGCATGTTTGGATTTCAGCCATGCTGATACAATCATACAAAGACCTCATCGCACTATTGGTAAGATTACCATAAATTCTTCACAAGACAATAAGCAACGACCAGCCATATATCTGAAAATTATTGCAAGCACTCGCAAGCCTTATGTTCAATTAGTACACTTCCAGAATCATTGATTACAAGTACAACAGCCAAGTTACAAAATTGTAGCACTACAAATAGAAGAGAAAAGGTAGTTCAGAAAAACAATAATCTCACTGCTATGTGTCTCAGTCAAAAAGAATGAAAAGTATAGCATATATTTCTTCATAGTTGAAGCTAAAGGCGGGATTGCAACGTGCAAGTCACAGCGCATAATCTCACTTGCAAGCTAGAGGCCTCTGACGGATCTGCGTAACTCAATCCACTAAAATGAACGGTTGGCCCATCTCAAGAATCTGCGCATCCTGGCAAGGAAGAAAAAGAAGACCCCATCTCACGAATCTGCGCATGCTGGCAAAGAAGAAAAAGAATTACCTTCGCCGTGGCTTCAGGAATAGATCGATTCAGCTCTACTCCGGTTCGCTTCAGCTCACGAATCTCCGCTTTTCCTTCCGTTTTTGTTGCCGTGGCTGCAGATCTGCGTATGAGAGGGAAAACCGACCGGCAGATGGTGTCGGCGAGCCGACGAGAGAAGATGGGGGAGGAGGAGCTAAGGGAGAACGACGACGCAGAAGCAGAACAACCATGGTTGCTGGTGTTTGCGGTGAGCTCGGGCGGTTGACCCAGTGCTTTTACCGGGGTAGGTGGGGATTTCTGGGTAGGCTTTGGCGCGCCGCGGTGGTGTGGCGTGGAAAATCTCCGCCACACTTTTGCGGTGAAAAGTTGTGGCGAGCGGACTCTGAAGTTGTGGCGAGCCAAACTGTTGTTACGAAGCAAGCACCTACCAAAGTACCCATGGCTCGCCTAACCTTAGTTGTGGCAGAGTATGGCTGGAAACCAAACATCCCCTACATCTGTAGGGCGTGGGATTTGAACCCGGGTTGGTGATAAGGGAAGGGGAAGCACTTGCCAGTTTGCTAATATAACTGATTCAACATACAGGAATATAATAAATTGGGCACTTAATTTGAATCGAACTCAACTAGAATTCGAGGTGAAGTCGGATGGCACAAATCTTGGCACACATAACAACGAAAAACGAATCTGACGATCTCGTTGAGACTTATTAAGTAATAGAGATATGTCTGGCAAGCAACCAATGGATCTTTCTTGTTACCACTTGAAGGTGGTGATGTAACTGTATAGATTGAACCATGTTGTAGATGGATTTCTGATGCTTGTGTATGTAAGGCAAGGGGGCATATGTCCTTAACGATAAATAAAATGAAAGCAGCTAGCCCATCAGGCCATCACAAGCTAGAACGTTGATACCTTGGATTATGAAGTTTGTGCATGAGTTTTGTGGCAAAAATGACAAGTGTTATACTTTTTCATAATCTCATTAATACTCTGTTATTTTCTTAAATAGGAATTATTCCATACTTAAATATAAGACGTTTAGAAAGCTAGTGTAGTTCGAATTTGATGGTGAACGATAAAATGAGAACACAATGTCACAATTGTCACAATGACATTAGTGGATCCATATGATCTGCGGTATGGCTTCAACATATTCCTAGCTTTGCTGCATTTCTGATGCCAGCAGATTGTAGCCCGCTATTCTAACAAAATCTTCATTTTTTTTTTCCCTAAAAACGAGAATGACGTGAGAAATAGTAACAAAAATGGTGCATGTGCATGGACTTGGTCGAATAGAAAAAAGCTTCTTTTGTATAATCGAATACAAAAACTTTACATAAACTTCTATAGAAAAGTAATTTCATTTCTCTTGCAGCAAAGGGCAATCCGATTCCAACAAGGCCTTTGCCCGGTCAGCATCGAGCCCAGCCCGGCCCATGGATAAAGCCGAAACAAGTGGTCCAGGGCTCCTTCACCTCGATGACACGTGGGACGCGGGGACGTACACCACAAGCTCCTCCACTTGCTCAGTTCCACGTCAGCACCTTTCGGGCCCACACCCTCCTCTCCACACTCTTCTTCATCAGTTCTTCCTCGTCCTCTTCCCCCGCACACTCCTCGTGAGTCCACTCACGGAGCCCGACAAAAATGGCGTCTTCCAACGCCGCCCCAATCTCCATCACCCCGGCCACCGCCACTGCCGCCGCACCCCACGTGCTCCTCCTCCGTGGCCGGCGCGGCGGCGCGCAGCACCGCAATGCCCGATTCCGCGTGGCCGCCACCTCCTCGGCTGGCGGCGGGGCCGGCGGGGGGTCGTATCTGGACATGTGGAGGAAGGCGGTGGAGCGGGAGCGGCGATCGGCGGAGCTCGCGTACCGGCTCCAGGCGCCCCCCGTCGCCGAGGCGGACGCGGCGCAGGCGGCCCCGGACGTGGAGAGGCGGACGGCGCGGTTCGAGGAGATGCTGCGGGTGCCGCGCGAGGAGCGCGACCGCGTGCAGCGCCGCCAGGTCATCGACCGTGCCGCGGCCGCCCTCGCCGCCGCGCGCGCCGTGCTGAAGGAGCCGCCTGCGCAGTCTCAGCCCTCGTCGCCGCCGCCGTCACCGCCCCCAACGCCGCCGCAGGAGTCGGAGACGGTTACCAGCTCGGCGAGATCGGTCTTGGGAAGCGGTCCGAAGAAATCGGATCCGGGATCCCGGCCGGTGGCGCCGGCGCCGGCGCAGTCGGCAGAAGGTACTACTTTCTGCACTGGGTGCACCGTGCAAATGTGGTTGCTTTTAAGGATCGCTAGCTCGTCTGCTTGTGAACGTGCCACTAGTTTATCTTTCCCTCATAACACGCATGTGAATAACGTTAAAAGATGATTCTTTATTAGTCTCAGGTGTGATGGAACGGATAAAGAAATCATGGTTTGGTAAGAATTAAGGGGATGTTTTTAGATTAGTCAAGTAGAATTTGGTACCAACGAATCCAGCTATGATTCTTTCATGAGAAACTAGGACTGCTGTTAGAGGATTAATATTCTTCCTCTCGGCTGTTTCTAAGTGCACCAAGGATTAAATCCTCTCCGCTGTTTCTAAGTGCATCAATGGAATTTAAAGAATTGGTGGATCATAGGTTACAATGGGTGGAAGGACGCAATGTGCAAGTGTAATTTAGGAGACAGTTGATATCAAAGATCTTAAGATTCAGGTCCATATTTTAAAAGCAACTTCTAGATTTGGGTATGATTGGATTAAACTTTAGTTGGAAGATGGAAATGGAGGGTCCTGGTGTTTGTTGGTCTCTGTGTATAAAACTAAAAATGAATAGAACCTGTTGTGAACATTGATTGGTATGTGGAGCTAGTAATTGTCATTATGAAATGTTTATGGAAGCGATCTTTCGGAAAGAAAAAGAAGTTACTTTTGGGAATCTTTCTCATGCTACTGTTGTTGGCTTTGTAGAAATAGGCATCGTAGGCCTTAGTTGCTCAAATGTACCTACTGGTCTTACAATTTTGTTTAGTTGAATGCATTCTCATTTGGCAGTACTCTTCATCGGCAAATCCGAATGTCTCGATCCGAGTTGAGACCCACCTACAGAAATTGATCAAACTAAACGAGAATGCTGATTGGGGTAATAGCATATAATGGATGGAGCGTGATTATTGCCAGTACCTTATAATCTCTATACTGTAAACAGGGCTCTACTATGTGCTTATCTACATCAGCATTCTAACATTTGACAGATTCTTCATGAGAATGCTAATACATTAATGCTTCTTTCTGTGGTTGGCTGAGACAATTGAACATGAATATACCTGTTATAATTTGATCGGTCTGTGTATAAAGTTCTGTCTTCGTAGTTCTGCATTTGCTGCTTGTCTCAAATATTTTGTGGTCAGCTGTAGCAAGCACTTATAGCTTGAGAAAATACATGTAGAAAATTGAGATTTCTTTATTTTTTCCCCTACTTCCATCATGAGGGATTATAGTAAGTGAATGGTGGCAATAAATATCCTATTCTTTATTTGAAAGATGATTTTAATGAAGATACTGGATAAACTCAGACACACCAATTTTAGTTTTGAGAATTCTGATTGTAGGTTTTTTTGCACTTCAAGACATTTTTAGGTGGTTGCATTTATATTTTTCTGTTTGTTGTGAAATATATGCTGCAAGTTCCAACAAGAGTGTTCATCTCATTGTGAAATTAAGCTTCTGCTCTGACATCAGTAATCTTTTATTCATTCAGTGACAGACTCTGGGGATTCCTCTACTCGCAAGCAGGCAAGTTCAAAGCTTGGTACTCCAGGCCCGGATTTCTGGTCATGGTTACCACCAATGCAAAGTAGCACTAAACCAGTGGAAGGCAGTACTGGTTTGGAACCGTCCAAGAAGGCGGATCCCATGTCCCGTCAGCCTGATCTGTTGATGGAAAAGGAAAAATCAGCGGACTATTTATCACTTCCTCTTGAGACCTCTTTCATTAAGAACAAGGAAGATCGATCTCTTCCTCCATTCCAATCATTTGTTAAACCTGAAGATGCTGATCCCAAGGTTAATCTTGCTGCTGAGGCAGAGGAGACATTTGAAACACAGTTTTCAAAAAATGCAGCTGAGGCAGCTCGAGCGCTTAGTGAAAGTGATGGAAAGTCATCCCATGGAATATATACGGATGGTACCTTGTGGTGGAAGGAGACTGGTATAGAGCAGAGACCTGATGGTGTAGTTTGCAAGTGGACTGTAATTAGGGGAGTTAGTGCTGACGGTGCTGTTGAATGGGAAGATAAGTATTGGGAGGCTTCAGACCGATTTGATCACAAAGAATTAGGCTCTGAGAAATCTGGACGTGATGCTAATGGCAACGTTTGGCGGGAATATTGGAAGGAGTCAATGTGGCAGGTAACCTGCTGCCTTATTTGTGAATAGTTTCTGTTTATTGTTTGAAAACACTGTTTTTCAAAAGGAATACGTGCAATATTTCAAATATGAGCTGTTACGGTGATGTGCAAATGTTATGTTGTCATCTACATCCTAGATCATCTGTATGGCAACATTTGCTCAACGAATGCAATCCCAGAATATAAATGAGTATTGCTTTTGACTTTTTGCAGGATTACACCTGTGGAGTTATGCATATGGAGAAGACTGCGGACAAATGGGGACAAAATGGTAAAGGGGAGCAGTGGCAAGAACAATGGTTTGAGCATTATGAGTCGACGGGTAAAGCTAAAAAATGGGCTGACAAATGGTGCAGCTTGGATCCAAATACACCACTTGATGTTGGTCATGCTCATGTTTGGCATGAAAGGTAATAGCTTCCGCCATTATATGAGTCGTATCCCTTGCACTAATAAAAGTTTCAGTTATCAGATCATTTTTCTTATGTATCAAATGTTCTGCAACTGTTGGCATGTATTTCTACTTAATGTTTAACCGATATGTCTCCTTTCAATCTACATTGCTAAACCACCACCTCGTAGAAATTTCATAGGCATATTAGAGACATGGTAAACACAGAGAAATAGGAACACCTCTAGGTTGGGATCCCTTGTCCTTTATAACGGGCTTATAATTTTCTTTTAATATTTCTTTTTAGACCATGATATGTGTTTGATCTTTTATGTTTCATAGTATGAAGAACAGCTATCATGCTAAAAGCAAGCTATGCCAAGGTCATTATCACATTTAAAAAAAAATGCTATCTTACATTTTCTGACCAAGCAATCACGCTTGTACAGATTTTAATTCAGTTTGAGCCTACTTTATCTGACAGTTTCTATTTTACTGCTCTTGAGGCACTGCACAAATACTCACTAATTTAACAATTTTCACAATATGACACCTATCGGACCATCCTCTGCAGGTGGGGCGAGGAGTATGACGGCAGTGGCGGCAGCGTGAAATATACTGACAAGTGGGCTGAGCGGTCAGAGGGCGACGGGTGGTCCAAGTGGGGTGACAAGTGGGATGAACATTTCGACCCAAATAGCCATGGCGTGAAGCAGGGGGAAACTTGGTGGGAAGGCAAGTACGGAGACCGGTGGAACCGCACCTGGGGCGAGCAGCACAATGGGTCCGGGTGGGTGCACAAGTATGGCCGGAGTAGTAGCGGTGAGCACTGGGACACTCATGAGCCTCAAGAGACGTGGTATGAGCGGTTCCCACACTTCGGGTTCTACCACTGCTTTGAGAACTCGGTGCAGCTCCGGTCAGTTCCAAGGCAGCCTCCTCGGAAGTGAAGTCCGACCTCTGAAGAAATAGTGGTAGTAAGTAGATGATCAGTCAGGAACGTTTCCTTTGCAGGCATAATGTGAGTAGTTAACTACTCATTTCACCACCCATTTTTGATCTTGCTGAAGATGTCTGTCACTCAGCTTATCATGCTTGTACAATAAAATGACAGGTTTCAGCATATATGTTTTTGTCATAAAGTGAAACTCAGAATGCTTGGACCTGAACTTAGTATTAACAAAAATATATAGATAAACGAATCTGACAAGGTGAAGGCTTTTCTTCCAATATGTAAGTTTTCCAATGCCCTATGATGAAACCATTCCCTCACATGAATTAGCGTAAAATTCCTGCAAAACTAAGCGTCCTAACGAAGGTCCAAATAACAGGAATCGTATGTACAACACTAAACAAGGTCACTGCCCATACTACATGAGCTCTTGAACGGTGCTCTCTCACCAAGGAAGCTCTGTAGTCAAGACAAGAAACTAAGGGCAAAATCGCGACTCACAGGCATAAGAGATTCAGAGGCGATAGATAGAAGTATGTTATAATACAGCATTCATTTGTTCCAAAATCCTACCAGGTTTTCCCACTAGACAAACCTCCAAGAGACATGAGTAGAGGTCTAAACATATATACATCACCCGAGAGCCTTAAACTTCATGACCAAAGTATTACAGGATACAACACATGGGTAACAGGGAGGAACATGGCTGCAGAAACAAAACAACTAAGCTGATCAAACTAAAGCGTGGCATCACTCCCAGTAGCAGATGATTAGTTAGCAAGATAAGGTATCATATAGATGTTGCCAAACAACGTTGCTCCATCTCCTTGACGAGCCCTATCACTGTATCAAGAAAGCAGACAAACCAAAGATTAATTAAATTGTCAGAATCATCATAATAATCTATCAAAGTGATACATTTCCAAGTGTTTCAAGATGCAGAGACATAAAGTCATCAGGTCGCCATGCCTATAGAATTGACATATCTTGACAGCGATACATAGGAATGCTACTAACTGAATCCAGTCTTTCCAAAAAAAATACATGAGACTAATTTGTAAGGTCTACTAGTACTCAACAATTGCCAGCAACAGCCTACTGGGTATACTAAAAACATAGCAAACAATGAATTAGAACTGTAAAGGACTGATGTTTTTTATGAAACATGGTAGCTTCAGAACATCTTGGTTCCCCAATCCCAAGCAGCCCAACTGCACAGGAAAACAGCAGCCGCACCAAATGGACAGAGTAAAGGTCTAGGACTATACAGGTTGGGGTATTGCTTAATTCAAAAAGAGAAGCCGGCTTCTTTAATATAGGCGAGTCATTGCCCTAACTATCCTAGTAGAAGTAAACCCAATTCAACATAATACAAACTAGTATGTAACAAATCATTATGAGATTAGGATATATGGTAATCTTATCACCCCCTTGCTAGTTGCTAAAGGACCTGCTGGTAAGCAGCACCCCCTCTAACTCCTGCAGGTGACATAATGACTGAAATATTCTTAGTCCCCCTTGTTGGTACAAACGAAACTGAGGGGACACACAAGACACTGTGTTCCAACAATCAAGAAATGTTGACTTAGTTAAAACCTCAATCACTGCTTTAAAAAATAAGTTGGTGAAATCAGAACTAGCCTTTTTATAAAGGTGTAGCCAAGATAAATTAGATGCACCAACCATACAACAAGTAGGATGGTGGAGCACACAAAGAACATAAGCTAGAGAACAAGAAAGGATCTTACCGTTTCAGATGCTCGGCGGTGAAAGTGGTGGTGGGAAGCTTGCATACAGGTGAGCAGCACGAATAGACCGCCACTTCAACACACACATCCTCTCAACCAGCAACGTCTTGTAGTCCACTGTGAAACAAGGTCTCTGTACTTGTGCCAAGTTTAATAAAGGCACATCATTTGGAACAGATTCTAGGAGTAAGTGTCCCTCAGTTGCACCAATGACAAACCAGCGACAGTTCAATTCAGGCAAGGGGATCATCCTTTTGTGCTGCCACTTTTCCACACCAACAGCGTTATCTCCCGAAGTCCCACAATAGTGATCTAGAATGTTATTCTTGGGAGTAAACAAAAAAATTGTGTCATCCCCTCCATCCACAATGCCCACCCCTTGACGATCTATGCCAGATGGGAGGTCAGAGACGGAGAATTTGAACTCACGCGTGCCTAGCACAAGCATTTTGTCCCAGGAGAGCCTAGTCCAGTAGAAGCAGCTGCGTGCGTAGTGGCGCACAGGATCAGGGTATCGAATCTCTGCATCAGGTGGAAAAGTGAAGGATGCGACGTGACACCATGTTCTGGTTACTGAAGAGAAGAGCAAGGCTACGACCTTGTCTTGGGACAGCACATTGCAGAGCACTCGGAATGACGAAGCATCCTCCGCTTCAAGCGCTGGAGCGAGGAAGGGTTCGAATTTCATTCTGGGCTTGCACCCCGTCGAGGCCACCAGATCATCGGGGATGCGGGGGATTGGGACGTATCGGCGGTGCACGGGGTCGCAGACCACGAGGTGGTGCGGCGAGATGGGGGTGAGGTTCCGGGAGACGAGGACGCGGCCATCGCGCGCGTCGTGGACCGTGCAACGGCCGGCATAGGGGAGGAAGGACAAAGCGGGATCCGCGGCCTGCGCGAGGGCGCGGGCGGCCGGGGCGTGGCGGTGTGGAGGCTGGGCGAGGTGGATGGGGTGCTCGAATAATCTAGCTCTACACGGGAGGAATCCGAGGATGGGCGGAGGATAGAGGGACCTGTAGCGGCGGAGGAAGCGGCCCGCGCAGGCGACGCGGCGGAAGGTGGTGCAGGCGGCGGAGGCGCGGGCGAGGTCCTCCGCGGCGCCGAGGCGGAGGAAGATGTCCTCCAGCACCTCGTCGGGGAGGGGCGGCTCCACCGCCGCCGGGGCCATGGCGCGGTCGGCGGCGGCGATTCGGACTCGAGGGCGGAGTGGAGTGGAGCGCTACTGGAATGGCGAGGTGGAGGCGGAAATGGAGATTTTTCGGGAGTGGAAGCGCCCAGGAACAATTTTGCAGGGACGGGGAAGCCGGATCTGTGGGGGCGCGTCACCCGTCGCCGCCGGCCTCTCGTCGACGAACCCTCGCTGGTTCGTGGGAGACGGGAGAAGGAAGAACGGGAGGAGCGGTATGGACTGAGTCGGGCTGGAGAAGATGGGAAAAGAAAAATTGTCTGAGCACACTAAGAAAGTGTGGAAATTAATTGTTAAACGATAGTGTTTTAATATTTAATTTGTCGAGCAAAACAATGCAAACAATCAAAAAAATCTAACTCTATTTTTTAATGACAGAGAATGCAACAATGTATATTTATGCTAAGTTTCAAATTTAGCGTATTCTATGTATTGAGACAAAAAAGTTAAAATTAATTATGATCAAAGTGTGTCACAGACAAATGCCATAAATTCGTAATGTGTTTAGGACGAAATCGACTTTCACAGTGTGTCGTGGGCGATACCACGCATTCTCAGTGTGGTTCAGACAAATTTGCAAAAAAAAAAAAAAATATATATATATATATATATATATATATATATAAGAAAAGAGTAGAAAAGATATAAATGAATCTTTTCCTATTCCATTTCACACCGTGAAGCAACAAAATTGATGGCAATGGTGATTTAGGGAAGAAAGTTAAGATTAATTGCTTGTAAGGAAATTGAAATTTTTCAGTGGTTGATAAAGTATTTTATGTTGTCTCCACCCGGTTCGGGGATACAACATCATCCTACCTCGACGGTAGCTGCCATGAGGGTTCTTTGCCGGATTCTGTGATTTTTTTTTTCAAAAAGGGAATTCCAGTGACATTAAAGCATATTACATTTCTTGATTACATAAGCCACCCAAACAACTACGCCAACTTCATTAATAGGAGACAAGAAACCTTAAAAAAGCAGCAAATTCCACCATATAGATCACCATCCCAAACGGATATGCCACGGACAAGAACTCCGATCTGAACGAACACGGCCATCTCACCATCCATCACCGTCATCCACATCTCCGATAAGGGAAAACTGAAACCCAACCCTTTCGCAAAAGAGGGGTTGACCTTCCACACGTAAATATGATAAACTTGCCGTCATTGAGCTCGTCGCTGAACCCATCGTCGCATCCATCAGATTCGTCATGAGAAAACACAAATCCGACCAACATCCAGAAGAATGTCAACGGAAACAAAGCTCTCACTAGCCCACAGTCATAGCCACGAAGAACCACGACAAGACAAAAGGAGGGCCGAAGTACCTTATTCTCTATCGGTGATGACGCCTTTGACTCATCATCACCGTTGAGAAACCTCGTCCTCCATTGCTCTATGCGACGAACATGGCACCGCCGCACCGCTGCTACCACTTTCGTCGATCAAACCACTAGAGGAACCCTAACCCTAACAACAGTAGTAGCCACCGCCTAGAGCGACCACCATGGAAAAGACCTAAACCTAAACCTTGGAACGAAGAGGACGATCACCGGGTGCCGGGCCTCCCTCCTCGACCGACGGCGATGCCGTCGGAGGAGGGGGCCGGCCAATTTTTCTGTGATCTTTGGCAACCAGAGCAGACTAACCAGCTTCTCAGTTCGCCACATCCACGAAGAAGTAACCGACACATTGCCCAAGTGGTGCAGGTGGACACTTAGAGCGTCACATCGACTCTAAATTAATGGTTGGTCCCGCCTATTAGTAGCACAGTAAATGATTTGCTAGAGACTGCTGTTTGAAGAAGAACTAACTCTCCTCTCTCTTTTCTTTTACAATAAAATATAATAATTGCTGTCTTAGAGCACTATTAGGGACCCTCTTCAAATGCTTGGCCAAGCCCGTTTCGCCATATCAGGACCATCGGCTCTAGATGCCTCATCGCCTCCGGCGACGGCCCCTTGTGCTGGCCGCAGGTCTCTCTGCGCGCGGCAGAACCTCCCGCACAGACAGGCGCCGGCGACCGCCCGATAATTGTACCAGACCATCATCGCCTGCGTATCCATGAGAGCTCGTCAGGTACCCCAGACACTTGACGAATCCAAGGTCAAGCGAGTACATGATAATTCCATTTGCAACACATTTCACATCTTGTGTCCTGACAAAGTGCACAAAGACAAGTCTTGTTCTCCTTACAACAAATCTATCTGCTTACCTGTATATACACAGCTGTTTCTCTTCTTTGCAACAAATCTGTACAACTGTACCTATCTAATAAGTCGCACTATGCCTGCGTTGTTTTGTTGTCACATTTACAACATTTTGTGGCGCGGCTCAGGTTGACATCTGCAAAAGGTGTACAACCTCGCCAAGTAGTTTGCTGGTCACTTGAAAGATCTGTGTTAGAGGGTCACAGGTCAGTTGCTACATCTCTTCATTGACTCCTCTATGGTGGTTCCTGGAAGTAAGGATGATTCAGTGCTTCGTCAACGCTTAGGCGGTCGTCCTGCAACAAGGGAATAGGTGTTACTTGAGCCACGTCAAGGAATATTAGTGTGAACAACATTGGAGAAAATAAATTATATAAGTGATAAATAAACAGAACGGCCAGTATGTGGTTTGACAACATGACACAAACATGGACAGCGGGCACCCACCCATTGTGAACAGCCAAGAGGCAATGGCATGATGCCCTTCTATTTTCTGGGTTTTTTTTGTTTTCCTCAGAAAAGCATGTCGCATCAGAAGGCAGAATAGTAGCAGTTGAGTTTTGCATGACAGTTTCCTTCAATTTTATTTCAGTGTATCTGGTTCCATATTATTTATTACATACTACGGACGGGAAGACATTTCTGATTATTGTACCTGCTAATATCTTTTTCATTTCAAGATTCATACAAAAAAAATATAGGGTTCAGAAACAAGAATAGCAGGTTTTTTTTTAAAAAAAAAATTGCAGCAGGGTTCAACAAACTTACAGGATGCCATACTAGTAGCTGACGTGCCAGTCGCAGTGCCCATAAATTTGGAAAGCTGAAAAGTAGAAGAAAAATGGGAATATTAGACACATGGAGATAATCCAAATATTCCAGGATAACAGAAGATGTGGACAAAAAAGGAATCCCAACCCTAGTTTAAGAGGATCCCTGATCTTCACTTGATGTGCAAATGATTCTTCAGAGCATTTCCAAGAAGCTAGTCCAAATTGACCCTTAAGGAAAAGTAAAACGAGAGAAATCATCATCAAGTGGCACATAAACCTCCTGAAAATTGAAACTATAGTAGCTAATGCAGACAGACAGATATGCGCAAGTTGTATTTGATAGGCTATTGTTCACTAGAAAGATGCATCGGTACCTTGCACACGCCTTACATATCTTAATCCTTGAGGCAAGGAAACCAGCATTTTCGATCAGAAGAATGATGTGTATATAGGAAGGAAATCAACAATTGCCATGCTCACATTTTTTTTAGCAGAGAAACAGGATTGTGTAACATCATTACAGTTTAACTACAAGTTAATCAGCTCATAATGAAACTGTTATACTGACCTGTTCTGGGCCAACACTGCCATGGTGTTGTAAGGAAATCCCTGGGACCAAAATGCACAATTCCATGTACGACCTCAACCTAACATGACAACAGGAATTATTTCAAAAATATTACTCTAGAAGATGCACATTCCCATACTTCACACCCATCAGGAAGGACCTTGATTCCATAACACCAGCTAATAGTAATACTATACTACTAATACAGCTAATACAACCACTGATAATGACACTTTGAGAGAGCCTGGCTCCAGAAATTTTACAATATGACACCATGCATGTCAAGATAATCCATTGGTGTGATAGATTGTTGACCATGTATGATAAGAAAGCCATTTTTTTTTTTTCAGTTTTCAGTTGGATAGACCAAAAGTTCAGTGAAGTTTGCAACCTAATGATTGTCATTCATTTTATGATAGGCCTGCCATCAATTTGTTTTATTGTAGAAGTAAGGAAATCAATGGTAATTTATGGACTTATCGTATACCCCAGGAACCATGCGGTTGAAATGTAGTTTATTTAATTCATTAAAACTGAAACATCTTTGATGTTCATAGGCTTGTAAGAGAACCGAAACTACCAACTGTATCGCTTTGCTAACCAAGAAACAGAATACATCACATTCAAACCAAAACAATCAGAATATTATCTCACTTGTACGCAAGCTCCTTTGTTTGTTCACTCCATCCTTCGAGTCGCTGATCCATTAAAACTCGTGTACGATCACTAATCTGGAAAACATGTGGAGAACCCACAATCAACTCCAGCATTACAACTCCTACACTCCAGATGTCATACCTGCACATAATTAGATT
Source organism: Eragrostis nindensis (assembly GCA_012490785.1). NCBI lineage: Eukaryota > Viridiplantae > Streptophyta > Magnoliopsida > Poales > Poaceae > Eragrostis > Eragrostis nindensis. Next base: position 282,981 of record JAAXCT010000749.1, on the reverse strand, counting down.
AAGAACTTGAGTCACTTGCAGTGCATCCATTTGCCAAACATAATGGCACACAATAACATTTGTTGAGCAAAAAAATAGTAGACAGAAGAGACATACTTCAGTCTCACATTCTTTGATCCCTGAAACCAGTTTGAGTTAAGAAGTGCCTCTGGAGGAGTGTACTCAAATGTTTGTTCAGATCTGGAGTATTGTTACAATATATGAGTAGGATGGATCAAAACAACTCAAAGCAAATTAACGCATGTTTTTTTTTAATTGGGAATAATTTTCCACACGACATTGCAAATGTCTCTGTGCAACAAGGGAGGCCCCTGCTGTGGTAAGTTTTTTTTTTCTCATAGCACGTTGGTGAACATAGTGAGACCTATAATCTGCCAAATACTACCGACAATAAATTAATAGCCAAATATTGTCTAAAGTACTTTTTCAAGCAAGGGTACAAAAACCCTATTTAGAAAGTCAGAAGGTCCAGGATAAAGTTTTCCATCAGGAAGGAAAACCATTCGAGTTGATAAAGAAAGGGCCTACCTTGCATGGACAGGATAAATGAATAGGAACAAGGAATTACTTGGGGAAATCTAAAAAGTGAAATTACTAAGAAGCTCAGATAAGTGACCCTAAGTTACTCCTGATGTTCATATATACTGTGACCATGTATCGTGTCATTGTAATAATAGGATCAATATAAGAATTCATCAGCTCAGAGCTAAACTGAATAAGGAAACAAAGCATGTGACAAGTACAAAACTGGCAGTGACTCCTAGTCAAATGCAAAAGAGGTCCAAATTTTGTGCTCCGAAAGGAAGGAAAATGATCACACACCGAGTAGGCCCTGAATTATAAAGATGCTTCAATGTGTAATCATCAATGGCACTGCCGAAGTCAATAAGACGCCTGCGTACAAGAAGCTGTGTTTAAATAGTAACAGAATAATGCTTATCTTGCTATCATTTTTAGGTAGGCTAAGATGAAAACTGCAATTTGAGAAATGGATGTTTCAAGATACATCATAAATCAGAGCTAGCAACATTATATGCGACCAATTGCCTTAATCTGTATTTGGTCTTACTGCTTTGTTAGTTAATAAGAGATTCAGATAAGGATCAACCGATCAAAGGAATATATGAAATGATACTCATAACTAAATATGCCCCAAAAGTCAAATAAAACCATCTACAGGATATTGAGGTTTAAAATGAATTAATGATTTAGCATAAAGTTCCTTTTTTTCTCCAAATACTTTGCCAAAGTATTTCACATAGATAACATTGCAATTGTTCTGTTATCCACCTAACATTGCAATTATTCTGTTATCCAGCTAAAAGCAATTATTCTGTTATCCAGATATCAATAATTATAGAGTATGGCAACTGTAAAAGGAAAACACATAAGTGAAAGAACATCTCTTACATGTTCAGCTTGTTTTGCTTTGACACAGATGGAACCTCTCTTAAACACTTTCCAGTCTCCACATCCTCAAAGCAGATGATCATGTTCTCTACCATTGTGTAAATTACTAGTATTAACATCAGTGGATAATAGAAATTGTTTATAGAACAACAGAGGTTTAATAAAGTACAGAAAACAAGAATGAATGGATGGTAATTGCATTTGTACCAGGTTTAATATCCCTGTGAGTGATATTACGATCATGACAAGCCTTCAGCCCCATCAGCTAAAAAAAAGGAAGAAAGTGCTTTTAGACTGTTAATGATAGCTTATTCTAACAAGAGCTAAAAGCTATACAAATTATGCAAGAACCATCTAAAACACTTGAGTAGCAATTGGTATATATACAGACCATAAAGAGAGCAGGAACATACCAGCTGCCACAACAGATTCTGCATTTGCTTTTGCCCATCTTTTGTTGTCCTTAACCAATGCCACCACTTTGATGGCTGCAGAACTTGAATGTGTCGAACCCTCTCATTATCGCTACCAGTAACTAACTTCGTTTCTTCAGCTGTATATATCAGTTTCGACAACGAGCGACCTTCATTACGGTACACAAGCCAGATTTCCCTTGATTCTGACTCAAAAGATTCTATAAACCTAGCCACATGCTTGAGTGGTTCTTCAGTAGCGGATAGGTTCTTTTCTAGGTGGATATAAGGATCAAATTGCATGTCCACTGAAAATAGTGTAGATGATGATTTTGTCCTCAACAAACCTTCAAGAGTTCTGGAGGCATTTGAAAATAATTCCCCAAAATATTTCTCCCGCAGTCCACTCAAGTAAGCAGCATGTCCTCTCTCCACCTGCATTTTCAAATCAAGTCTAAGATGTGACAATAAGGGTCATCTTGCATCTACATGTTTTAGGGAAACCTAAGATAGGACAGTAACGGACATATAGCATCTAAATAAAACCTAAATTGCTTTTGATATGAGCACCCAAATGAGTTAAGCATATTGGACTCCACAAAATGACCATTGGTGCTACGTACACAGCCTGAATTAGATAATTACCTAAAGGTGGTAGAATCATGACTAGAACTAAGAATATGAAACTACGTCCAATATGACATCAAATAATTGGCTTACCATTATGCGCTTCAATATGAACAAATCACCATCTACTGTGTCTGAGACATGACTTTCATCAGATGACATTGTATTTGAACTTGTGCAATTATATGAGCCTGATTCAAACATAGTGGTAAAGTGTGGATGATATTTATGCACATCAACATCTTCAGAGCAATTCCAATGAAATGCCAACCAGACTTCACCATACGAACCGCGATCAAATCTTTTCTTCAGCTTGTACCTGATTATGGTTAACCGTTAAACACAAGAAATTACATTGTGTGGATACAAGTCTGCAATTATTACTATGATATTATACTTTCATGAAGATATGAATACTGTAATCACAAGGCACGGATAATTTAGTGTATACACTACTTTATATGAGAAAAAGGGGATGTAGTTGAAAAGAATGAAATAAGTATCTGGCTCATATGCATTACACCCCTAACACCTCACCAGATCAATAAAGCTTGCCAAAAGGAGAAACCCTCAGAATAACTCTTCCATTTAGATTCAAGGTTGGTTGCCGTAGAAGATGTTAGATATTTATCTAACACCAAACATAACGCAGTGAGTAGTCTGACAAATAGAAACGAACTATTCTAAATAATCTATATTACTACAACACCAGCAAGCCATTGTCTAGATATGCTAAACAGGTAGAACATATGGAACAGAAGCTATGGAATCCAAATGGTTAAAACCACATGAGCCCAATAAAAATGAGTAATGGTACCTGAAATCAGAAATCTTGTGGCCAAACGAATGTGAACCACTTGGCTTGCTTCCATTATGTGGAACAGAGTCAAGCAAACCAAAATAGTTTGTGAACACATCAGGACTATTGCACCGCTCCATTTCACCATCTTGATGACCAAGGTACCAGCAAAAGTTTCTGTCCTTGTATTTCTCAAGATTACCTGTATGAACATGTAGAAGCGATCATAAACAAGATAAAGAATATTATCAAACAAGGCAAGCATCGCATCTGGAATTCATTTATCTCTTACCATCGGTAGATAAGATAGTCTCAGAATCATGGACTCCTTGATGCTGATATGCTTCTGGTACCCTAAATATATAGTCCATGTCTTCATCCAGACTCTCGGATAAGTAGAAACAACCCAGTCTCTTAAATTTTGATTCAACCTAGTTTCAGAGAAAGCAAAAGAACTCTAATGGCCTGATCCAGTTAATAATATAAGGTAAAAGGATAATAAGAAAATTAATAACATGAAGAATGCAGTATATTTCTTTCTTACCAAGAACCTCTGGAACTTTGTTGATGAATGTTTGAAGTACTCCATGTCAATAACAGCCGAACTAGCACCATCATCTGCAAGCCAAATGGAATACATGTAACTAAAATTAGAGACAAGGAGCTCATGACAATAATCCATGTAAATAACATCTGAACAAACTCATCTGCTAGCCACAAGGAAATACATATAAACAGAACCAAGGTAAAGGACATCACAGGGGGACTTGAATTAAACTTAAGGTTTAGTAAGCCTAGTGATGTAGTTGAATAGGTAACATAACAGGTAGAACGAAATCTATAGATTAATATACAGATTAAACAGAAATGTGTAGAATAAAACAAAGGAAAATTCACAGGATTGGTTACAAATATAATTGGTAAATAGACTAGCAGAGTAATTAATCGGTGCCTGTCCTAATCAATGAAAATTTAAATTGAGACCGTAAAAAAATCAGTGAGGCTACCATCTTCAAGTTGGTACGGAACATTCTGTAATGGCAATATAGATGTCTTGGGATTTTCTTCATGATGGGACCAATCTTCTAATGTGGTGGCGGAGCTACTAGGTGATCCTAATGGAACAACAACAGCAGCCACATTGTCTGTTGTGCCTTTCTTCAAAGCGAGGTGAACCACATAATCTGCCAAATTCTGTTGTGTGGTACCAAATGATCCTGATCTCTGGTTAGCGTGCAGTTTCACATTCAGCATCAAGTCACAGACATCTTGCATAGTCATTTTCTCAAAGATCCCATCAGAAGAAGCAATAAGAAAACTGTCATTTGGTGACAGAAATTGCCACCCTGTCAGTTCAGGTGTGGATATTACACCGTACCTGCAAGAACAATGAGATGGATCATTGATCAATTCAGCTTGTCAATGCAACTCTATTGAATAGACAAATAGCTTCCTATACCACATGCCAGAAGTTAGATGCAACAAGTTTCATATTTAAAAAACACAGCCTTGGCGTGGGACTAGCGAATCCTTCTTATTGCCAGATATTTTAAACTGCTTCCTGACGTGCGAAAAACTGTTGCGAACTACTACCTCCATTCAGAAATAGATGTCATTCTAGCTTTGGACACGGGAATAAGGAGAGGAGGAAAAGGTGGGTGCACAGAAAACAAGGAGGAGAGAGATAGAGATAAAGGTGTAATGGGAAGAGAGAAAGGTGCATTGGGAAGTGAGAATGACATTTAATTTGAGAAAACTGAAAAAGCCTAGAATGACATGTAATTGTGAACGAAGGGAGTATGAAATAGTGGATCATCTGGCTATTTGACAACTCCTCATCATGTCATATATGTTCATTCCAGGGAGGGCATCCCATGTTTAGGTTGCACAGATGTACGTGGGTTAGGGGAGACTGATAGTCGCAGCTCCTGCCATGCTGAGCACAAGAAACTGAAACATATATTTGGCTTATCTAACACGCTGGTTTCTGCGTAATTGGTCGGTTCCGTTTAAGTTAGGCACGGAGATTAGCTAGTCATTTCAGGTGTCCTTTTGGTTGGGTACATAAGTTTTAACCTTCTTGTTCCAAGGGGCAGCTGTTGATGTTTAACCTATTGTTTGTTTCTCTAAGACTGAAACTGATAGTTTTGTGTGGACTGCATATACGGATATATTACTACTAACTATGTTTTGTTAAAAAAAAAATATGGTTGTATACAGAATTTCGAAGCTGCAAACCGTAATAGCAAATAAAAGAAAAATGCAAAACTGGCAATCGAAGACAAAATTGGAGAAAAACAAAAACTAACCGTTTGTAAGGAACATCACCGATAGCTCTTGATAGCGCTAGCTCACCATTAACACGGTATACACCAGCCCACTCAAGAACATAGCCACCAGAAGCCTCCACACGGCTTCTTTCATCTTCTCTATCAGGATGATGGTCCTTGGTCAACTCCCTTGCATGATACAAAGGTCCATCATAATTTGCCAAAGCAAATTCGTCATGATCGCTTGAGTTTCTCCTTCTTTTCCTTCTCCCTGATACAATGCAAACCTACATATTATTGTTTCTTGATGAAACACAGACTTTGTGTGCAATAATAGCACATATGACTTGGGAGCAATGCTCGGTATCAAATAAGCGGAGCTAAACAAATCCAAATGACTGATGCACATCCAGTTGCCCAAATCTCTGAAATACTTATGCATACTTACGAGAATTAAGTACGCATTTTCAATAATATAATGCTTCTATGACGATTGATAATGTTTGAATTTACACGTCGAATCCTGCATAACATTTTCCCTGTGCTGTTACATGACATCCTGAACAAGTAACAATGAATTCGAAAAATATAGGCGATCTGGATTGCCTAACAGTGTAAACAAATAATCATATCTTGTGTACTACATGCTGTAGGAACCTGAATCCTAGGGAGGGACAAAAGGACAGTAGAAGAAAGAAACCTAACCATTACGACGCTGAGGGCCATGTCCTTCTGAGCACAGAAAAGCTTTTGAATCTCCTACATTGGCAGCTACGATTTGCCCATCAGCTATCAAGACCACGGTCGCTGTGGAACCAGACTCGAAATTTTCCTGTAATGCTTCCTGCACTGTACACAGAAGAATCCATTTCAATGATTATGAACCTGTGTTATAAAATTAGACTTGCAGATGAAAAACAAGACCTTCCTTGGAGAATGTTAAATCAATATCATGAAGTGCCCTCTTTAAGGATTCCTTCAGAACTTCCATGTGATATGAATGATCTAAAATAGCCGGTGATATCCAACATGACCTGAAAATTATCAATAGCGAGAAAATTGGGTCACCCTGAAAGCCTATGTCCTATCATTTTAAAAAACAATTTCAGATCAAGGAACTTGAATCTAATAATAATTTGGACTATACCTGCACGAAAGTTTCAACTGGATGAAGCCTCTGGATTATAAGAATAACTATAATGGGAAACAGACTAAAGACATTGCATTGAAACTTATTGCTAATTAGTTTTTTAGGGAATTTATTGCTAATTAACTGTTGACAGAGTTGACAGAAAGATCAGGGTAGAACAGTAAAGCATATAGCTAAAGTCACATGCTAAGAAAATAGCACACAAACAGTCCATTACAATTTTGCACCCATTTTATAATAACATCTGCTCCAATTTTGTGCATTATGCAACCCAAGGGATGATGTAGGAAGTCACCATTAGACCTGGTGGCTCTAAAAAAAGGCTTCGAATGTTGCTACACTATCCTCTTAATCTTTCACAACCAGAAAGCAACAGCATTCACTTTATTATAGTAATAGTAGACCTCATCAGCATCACATGTACAGGAGCATAGTAAAGACTTGCAGAGATGAAACATGATTGGGTGGTAACACTAGGCAAGAACTAGCAATACAGAGGGTCTATATAATCAATATAGAATGTTGCAGAAGAAAAATAATTTTCAGAAATACATCTAACTACACATATAAGAACAGGGAACATAAACAACTAATGTGTTATATCCATGGACAATAGTTATACTATTTATCAACAAACAGGACATATATTAAAAGGCATACCCTTCTCCATGATTGGAATGATCCTCCTTGTACATATTAAACACATCATTAAGGATAGCAATTTCCCTATTCGTCAGCTTCCCAATAGATTTTCTGAACATGATGGAGTATATGCCATCAAGAAGAAAATAAACATGGAGCAAGAAGTAATCCAGCAAAAGCTTAGAAGCCATCTGACTAGCCTCAGCTCCATTGTGACCATCAAATATAGCTACCACTCCAACATCAACCTCTTTAATCCTCATTCGCTCTGTAGTTTGTCAGTAAGTTAGCTATAGGCAAGTTACAAATGAATAGATTGCATGTTAAAAGAGTAAAGGACCAGGGTAACTCTAAAACACATTTGAAAAAAGAATCTATCTAAAATGTGTTTGGTCAAGCACGTAACAGGCTAACAGACATGTACCAGGGCATGTTACATGTTACCATAGTGCAATAAGCACCATGAAACAGAACCTCTGTAGTACAATGGTTGGCAATTCAGCACAAGATGTTCTATCAGTTTCTTTTGTTCGACCAAATAAACAATACAGTGTATCTTTCTACGGCAAACCTCCAGAGAATTCATGGCGTTACACACCAAACTAAGGTAGTAAGGTGTCCTTTACATGGTAATCCTCTAGCGAATTCATGGTGTCACAATTTAATCGCCAAACTACTAGACTTCACCACTGTCGATATCATCATTCTTTTTGAACAAGATTTCAAGTAAATCCACCAAAATACAAGTATGTATACTGAACTCTAACCGAACATAGAATATCATTTAAGATTTGATTTTGATATCTAGCTCACAGTGCTCCTAGAGAATATCTATGCTACAAGTCTACAACACTAGGCTCCTACCCAGTATACTCATGACTTCAGACTTCCTAAAACAGTTCGTAGCCCTTTCCCACCACACTCTCTGAGGGATAAAAATTCAACCTTTCTGTTCACAAATGTGAAGCCGTACCTATGAAGGGGATTCGGATGCCAAGGGCGCAGACGGCCCGGTCCTCCTGGGATCGCCGGCGCCCGCGGTCTGTCGCCACGTGGCATCCCTTCGGCGAGCTCTGGGCCCCATCCCCCTCGCCGCCGGCTGGGAGGAGGGTCCAGCGCGGGCAGTGCGCGGACTGGAACACCGCGGGCGCGCCGCCCTCCCGGTACACGGCGAGGCAAGTCGCCGACTCACTCGCGCACCGTGGCAGCTGCGCCGGTAGCGTGAAGAGCACGAGGATGAGGAGACGAAGCAGGAGGCCGCGGTTGCCGGAGACGGCCAAGGTCATCGGCGAGTCGCCGGTGGTGGGGGACAGAAATGGTGAGCTTGCAAGAGCTTGGTGGGCCCTCCAATTCTTAACAGCTGAGGCTGAGCAAGTGGGCCGAACCAGCGCCGCACAGGCCTAAAAGTGTAAGGTACTGGGCATTTTGGCCCATTGAGCATTCTTAATTCAATGAGATGGGAAAATTTGCGTTCCTAAAAAAATCGAGTGTAAAAGAGACACGTAGAATTTCAGTTAAAAAAGATGGGGAAATTTGCATCACTCTCGTACTTCATAAAATTGAAAAAAAAATGCACAAATGTTCGAACACATGCACATGTAAATAAATCCTTGAAACATGGTCAATGCTCACTGCAGACGAAAAATAAAAGCGTTTGTTCAGACGCAATTTTTAAGGTCATTGTTTTTAGCTAATGAGTAGATGAACATATTTCTGAAGCCATTCACATGGGTAGCCAGGTACGGTGCAGATTTATAAGAGTGAGTGTGCATGTGTGTATATGATTGTTTTGTATCTTTATGGTGTTTCGAAAAACAAGTGACCATTTTTTTTTGCAGAAATTAGTGGCATGTCCGTGGTGGCGATAAGAAAGAACATTTCCACACTTGGAGAACAAGGTGCTTCAGCTCAGTCCTTTTTGCACTGCAGCAAACCATACCAACGGTCATATGTTTTTGCGAAAATACCAACAGTAAACTATACTCCAAAGTGGGAAGAAAAAAGTGAGGAACTATGAAACAAAACCATATTAGAGGTCTCGACTACAGCAAGCCTTAGTGGGATTTTGTTTTGGAACCAAAAAAAAAATATAAAAGAAAAAAGAGAGCAAAAATTAGGTCCCACCGAGATTTGAACTCGGGTTACTAGATTCAGAGTCTAATGTCCTAACCGCTAGACCATGGGACCTTTGTTGTCCTGGAAAGTTTATACACTTATTTGTACATTACAAAGAAACATATGGCCATCACAGGCACTCAAGAGCTTCATTTCCGATGCTTTTACTTCTTCCTCGGACCTGCGAGGATAACCTCAACATCTACTCTTTTTGATTTGTAGCCGTCGCAGGACCCAAGGACTCCCCAGCGAAGCCCGTGTGCGTGGCTTGGTGTTAACGCGCCGCTGCTTGTTTTGATACATCAGCCGCTGCGCGTACACCACGCGAGTAGACGAAGATTCACGAAGGCGCCGCACGCGGCAGAGTGCACCGTGCACAGCGCCACGGCACACAAGCTGACGGCACGTTAAACGCAAGCAGCAGCGTGAACAACACAGTAATTTGCACCGAGCAAAAAGTTGGCGTCCACGTAGGGAGCGATGCAGCGTGGCAACGGTCGCCAAGCTACACAACCCCTCCATTTGCACGTCGTCGGGAGCACGCGTGTTCGTCTGCGGTCTGCACTGAGTTTGCAACTGCACCGACTACAAATACAAGATAAACTAGAAAGAGCGCGCGGCCTTGCCGCGCCTAAATATCCTTCATTGATGGACCAGAGTGCTCCATGCCAATATTACTCCAAAGTACACAATACGTTGAAAGTGTCACATTATCTATCATATAGTATCGCTTTAGGCAGTCTGCTAAAGTTATTTGTTCCATTGTTCTGGAAAAATGATTATCAGAGAAAGTGCTGAATTATTTGCTTAGAAAAACAAGTTCTTTATTTTCAGAGTTTTCGTTACATATTATTTACAGATTCTATAAGAATTACTCATACATTTGTAGCAGAGAAATAGAAAATATAATTAGCTCTTCAGTAGTCCGGTGTGCCTTATATAAGTAGTAGCTATGGGCAAAAGAGCATGAAATAATAATATTCCAAGTCAAACATGTTTCAGTCACACAAAAAAAAGTCTCAGAAGTACTGCAGACAAAAGCTAAGAGTTTTTTGTTCCAAAAGTCAAATGGCAGTTATTGCTGCCAAAAGTCTTCTCCTGTGTTATGCAAACGAACACAAAAGCTGTGTAAACATTGTGGTATTGGACGGAAGAGTTCAAAACATAGGTGTAACTGGATGCACAATATAGCTTTAAACATATTTTTCTGTATTGTGTAACATTAATGCCAGTACAAGTAACTGAAATTTTTTTCTATTTCTCTTTCATCAACATTTTTTACAAGCATAATTTGCCCTTCAATGCACAATTTCAGCTGAAACTACATATTTTACCATCTCAAGCACCAAGGCTATTGAGAGGATGAGGAAGCATGCATATGAATAATACTGCCTCCTTTTGTGGGTAGCTATCTTCCAACTGCTTGCACCAAAATCATACCTCACATATCATTTCTAAACTATACCGGGGTGTGGATTAAGTATAACACTATTGATGTAACAAACTTTTTGATGTGTATAATGTACTTCACTTAGAGAATCAAAATAGCAAACTATGTTTTGTTCTTTTGACACTTGACTGTGCCACACAAAAATGAAAATAATCTTAGCTTCGTGAATGAATATGAGTCTACGACATCTCCATTGTATAGTAAGTAGTAATGGACTTTAATATCAATTCCTACATTTCAAATTTCTTCCTGATCTAACAGGTGCTTTTTTCAATTTTCCTTGTTTTTTTCTTTTTCGTTTTCTTTTATGATTCCTTTTTCAGTTTTGGATAGCTAGAGATAACAGAGTATTGTTTGATGGATGCAAGAAAATGAATGATTTTAGTTTTTAAGTTCCCCCGATTAGTCTCTGTGATATGTTCTCCAAATCAGTGGATTGAAAGCTTTAGAAGTCACAGAACTCTCACTTTCTAGATCTTTTTGGTTGAGAATTTGAGATGCAAGAATGCTTCATCTGTACCACTTCACAGCCAATTCAATTTGTGTATTCTGTAGTAGAATCTATCCATTGTTTGGTCTCCTGCAACAAAAAGTCTAGTTCAGCTTACAGAACCAAAGTGCCGAATCAAGTTCAGTTTAGGAAACTAAAAAATACTGAATCTAGCTCAGTTAATGAATCCAAAACAGTAAATCTAGTTTAAGGGACATTTATGCTTCATCTTTGACAACTACTGCCGTTTCGTCAGGACTGCTTATCCACGCTGGTTTAAGGCTCTTGCAACTATCAACATAAACAGTGCAGTCCCGATTCATAGGTGTAATAATCGTTTTTTATTTGTGTTGCTGCGGTTGCTTGATTGCTACTGCCTAGTAGCTTGGTTGCTACAGCCCCAGCAGCCCGCAACAGCTATAAAAATCTTTAACGTCCTCCTGCAAATACTTGTAAAGGAGAGAGGGAAGGTGGGAAATGAGGAGAAGAAGAGGTAGATAAGTGTACAGAAAATTGAAGAGTGGAGTACATTTACCTCTTTTCACTGGTTGCAGCTATGCCCCATAATGCCGAATTTAGGTACTATTCAGAATAAATTGTTGAACTGGGGATCGACTGGGGGAAAAACTCGATGCACTATATAGATCATATGGATCATCTCACCACCTTGTGTTGCAAATTAAATTGCTGGACAGGCTTGTTTGAAGGTTTTGCGTAGTCGTAGAAAAGTTTTACCTCTGTCTATTAAAAAAAGCAGTATACAGATAATCATAGGCACCTATTGTTCAGTTGTTCATTCAAGCTAAATGACCAAAATTTGCAGTTTTAGCACGATTGGATGCCACCGGTCATCATTATAATACACGGATCCCGCTAAATGAATCCAAGTAATGAAACAAAAGGAACTGTTACAGCAGTTGGATGTGCGCGACATTGCTCAAGCAACTGTTCTGCAGTGCAACTTGCTTGTCATTTCCACAAATACCTGGCGAGTAAGCGCAGCCAGTGGTCGAGACATGTCCCCGACAGCGTCCGCTCAGCAGAGATGACCCGCGACGCTAATAGCTGGAAAGCATCCGGGCCTTTCACCATGACCGTCGAGCCGTGCTTTCTGCTTCATCATCGCTGCCTCATGTACTACCGGTCTGCCGCCCATTTTTTCCTAAGGAGGCGGCCTGGTGGCTGCTTCGGACGGAGGGAAGATGTGGAGCTGCATCCCATCGGTGTTGTTCAGGAATCAGAGGCACTGCTCGGAGTAGGATGTGCGATCCTCCGCGTCGGTGGCTAGGGAGCGGAAAGGTTGATTGCGAATTTGCGATGATTCTTCATCCCTTCCGATACCGCGATGGGTTTGAGGCCGCAGCGCTCAGGAAGGATCGAGAGAGGAGACGGAAGGGTCCTGAGAGTCCGAGGATTTTTACCGTGAAGAGTTTCTTGGCTTCATCTTTTCCGTTCGTTTGTAATCCGACGACTAAAATACTTTTAGCTGACGTGGCACTGTAAATTTTGAGAGAATGCACAGCATTTACTATGTAGAAGATAAGTGAAACGCGTAGCGCCTGTAGCTCAGTGGATAGAGCGTCTGTTTCCTAAGCAGAAGGTCGAAGGTTCGACCCCTTCCTGGCGCGTTAATACTTCCATTTTTTTTGTATTTTTCTTTTTCAGTGTCTTGGGATCCAAAGCCACTTACATGGTTGCGTCAGTTTTCCCTCGGTGTTTTCACGTCCTTGTATTAGAATCTGGGCCTTCTTACCAAACTTTTGTGCTCGAGAAGTACATGGTAACACCTGTCACACATTCACATCCGTTCTTTTCCTCACTTTGTTCTCATTCCATGTTCAATGATAGGCATCACCATCCATAGCGACTGATTCAGTGAATTCACATGGGCTCTCCATAGCGACTGGTTCAGTGAATTCACACGGGCTCTCTCTCTCTCTCACACACACACACACCCCTTTCGAAGCTTTGGCCCTGAAAATCAATCCATAAAAGTTGGGGACAGCTACAAACCATAACGTGAAAAATAATTATTTCTTGACAATTCGTTGATAGATTAGACATAAAAGACCATCAAAAATACTAATTTATTTATTATTATTACTGTGACATAATTTTTTGCCACTTTTCCGTGGATGGTTACATTAATTGCCTAATCAATCTACCTTCCTCCTTTATAAATCATGGCGATCTTCCCCTGATAGGACACATGGGATCGTATTTGTTGAGATTGTTGCTAACTTAAAGATGTAAACAAATTTAAAAGCATGCTGGGGGTAGATGTAAGGCACTCTTCAAGAGTTCTAAGGCCACATTTTTTCAGATAAAAATGGTACGCGTTTCAACTTTGCAGCACATTTTTTGACAACTATTTTTGCCAAATTATTGAAGACGTAACATTTCAAAGTTTTTTTTAATGATAATCCATTTATACTATTTTTATGTGATAATTCTTTAAACTTCTGAGTACTCGTTAAAGTTCCTACTAATATATACTTTGACTGTACACGTATTTAACAATCATTTATTAGAGAGTGGATATCAAATTAAACATGCAGTAGTACCAGAGTATGTTTACAGGACAAGCCTGAACTCTGAAACCTCGTATGCCTACTTCCTCCGGTTTCATTTATTAACGTTTAGGATATTGACACGGTCTCTAAAATGTAACTTTGATTAATATTTTTTTTGCTATGAAATACCTAAAAAAATAGTTAAAGTATATTTTTATGAAACCATATTTTAATAGGAATGTACTCATATCATTTCCACATTTCTAAACTTAACACATACAAAAATATTTTACTGTTAAAAAAATTAGGACAACCTCAAACGTCAAGAAATATGAAATCAAAATGAGTATGTTTTTTATTGAATCGTCTGATGCCTCGTCCCCCATGATTACATTCAGAGGAGACAACCAACCAAATAACCAATGAAACCCTGATGTTTCGTGTCAAACAAGAGCAGCCAAAAGTCACATACAAGAACATCAACAAGTGTTGATCACTTTTATGGAAAAAAAAGGAAGGCCATAGTTTTCTTTCTCCATTACTCTTGACTAGATTCACTATTTATGAACCATCAAGTGCCAGAAAGTGATGCTCTCTCTTCTGTCTTCACCCAAAATCGCTGACAGTTTGTTTCAGAATCTAGCTTTTTCATGGCAGCAATTACTGAATGCTAATTCTGACTGGTGATTAATACTGAACAATGTTTATGTTTTAGTGATTTTCATGAAGGTAGATTGATCACTGGAGTATTTTCCCTCTGAAGATTATTCAGCCAAGTTTCAGCTTCAACCTTTTGTGCTCGAGAAGAATATGCTGCGACTTATCGCAATAGCTAATCTTATCCACACTCTGTTCTCATCTTATATGTGCACGTCCGATACGGATAGGCACCGAATGATTCGGCGAATTCACGTCGTTTTCTCTCATGTACCTCTCACAGAAAGCTTGCCGCTGAAAATCCATCATTAAATTTGTGGCCGCCGCTGCCCCATGACGTGAGTTCTCTTGACAAATGTCGATTGGCAGTTCGGCATAAAAAGGCAAATAAAAGGCCAAACCTTTTGTCATTTGTGCCTGGATGGTTACACCAGTCACCTAATTAACGCAACTTCCCTCTTTTTTAAAACTTTTTATTGGTGTGTTGGGGATCTTGTTGATGGGTTGTGCGATCATACTTGTCACTCGTTCGGCATACCAGACCAACGAAAAGATGTAAAAGATTTGAAGAAAGGCAAGATCGTACCTTACCACGATCGGACCTAAAAATATGTAAAAGACGTACGCAAGGTCAGCAAGTATGTACTGGGTCGTTTTGGTATGGTTGTCCCCTAAAAGCCAGTTTCAGAGCTTTTCACATCTGCCTCCAGTTATAAGCTCTTTTCACTCAGTCATCTGATATGCCGTAATCCGTGGCACATAATTAGGGGGAGAATCATCGTCCTTGATGCTCTAGTCAAATCGGTGCAGTTAAACGTCACATACAAGTACACCAACAAATGCTTCTCACTTATGGGGAGAAAAAAAGAATAATACAGTTTGTCCATTCACTGGACCTCCAGATTATCCATGGACCATTTAGTCTCAGAAAGTGATGCTCTGTCTCCAGTCTTCACTCAGAAATCCATTTTCTATCAGGTTATAGAAATGGTACTTTCCCTTAACCCAAGCATGCTAGCAATTGACAGAACGGGCGTTGATTCTGCCTGATGACTAGTACTAAACAAAGAACACTCCTGAAGAATCAATAACCAAGAAAGCACATCTGCACATGCGCTACAACTGACAGGTAAGCTGGCGGATTCGACAGTTTTGCACCGACAAAAGCTTCCATTTCCTTTTTCTCCCATTTCATTTACACATGAGATAGTCAAAACTTTTTGGCAGCATGGGCTGGGGCACATGGCGGGGTACAATTAGGAGGCTTAATCACAACTTGACAACAATAATTTACTAAAGGGGCACTATAATGAACAACATATCTAATTAGCGACACCCGGAATGGTACCTAATTGGCTTCTATCCTTACATTGTGCTGTGTATGGTACAAAACATACACTGGTATGGTTGGGTTGGCTATGAGAGAGGGAGAGAGAGAGAGAGAACTGTATATACACCGAGGGCCTCAGGGTTCCTGGCTGTTCACCCGGTGGTGAAGCTCCAGCATCTCCTGGTGGTTGGGGTCCACCGAGAGGGCCGCGCGGCAGTCCCGGAGGGCGCTCGAGATGTCGCCGATGTGCTCATGGAAGGCCGCGCGAAGGTGGAGCAGGTTGAGGTCCGCCTTGAAGGCGATCGCCTTCGTCAGCTCTGCGATGGCCTCTTTCTCCTTGTGGTTGTCCATCAGCACTGAGTACCAAATCAGGCCACCAAAGTCCACGTCAGTGGGGCACACATGAGAAGATTACACAGATGAACTAATTCAAGGACTATATGAAATATAATATGGTTGTTACAACTACTGATCAAGTTGACCATATAATACGGCAGACCACATTGACCTCCTACTAGTACATGTTAGGAACAGTGGTGTTGGTTAGTTAAAGCAGCACAAACCTCTGGGAGTTGGGCACAGATGAGCTATATCTAAGAACTCTACTACCGCATCCAGAATTTTATATCCCATGTTTCAATCTATATTGAAACTGGTGGTCTATAACCATGTCACCTCAACTTTTGTCATACTAAACTAGATATGCCATGCAGGAACCAGGACTTACCAGCAGCACGATATCTGTAGGGGTAGACTCGCAAAGGGTCTAGTTTGGTGACCATCTGCAAGTCCGCTTTCGTCAGCTCCCGATCGCAGTACTCTGATCTCTTCTCGTATGCTGACGCATTGTTCCTGGCCTTCTCTATTAGCTTGGTCATTTCTTCATATGCACCAGTTCTATTGTTCCTGAGGAAATGAACCCTTGCAAGGCCTTGATGCGCTCTTGTGTGGCCAATCTTTAGTGCATTGATGTAGCATTCAGCTGCCAGCTCTAGCTTGCCACAATCCACATAAACACTCCCAAGGTTGTTCAAAGCCTACAACATGTTCAAGAATTGCAGATACGATGTTGTTAGGCACCGTTTCTAATTATCTCAAACTACAATGCGACCGAAAAACAACAGTTATTAGGTTCAAGCAGCTAAAGTGACAACAAAAGTATTATACATTTCGTTTTATTGGCCATTGAAAGAGGCTATTCCTAGAGTAAAAATGAAAATTCTTAGTAGCACATGTTATCGGATGTCCTAAAAATGAAAATCACTATTGGAGTGTCAGTCCAAATGATCAGTTGCCATGTTAGGAGAACCAGGACAACCATTTTCAATAGTGATAGCGCCATTTCCATACCAAATGCAACAATGAATAGGACATCTTAACTTCCTAACAAAAGTATATCAACACCTGGCAAATGCACATGTAACGAAAGCAATAGCAAGAATTGATGATC
Organism: Eragrostis nindensis; assembly: GCA_012490785.1. NCBI lineage: Eukaryota > Viridiplantae > Streptophyta > Magnoliopsida > Poales > Poaceae > Eragrostis > Eragrostis nindensis. Next base: position 265,665 of record JAAXCT010000749.1, on the reverse strand, counting down.
TCAACAAACACGGCAGCAAATTTCCACATTGTCCAAACACAGTTTGTGACGAAATCCCTTAGTAAATTATATGAGTTGAAACCAAAATTCTATTTTTGGCACAAAACCTCTGCGATATCTACATTTACAGCATGTAACAGCGGAAACAGGACATGACTCCTTTCCTGTAGTCCTTTTGCTAAGAAGACTTGAGAGAAGGAGGTAAGGGAGAAAGAAACATACCTGACCCTTCCTGAGTCTATCTGAGGGACACCGTAATGCATCTTCTAGTAGTGATACAACTGTAGCTGAGGTAGAAGGTTCAAGACTTGAATCGGCCAAGGCATACGCTTTTAGGAAGAATGCCTCAAAGGACCTCTGTATTGCAATGGATGCTTCTGCTTTCTGCAATCCTTCCTCGCAGTGACCAGTATCATACAATATCCATCCTTCATAAACAAGCCGTTCATGATCGCTTGCAGCATGCTGACGAGCAAGCTGCAAGCTACGCATCGCAGCCTCAGGACAGTTTAATCTGTTAAAAACAAAATGGAACTGTATCAATCCTAACGTCCCTGATATTTCTTCCAAAAAATAAGTCCATGTTCTAAGGCATGTGCAAAAACGCTGATTAGCCAACTACTGACTTGGCATTCCAAATACAGATACATCACGCTAGTAGGTGCAAGACATGCCAGGCTGCAAACCATGTGCAGTAGAAAGAGCATCTAGTATGCCAATTATTGATTGCCTCAACTGTACTGAATGATGCTATCTATTATTTTGTGCAATAACATAAATTAATCTAATTACCTGAGAAGCAGCAAAGATTGCCTAAAGTACAAAACTCCTTTAGCAGCATCTGACTCCAGCATTTGATATATGACAGAGAGAGATCCTATATCATCCACAGATGACCACCGATCATAAAGCTGCATCCAACAGTCAGCAGTTGTCCACTTATCTACATTCTCAAGAACAAGCATACGCAGCTGCCTGGCTGCCACCCGCCCACCAATCATACGGTAATCTGGATCAAGTGTGAGGATTGCCTGCACATCACATAATGCAGCTCTATAATCCTCAAGAGCAAGATAGCAACAGAACCTTAGCTCCAAGCATTCCAACACCAGCTTGAATCCCAGGATCCTATTGATCTCCATCAGTGCAGCTTCAACACTTTGCTTTTTCATCAAAGTTGCTGCTCGAAACATATAGGGATATGTAAGAGTAGGGTCCAACTCAGTAGCCTTGTTCAGATTTTCCAATTTGCTATCACCATCCAAATACAATGCTCTTTCTTGATACATCCATCCAAGAGGCCATCGAGATGACATCACGGAATCAAGCAACTTGAGAGCAAAATGCTTATTACCCCTCAGAGAGGCCAATCTAGCCAAACCCACTACAGAGTAGAGATGGCCGGCAGAAAAGGCGGCATTGAAGAGGCGCTCAGCTTCAGCATAATCTTTGCTTTGCAGCCTAGAGCAGGCAAGCTGATGTAATGCTAACTGCTTCTGTCTAGAATCTGATGCTGACTCCACCAGCTTTTCCAGGAAACTTACAGTGACATCCGATGTCTGGTCGGTACTCATGGATACTTCACTAAGAAGGCAATATAGGGAGAAAGATGCATTGCCAACCATTGTCAATCTCTGGTGCTTATTTGCAGAGGAGAATATCCTTACCACTCGTTCATCATTCAAGCATTCTGGAAGCTCATTCAAGAGCACCTGCAAGCATGAAGCAGCAAGGATGGAACAGCCCAGCTCAAGAGCACATTCCATGAACTCTATAGCATCCTGCCTTGTACATACAAAAGAAGCAAGCTTTCGCTCGCAAGCATCCTTGAGACCCTTGCAGCAAAATTTATTGGCGAAATCAAGCATTTCCAGAATAACATCTGCGGACAAATATGGTAGTCTTCCCGACAGGCTGAACTTACTGATTGCCCGCATACCAATAGGGGAGATGCCATTCCGAGACATGTCAATGACCTCAAGATATGACTCCTTAAATCCACCATTAAGCATCGCATACAGCGGAGTGGACAAAGCCGCAAGCTTCCGCCGATCACATGCAATCATGTCATCTTTAATCCGGAAATGAACCACCGCCGAGCCCCGAAACTCATCAGACTCATCCTCATCATCATCATCATAGCTCATGTCATGTGACTCGGTGGAGACCTGCGACACAAAGTCCAGCAGCCTGAACTCCTGCGAGCACTTGCCGCAGGAGCTGAGGAGGTCGGAAATCGCCTCCTCCCCTTTCTTCTCGTACTTGAGCCACGCCCCAAAGATCAGCTTCTCGTGTATCGTGCTCGACTTCTCCCACGCTGACTGGAGGCTTCTCCGCGACAGCTTGGCCTCTCCGAGGCCACGGAACACCTGGAATTGGAGCAGGTACAGGCAGGACTTCCCGTCGGGAGGGCAGGACTCCAGCTCCTCGTGTATCTGAGCCAGTATATCAACATAGTCCGCAGGCTTGAAGTGCGGTTGAACCGCTGGCTCCGGCATCTTCATCAAAGAATCTCTGCATCACAAACACCAGGAGAGGGGAAAAAAAAAAAAGGATTAGCATCTCAATCAGCCAGTTCTTCACACCAAAACCGACATCAGCACTAAAAAGATTGAATCTTGAGGGCTAAAATTCTCCCATGACCAGCACACCGAAGCGAAATCGAGCGGGAAACTAGAAATTGTGCGCGGATAGTACTCACATGGAGGAGCCGCCGGCATGGCCGGAGAACTTGGAGAGCTTCCCTCGCTCCAGGGGCAGCCATGAGTGGGGCGCCGAGTGGAGCTTGGTCTCCTTGCAGGTCGACTCGGAGAAGAAGAGCTTCCTCATCGCACATACCACGCCGAATCAGAGCCCCTCTCTTATCTTTCTTCCTCTGCCTCAAATCCTTCCCATCCAGTCCGGGCACGGCCAAGAGGCAACCTCAAATCAACCTACCGCACCGCCGGCGGCGAGATCCGGAGCCCAGGAAGTGAAGAATTCCGCGTGGGAAGCGCCGGAAAGGCGGCGCCTTTGGACTCCCCGCGCGACCCAATCGAGCTCCGGGCCGGCGCAGGAACCCAATCCAACCACCACCGCAGCGGTAGGCGCCGCACCAATCCGCAGCTGGAGAGCGAGGCAGACGGGCGAGAGAGATGGAGAGCGAGACGGGGAAATCCGAAAGGCGCCGGCTTTAACGGCACGCGACACGGCCGGGCGCTCTCCGGCCTGGCAGCAAGAAGCCAAGAACCACTGCTAACCACTCCGCCTTCCTCAACCTCCCGCCCCTTCCACTCCAACCACACCTCCTCTCGACCAAATCCAACCCAACCCAACCCGGAGTACGGAGCGACAACCGGGCCCGCCTTCCCCCACTCCCTTCCCGCTCGAGCGAGCGAATCCACCGGAATCCCCGAGATTTGCTGGCTTTCGCAGCGGCGGGAGCGCAGGCGAGGAAGGGGACGAAGGAGGAAGAGGAGGGAGGAGGGAGAGGGGAGAGGGGAGCAGCAGAGGCGTGCGCGGCGCAGGCACGGGCGCACAGAGCCCCAAGATTCAGCGAGAGCAGCAGCCTTGGAATGGAATTCTTGGGAATCCAAAGCCTCCCGGACCGGACGGAACGGGGCCGGCCGGCAGCCAACCAACGCTTTTGTGCAGCTGCCCGCTGTGATCCCTCTCTCTGCTTTTCTGGTGACGAACAAGGGAAAGAAAGACGCCGTTCTGTATCTACTACTACCTCCCTCCTCTCTCTCTCTCTCTCTCTCTCTCTCCTTTTCTGAGGAAGGAAGCAGCGCGGAAAGAGAACAGAACAGAACAGAGGAGGAAAGGGACGGCGATGCCGCAAACGACGCAGCAGTCCTGACTCCACTCGTGAGTCCAGAGAGGGAAATTGCAGTTGAAAGATAGGATAATACACTGCCACGCCGTCACAAGTCACAACACCGTTCTAATTTAGAATTAGGGCTGGTTAATCACGCGGTTAATCGCTTAAAAATCCCGTCAGGCAATTGCGGCGTCGTGCGTCACTGTGGCCGAGGCTGCACGCGCTCTCGTGTGGTCCAGCGGCAGCAGCAGCCTCCGTTGGCGGCGGCGTGGCTTCCGGCAACGCGAGGCAAATTGTTGTTTCCTTCTCTTTCCTTTTTGTTTTTTTTTTTACCGGCGGCGAGGCGCGCACGTGAACGGCGACGGCCGGCCGGCGGCGAACGCCGGCGATTGGGCCGGCGCACGCGGTTTGTTCGTGCGAACGGGTTTGTTTTGGGCGGGAGGGAGGGACGGTTCATTTATGGCCAACGTACACGTTGGCTGGGGTAATTTATCTCTTGCCTCGTGACACTTGCGTGAACCCCGGTGGTCGTACGCGTTTGGTCCAGTCCAGGCGATCTCGACGAGTAAATGACAACGTGCACTTGTCAAGGGTGATGACGAAAAAAACTTGAAGCAGGGAGATGGAGCGCGACGGGCATTGTATTACTGGCCGTCTTTTCGAATTTTCGAGTGGACAGTACCGTTGCCGAACCACGCTTTTCAAATTTGATATTCATGTAGTATCTGTACTAAACGACAAGCGTATCTATGCGTAGAAGATCCATGCTGTACATGTGATTTACATGGTAAATACATGCAATCGAAGTGAATACATTTCAAAAAGAAAAAGGTTTATATATCCTTGTGGCTGAGAATGAGTAGTTCGAAAATTTGTCTTTGTTCTAGTACTAGGTCCTTTCGCTGAGAACTTGGCTAAACATGTTCTCTTTTTCCTTCTGTTATAAAAGGAGTACTGTACAAAAAGTTAACAATGAGCACGGTAAGTCAAGTATTTGTGCGAGTGACAATGAAAACACAGTTGCATATAAGAAAACAAATGCAATTTTTCATCGCAAGAGTCGCCTTCGATCGGTGCCTAAACTACACTGGTTAATTATGATCCATCACATACTGTTTTGACTTTCAACACAGAAGTTTGGCTTTTCAAGACTTAGGAATGGAATGACTGGGCGTACGATTACGATCCGACTGCACATTGGTCTCCGTTTCTCCTAGAAGTCGATCTTGCTTCCTTCATCCGACTCTACAGTCAAGTCGATAGCAGTCAAACACACTACCGTACAGTGTGACTCTTATGACTTGGGGTTGGGTCGCTATTCCACGCAAATAATTTTCTATCATTCATGTTCGCGGCATAATCCACGAATCTAGCAGTACAGTATTGAGTATTGCCATGCCAATTAAATATGTACATCCTGTTTTCTTAATCTGAAGTCCAAACTCCCTGTCAAGTATGAGTTTATTGCGATGGTGTCCGGTTTACATCACGCATGCATGTGCAACCACGAATTTTTCTTTTCCGGAGCAATAATCAATAAACTGCCGCCGGGCGCAGACGTTGCATGGATGAGAATGTACAGTACAACCTCTCACCTCTGACTCTGAGACGTTGGGGGTGTTCGGTTGGAGGATGCAGTTGCAGTTGCAGTTTCAATAGTGAGAGAGAACACTGTAGCGCAGGATTCGCGCACTGTAGCCAACACGTTTACTGTAGCAGCAGCAGCAGGAGCAGCCGGAGGAAATTCCTCCGGCCGAACACCCTGGTTGATGTGCCATTTCGTCCTTGATTAGTGATTATCCATAGTGGATCTTATCTGTTTTGTATGAAGCTGAGTTAAAAATATAATGGGCAGCATGATACGGAAAACAAGCAGGGCAGGTATTTAGTCGATATATGATGCTTACATAGTTACATGGAACATTAGTCGGCGGTAAATCCGACTACACATTTTCACATCCGGTTCTTGTAATACCTGACTTGATTAGTGTGAGTTTTTATGGTCACTATCACTGTCTACCTGCACCTCGCTCGCTCCCCCTCCGAGTCAAGATTCTCTTTTTTCTGCAAAGTCAAGTTCGGTCCTACCAAGGCTGGCACAAATGGTCAGCAGTAAAAGGCCGGTCTGAACTCTGAAGAATAGCCGCCAGAGGGTGGCTGCAGGCGTCACTCTCCGTTTGCTACTTTTGGCACACTTCTAGGCCCCGTTCGGATAGGCCTCTAAAGTGCCCTCTAAAATTTATACCCCTTTAAAGTAAAAAGAATTTTACTATTTAGGGGTACTAAATAAAATTTAATTGCAAAACCTTTCTGCAGACGGGCGTTATTTTTCGAGACGAATCTAACGAGCCTAATTAATCAATGTTTTGACACAGTGATGCTACAGTAACCATCGTCTAATCGTCGCTTAATTACCCTCATTACGTTCGTCTCGCGAAATAGAGGGGGGGGTCCTGGACTTAGTTTTGTAATTTGACTTTGTTTAGTACACATTAATCGTGCCGGCATCTTTGATGTGACTGCTACAGCACCCTCTAAAATGAAACGAACGCTACCCTAGTACTCCGTTTCCTGTAGAGATTGGAAACAAAAGTCCAAAGGAGAAATTGCATTTCGAACACTGCCCCACTGCATCTCCAGATAAAACAAAATACCGAGAAGCACACTACTCCCTACATTTCAAATTACACGAGGTTTTGACTTTTGAAATTCACGTTATTCAAAATAATTATGCAAATATCATTTATCTTGTTATGGTTTGTTTTATCATTAGAGATGCTTTAAGCATGATTTATTTGTTTATATGTTTGCACAAAATTGCAAATATCATTTATCTTGTACGATTTATTTGTTTATACAAATATCATTTATCTTGTTATGGTTTTTTTTATAAGGAGTCCCACATTATTGCTTCAAATAATTTCCTTTCTTACTAGTAACAAATATAACACCATAAGTTTCTAGTGAACCTTTAGCTCGTACCCAAATTAATTTATTTGTTTTCAAGTTGAACAAAGTAATTCCAAATGGGTTTCGCAAAAAAAAAACTAATTCCAAATGGTTTTTTTTTGAGGAGAACTAATTCCAAATGGTAGAAACAGGGGTAGGAAAACCAGGCGGATATAACGGCTAGTGCGGACCGACCGTGACGCACCACAACCTCTCGGTTAGGTGTGGTGCGAGCCCAACCAATGGCCTGCTCCGGTCCGACGCGGGCCCAGCAACGGTGGCCCTTCACCAACCGGACCAACGGCTCCTGCCTGCCTCGTGGACCCACACGGCGCCCTGGCCCCGCCGGTGAACCGGTTCCCTCGACTTGCGCGGCCACGTCTGTGCACCGGGTCTACGAGGCGCGGTCTCGTCTCCGTTCTCGAGCTTTGACTTTGCTCGTGCAGCAGCATATGCACCTGATTAGATTAATCCAGCAGTAACCTGTGTCTGATCAGATGGTGCGATTATGCAATGCTAATCGCGTTTGGTCAGGGATACCTACATCATAGTGATCATAACTAGTGTAGAATGCTTGGTTTGGGACAGTGACAATTCAACCTAAACTACACGAGCAAACCCTTGACAGTGTGCGATATTTGGCGTATGGCTGTATGCTTAATCCTTCTCGGCTTCTCTTGTCTAGCGCGCAGCCCCTCCGCTCCCAAACAACATTAAGTTTAAGCGAAGATATAGAAAACTTTCCAAGTTCACGTTCTGCTAGTGGGTGAAATACAGTTTTCAAATTTCAGGTTTCGTTCCAGAGCGCAGGTGCTGAGTTAGCAGAGTGAACGTTAACTAGATCTTCATCTAATTAAGATATAAAATATGAGACCTTTTATGGTGCTTGGAATTTCCTCCACTTTCCTCCCATTTCCTCCCTTCAATTTTATTTTCTGTAACAAAGGGTATGTTGGTAATTCAACTTCGCACCCCCGCACCCACGGACCCCCCCCAACCCCCACCGCCACTTCGCCTCTCCCAGCCCGAACACCGATCCAATTCGTCTCCACTTCGTCGTCGCCGGCGCCCTCCCTCCCTCCATCTGCCGCCGGCGCCCTCGCAACACCGATCCAATTTCGTCCCCGTGCCGTCCTCATCTCCACCTCGTTGTCGCCGGCGCCCTCCCTCCCTCCATCTGCCGCCGGCGCCCTCGGAAGGCGTCGCGCCGGTGGCCCTGCCGCGCCGACGCCTCCGCCCGCCGGCGACTTCGTTCCCCCTCCCTCTCCCGACGACGACTCCCCTACCGACGGCGGCAAGGCAGGTCGGCGCGGCAACGCCGACGCGGTCTTCTTCCCGTGCTTGTGCGCCCATCCCCATCGAACGCTGTCTTCTCGCCGGTGAGTCAACCATCCACGCATTTCTCCTCTTCTCTCCCGTGATTGCTAGGGTTTCTTGATTCATGGAGAACCTTGTAGATGTAGTATTCCTTTGATTCAGTTACAAGTTATTGATCTAGTGTATACCCCTTGTAGATGCAGTAGTTCTTGATTCGTTTACTAGATGTTGTAGATGTACTAGTAATGAGATTTCACTAGTAATTAATCTCTGTACATGACAATCGAGTTGGATTTTTCTTAGATTTCCATGACTGTTCTAATGGAAGCTTATTCTTTTTGTTTTCAAGGGGAAATGTCCAATGATAATTCTTTGCTGGAGTACAGTGAAATAGTTATGAAGATGTTTTACAGTGAAGACGACGGATATGAGTTTTATAACGACTATGCTTATGAGAAAGGCTTTGGTGTGAGAAAGGATTACTGCGAGTGGGACAGCGGCCACAATGAGAAGACCCTTCGCAAGTTTGTTTGCAGCTGTGAAGGTTTCCGCGCAGAGAAGCACCTGACGAGGGAGATCAAGATGCGGAGGTCGCGCAATATCACTCGCTGTGGATGCCCTGCTAAACTTGTGATTGCACAGGATCAGAACACGGAGCAGTGGTATGTGAAGGATTTCATCGATGAACACAACCATCCGATGATTGATCCAGACCTTTCTTGTTTTCTGCGTTCACATAGAAGAATCAGTGATGAGCAGAAAGCAGAGATTGTGCTTCTACAGATTTCTGGGATCCGTAAACACCAGATAATGGACATTATGCTAAAGCGGTACGGTGGTTATGATAGAGTTGGATTTACATCAAGGGACCTTTACAATTTCTTACATTGCAATAAGTTGCAGACACTCTCCCCCGGTGATGCTCAAACAATCATCAATTACATGGTAGTTCAGAAACGTAGAGATCCAGATTTCTTTTTCCAATATAAGAGAGATGGGAGAGGGCACTTGACGGGAGTGCTATTGATGTGAACTAGGGTTCCCGATCTTCCGAAAGGTTCTGATAACTCTCGATTTGGTGGAGACTTGACACACGTCGATCCGGCTTCAGAACAACACGTTCTAAACCCCGCAATCGCAGCACCACGTCTCCTCAGGTTATCGACCGGCGGTGCACGGTCGACCTCGCCAAGAAGGCTTATCCTTGCCTGCGAATCGAAGAACACAAGCAAGAACACAGTAGATTGCAACCAAAATTGCTGAAAACTGAATTAAGCTCACGAGTTGGGGTCTCACAAACCGATGAACCTAACTTGGGCGGCGGCTACTGTAGATATAGACCTTAGGGCGTGCAAGACCCCCTGGACGTGCCCCTAATGGGCTCCAACAAGATACAAGCCCAAAGGCCAGATTACGGTGGCGCAGCACCGGGACAGATTCTGGACGTCAACTTGTTTCGACGATTCCCGATGACTCCGGACGAATTTTGACATGAGACCGGCTCCATTGGAAAGGTTATCAAATTATCTTTCCATGCATATGAAGAACGTCCAAAACTGAGCCCGTATGCGACCTAGGCGACCGTTTTAGTGCAGACTGCTCCTGGACTCCGAAACCGATCCGAAGTCGACTTGAATTGGGCCTCCAACTTGGTTTGGACGCTCTTGCTGTCCCTCCACGCCTCGAAGCTCCTTTCCAAACATCTTCTGGTCCACTCTATGGTTCCTAATCACAATATAATCATTAGGTAGCAATCTATCCTCAAGTTCATATAAATGAGTGCTTAGGAACGAGCTCACCTCTAGATTCAACTGTCTTGCGCGAGCTCTGGTGATTGGACCTTGTATATCCAGCGGAGGTGTGACATGTGTATCCGAAGGAGCGATGTCCTCATCATCCTCCCCCTCTTGAATTGGAGTCGTCCTCGACTCAAGCTCATCTTCTTCTCCCAAGTAAGGTGTCAAATCTGAAATATTGAAAGTAGGACTAACCCCGAACTCGGGAGGCAACTCAAGTTTATATGCATTATCATTAATCTTTTCAAGTATTTTAAAAGGACCATCAGCTCGAGGCATTAACTTAGACTTTCTCAAATCGGGAAATCTATCCTTTCTCAAGTGCAACCATACTAAATCACCCGGTTCAAGTTTAATTGCTCGCCTGCCCTTACTACCAGCAATTCTATATTTTTCAGTCATCTTTTCAATGTTATACTTAGTTGTCTCATGCATTTTCAAGATAAAATCAGCACGCTCTTTAGCATCATTATTTATCCTCTCACTAGTAGGCAAAGGTAGAATATCAATTGGAGCACGAGGATTGAAACCATACACTACCTGAAAAGGACTTACCTTGGTGGTAGAATGTGTTGCCCGATTATATACAAACTCCACATGAGGCAAACATTCTTCCCACATCTTCAAATTTTTCTTCAAAACAGCTTGCAGCATGGTCCCCAAAGTGCGGTTCACCACCTCTGTTTGTCCATCAGTTTGTGGATGACAAGTAGTAGAAAAATAACAATTTTGTACCCAACTTGTTCCACAAAGTACGCCAAAAGTGACTCAAGAACTTAGCATCACGATCTGAAACAATAGTAGAAGGCATACCATGCAAACGAACAATCTCTTTGAAAAAGAGGTCAGCAATATGAATAGCATCATCAGTCTTATGACATGGTATAAAATGCGCCATCTTGGAAAAACGATCCACCACAACAAAAATGCTATCCATCCCCCTCTTAGTCCTAGGCAATCCCAAAACAAAGTCCATAGAAATATCTGCCCAAGGAATAGAAGGAACAGGAAGAGGCATATATAAACCATGTGGATTCAAGCGAGACTTAGCCTTTTGACATGTGGTGCAGCGAGCCACAAAACGCTCCACATCTTTCCTCAACTTTGGCCAAACGAAATGAGTGGCCAAAACATCCGCTGTCTTTTTGGCACCAAAATGCCCCATCAATTCTCCTCCATGCGCTTCCTGCAACAACAATAGACGAACGGAACCAACTGGAATGCATAGGCGGTTAGCTCGAAACAAAAACCCATCATTCAGCACAAATTTGTTCCATGCCCGCCCTTCTTTACAATTCAGCAACACCTCTCTAAAATCAGGATCAAGCGCATATTGTTCTTTAATTGATTCAAGGCTAAAAATCCGACAATCAAGTTGAGACAGCAATCACATTATCCTTCCCTTTTTTATGTTTAACAATATAAGGAAAAGTCTCAATAAATTCAACCCATTTAGCATGTCTACGGTTCAGATTATTTTGAGAACGAAGATACTTAAGGGCCTCATGATCAGAATGAATAACAAATTCTTTAGGCCACAAATAATGACGCCACGTCTGTAAAGAACGTACAAGTGCATACAATTCTTTATCATACGTGGAGTAATTCAGAACAGGACCAGTTATTTTCTCACTAAAGTATGCTATGGGTCTACCATCTTGCATCAAAACACCACCAATGCCAATTCCACTAGCATCGCATTCTAGTTCAAAAGTCTTACCAAAGTTTGGAAGTTGCAGCAACGGTGCGTGTGTAAGCTTGTCCTTCAAAGTGCCGAAGGACACCTCTTGTGCCGTTCCCCAATGAAACACCACACCCTTCTTCGTCAACTCATGCAGCGGTGCAGCAATGGTACTAAAATCCTTGACGAAGCGGCGGTAAAAACCTGCAAGACCGAGAAAACTCCTCACCTGTGTGATAGACTGAGGAACCGGCCAGCTAGCAATTGCTTCAATCTTCGACTCATCCACCTCAATGCCCTGCGGAGTGACAACATAGCCAAGAAAAGAGACACGATCCGTGCAAAAGGTGCACTTGTCAAGGTTACCAAATAAACGTGCAGCTCGTAAAGCATTAAAAACAGCACGTAAATGATCCATATGTTCATCCAAAGACTTGCTGTAAATCAAGATATCATCAAAGTAAACCACCACAAACCGACCAATAAAAGCTCTTAAAACCTCATTCATTAAACGCATGAAAGTGCTAGGTGCATTAGTCAAACCAAAAGGCATTACTAACCACTCATACAAACCGAATTTAGTTTTGAAAGCCGTTTTCCATTCATCTCCAAGTTTCATTCGAATTTGATGGTAACCACTACGCAAATCAATCTTTGTGAAAATTATAGAACCACACAACTCATCAAGCATATCGTCTAACCTAGGAATAGGATGACGATAACGAATAGTAATATTATTGATGGCTCTACAATCAACACACATACGCCAAGTACCATCTTTCTTAGGAACCAAAAGTACAGGAACAGCACAAGGGCTAAGGCTTTCACGTACATACCCACGGTCCAAAAGTTCTTGGACTTGTCGCTGAATTTCCTTAGTCTCCTCCGGATTGGTCCTGTAAGCAGCGCGGTTGGGTAATGTTGCACCTGGAATCAAATCAATTTGATGCTCGATCCCTCTCATAGGTGGCAATCCCGGAGGTATCTCTGCTGGAAAAATGTCCTCATACTCCTGCAAAAGGTTAGTAACAGCAGGGGGCAACGAGCTAGCAATATCATCAATTGAAAATAAAGCGCCCTTACAAATCAAAGCATAGCAAACATCATCATCGGAAATTTCAGCAAGGTCACTTTTTGTAGCAAGCATAACGGCACCCTTCAATTTAATCCCCTCGGCCTTAGAATTAGGTGTAGACTTATCATTTTTAGGTGGAAAAAGAGAATTTGCAACTTGCTGATTTTCAGATTTAGCATTATTCAAACTAGCAGTTCGCTCTCTATCAGCCTCTACAATTTCAGCAGGGGTTAAAGGAACCAAAATAATTTTCTGTCCTTTATGCACAAAAGAATATCTATTGCTTCTACCATGGTGCGTAGCATCATTATCATATTCCCAAGGTCTACCCAACAACAGATGACAAGCGTGCATAGGTACCACATCACAGTCCACAGAATCAACATAAGTACCAATAGAAAATGAAACTCTGCAAGTGTGTGTTACCTTAGCTTTTCCAGAATCATTCAACCACTGAATATAGTAAGGATTTGGGTGTGGACGAGTTGTCAAGCCAAGCTTCTTGACAAAATCAGAACTCACTAAATTATTGCAGCTACCTCCATCAATAATGACACGTGCGCGACCTTCCTTGATGACGAAGAAAATCTGGAACAAGTTATGTCGTTGTAGCCTGTCCGGTTGGTGCACTTGTGTGCTGAGCACCCTCTGCACAATGTGGACGCCGTAGGACATTGTGTCTTCCTTGCCAAAAATCTGACCGTCTTCCTCCACGTCGTCATCATCATCTTCAATGTCGGAGGTGCTAATGTATCCTCCATCATCTGTAGCAATATATGCCCGCTGACTTGGGCAATCCTTTTGCATGTGACCAAGCCCATGGCAGCGATGGCACTGAATGCTAGAAGAGCGTCCCGTCGATGAAGAGGTAGCACCCTTAGCAGGTGCCGGCACCACACTCTTTCCCGCATCTGAAGGGCGTGTGGGGGGCTGTGTTGTTGCTCCGGCAGCAGTGCTGGAGGCTGCTGGAGGCGGCCGGGAAGGGGTGGACTTGGACAGCCCCGAAGGTGGCACCCTGCGTGGTGTGTATGTGGCGGTCTTGTTCCTGTTGTGCTGTTCACGTCCCTGCAATTCTTTCTCTGCAAGCATAGCAAACTGGAACAACTTGTTGACGGTGTTAAATTCTTTATAATCAAGAATATCCTGAATCTCACGCCGCAGACCAGAATAAAAACGAACAAGAGCGGCCTCATCGTCCTCTACTATCATGCAGCGTTGCAAACCCTTTTGAAGCTCCCCATAATAATCCTGTACTGATTTATCCCCTTGTTCTATACGCTGCAATTTTTTTCGCAAATCTCTATAATAAGAAGGTGGGACAAAACGATCTCGCATAGTTTCCTTAAGTTTATCCCAAGTTCTAGGAATTTCATCACCAAAAAGAGAATTCCACCAAACAATAGCAAAGTCCTTAAACTCACTAGTAGCTTGCCGAACTCTATGCTGCTCAGGAACAAGATGGGCACTAAATTTTTGCTCTACTGTCATCTCCCAATCAAGATATCCCTCAGCATCATATGCACCCGAAAACGATGGAATAGTAAACTTAATTTTAGCATAGGGATCGTCAGGAGGTCGATTACCATGTTGTCGGTGATGATGACCCATACCGCGAGTGTTATGTGCTAGGCGACGTCGATCCTGGTTCTCTTGGGTCTTTGCTGCATCAATGTCTCCGTTGTCATCATACACGGTGTCGTCCTGTATGCCCATGTCGATTTCCATCTCAGTAACTTTGCCGGTTAACGTAGTAACCAAGGAGGTTACAGCGATAACCGTGTCTTGATTGGTTTGAACAGTGTCTAGAAGTGCGGATATCCTCCGGTCCAGCCGCTCTGTCTGGTTGCCGACAGATTCATCAACCGACTTCTGGATCGTCGCCGTCATGTTCTCAAGAAACTTGTCAAGAGCAACCTTTAGCTGCTTCTGACTGACACATTCGTTGAAGTCCTTGGGGGGATCGTCAACTGCATCGTCGTCTCCTGCCATGATAGACACAAAAACAGGAACAAACAGTGAAGGTTATCCCTATCAAATACTACTGCAATGGTGCCTCTCAACACAGCAAAAGGAAACCTCTAGCCAAGCTCTTGCAAGGTTCTTAGTAACAAAGCAAAGGATACCTGGAAGGCGTGCTCCGCGATTGCAAGGGTCAAAAACCTATGCTGTCCAGAAGTGATATGTGGAGCTAGGAAGGCCAAATATTATGTGAGTGGTACACAATTCAAAAACAGATAGTAATGCTGAATAAATGTCCAAAGCACTGGTCCTAGTTGCTGGTAGACTCGTATCCAATTTCAGAAGTGAACAACAAGGAGCAGAGAACAAGAAATCAGCCAATGACAGAAAGGGTGTTCCTATGTGCCTCCTGTTTTGTCTTTTAGCACTAGTAGGAATCACAATGCTTTTGATTTTTCTTTTTTCTTTTATTTTTTTGATATTTTTTCTCAATCAGGGGCACAAGAATAGGAACACCACAAAGTATCAACTTAAACTGAGGGAAGATGCGGTCTACAGAAAATCAAACACGTTTTCTGAAAACCTAAAATCTCAGAAATCAATTTTTTTCTTTATTTTCCCGAATTTTTTTGACCTTAATTCCGAGCACCGGGACGGGTGTTCCTATGTGCCTTTGGCTAGTTGATTTTGGCGTTTCGGAGTGAGGAAGCTGCTATAAAAATTTGAGCCAAAACGGAGCACCGAGCGAAAAGTTATGGCCGTTTTACCGAAGGTATGTCAAGTCAGGGTTTGAAACAAGGCAAACTGAAATCGGGGAAGGAGAAACAGATTCGGATGGTTCCAGCGGGATTTGGGAGTGGTGGGTGGGATGTAGATGAATCAAAACACCGAAATATGGTAGGAACAGAGAACCAAATTCAGGGTGTGGTGGGTGGGATGAAAAAGACTAGCGAAAACAGGGTGTTGCGGCTAGGGTTTCAACGATGAAGTGCAGCGGATGGAAAATCACAAACTGAAATCAAATACGAACTAAAACCAGCAACAAAACACGACTAGGACACAAACTCAACACTACGGACTCTGAAATCAAATTATGCAGAAAGGCTAGACGTGGTTCTGGGATAAGGAAAAACTAAACCTAATTTTTTTTTTGTTTGGCTTTTTGTGGATTCTAGGATGACGACGGCGACGACACAAAAAGATCTAAAGGAAAGGCGAACCTGACGGTATACCTGAGTCTCTGATTACCACTTGATGTGAACTAGGGTTCCCGATCTTCCGAAAGGTTCTGATAACTCTCGATTTGGTGGAGACTTGACACACGTCGATCCGGCTTTAGAACAACACGTTCTAAACCCCGCAATCGCAGCACCACGTCTCCTCAGGTTATCGACCGGCGGTGCACGGTCGACCTCGCCAAGAAGGCTTATCCTTGCCTGCGAATCGAAGAACACAAGCAAGAACACAGTAGATTGCAACCAAATTTGCTGAAAACTGAATTAAGCTCACGAGTTGGGGTCTCACAAACCGATGAACGGTGAAACTGTTCTTGACAGAATAATCTAAGCAAAACCCAACCCTAACTTGGGCGGCGGCTACTGTAGATATAGACCTTAGGGCGTGCAAGACCCCCTGGACGCGCCCCTAATGGGCTCCAACAAGATACAAGCCCAAAGGCCAGATTACGGTGGCGCAGCACCGGGACAGATTCTGGACGTCAACTTGTTTTGATGATTCCCGATGACTCCGGACGAATTTTGACATGAGACCGGCTCCATTGGAAAGGTTATCAAATTATCTTTCCATGCATATGAAGAACGTCCAAAACCGAGCCCGTATGCGACCTAGGCGACCGTTTTAGTGCAGACTGCTCCTGGACTCCGAAACCGATCCGAAGTCGACTTGAATTGGGCCTCCAACTTGGTTTGGACGCCCTTGCTGTCCCTCCACGCCTCGAAGCTCCTCTCCAAACATCTTCTGGTCCACTCCATGGTTCCTAATCACAATATAATCATTAGGTAGCAATCTATCCTCAAGTTCATATAAATGAGTGCTTAGGAACGAGCTCACCTCTAGATTCAACTGTCTTGCGCGAGCTCTGGTGATTGGACCTTGTATATCCAGCGGAGGTGTGACATGTGTATCCGAAGGAGTGATGTCCTCATCATCATGGTGCGACTTTGCAAGTCAGATGGATTATAGAGCATTTGGTGATGTCGTCGTATTTGATGGCACGTACAAGACGAATAGATACAACCTGCCCCTTGTTCCTTTTGTTGGGGTGAATCATCATAAGAGCACAGTTCTTTTTGCTTGTGGAGTTGTTGCTCATGAGGATACTGAGTCGTATGTGTGGCTGCTTAGGGCATTCAGTGATGCCATGTCTCAGAAACATCCAGTTTCAGTGATCACCGACGGAGACCTTGCTATGCAAAAAGCAATCAGTATTGTGTGGCCGAATCGCATAGGCTATGCGGATGGCATATTGAGAATAACATTGTGAGTAATATTAAGGACGACAACGTGAAGGAAGGGGTTAGGGGCTTTCTTTACGATCATTGCTCTATAGAAGAGATTGATAGGAAATGGATGGAATTCTTGAAGAAGAATGAGGTTACAGATAAGGATTCGTGGCTATATCAGCTGTATGAGAGGAGGCAAGTCTGGTGTGCTGCGTATCATGCTAGTAAGCGCTATTTAGGACTGAGGAGCAACCAGCGTAGCGAGAGCCTTCACTCTAGGATTCAGTTTAATCTAGATCGGAAAATGTCACTGGTAGAGCTGTTACAACACTTTGACAACACTGTTCAAAAGCTGCGCATTAGAGAAGCGAATCTGGACTTTGAAGCAAGTTACAAGCCATGCTTGGAACCAGATGCTTCAGTTATTGTGAATGAGGCTGCAGAAAGGTTCACACCAAGTGTTTATTATGCTGATGTGCAGTACAGTCTTAAAACAGCCTCGAAGTGTTTTTTGATTGAGGAAATGGATGGCTATGGCATTGTTGAGTATAAAGTTGGAAGGGTTGATAAAGGAGACAAACAATACTTTGTAGAATGTGAGATCTGTGTTCATGAGGACAAGGTGAAGGAAATTTCATGTTCTTGTCTAAAGTTACAGTCCCTTGGAACCCCATGCTCACACATCTTCTTTGTGTTGGGCCTTCGCGGAGAAAGTAAGCTTCCAGACTGCTGTGTTTTGGAAAGGTGGACGATGGGTGCCAAGCGTGGATTTCCTCCTACAAGGAAGAGCACCATGTATGACTATTCTGATAGCGTACAGAGGTACCATGAGCTACACAATATCAGTCAAATGACATCCTTCGCAGCATCTCAATCACTTGAAGCATATGAACGGCTCAAACGCGTTCTTGAAGAGGAAGCTGCTATGGTCCTTCCAAATAGAGGAGAGGGAGAGGGTGGAGGCAACAGGTTTGGTCCTGTGCTCACACAAGGAGGCCTTGATGATTATGCGGAGTCCAACAATGTCTTGGATCCCATACGAGTGGCTGGCAGAGGGGCCCCGAAGAAAAGATGAAGTCAAGTTCAGCTAAATCTAATAAGAAATGTACATTTTCTAAAGAGGAGGGTCACAATCGGCGAACATGCTACTTGAGAGATGAGGTAAGCTAAGAGTAATTGTTATTAAAGCAATCAATTGGTTGTATGTGAGTCATGTGTGCTTTTGTGACTAATGCTCCTCTTCATTCGTAGGAAACAATGCTCCCTGAGGATGTGTTGGATATATGAATTACTAAAGGTAACTACAATTTTGATGATTTTGATGAGATCATTCACTGATTGTGGTTCATATGATCTGAAGTTGGGCAAAGTAAATTGTGACAACTGTTCTGGCACCGCATGCATCTGTTGAAATGCTAAATAAGTGGACACTGAATTTTATAGATTATGAATTGCCGTTACTACTACTCTATCTGTTGAAATGAATGTCTATCGCAACCATTTTGAATTGCAAGAACATGTGGGAATAAATGGTTAGCTGCCATTGCATGCAATTGAAGAATTATATCATCATCTCATAAACAAGGGAGAAGAAGGCATGGGAGAAAACAAGTTCTCTAGTTCAAATAACAATTCCCTGAAAATAGTTCTACTAACAATTCCCTGAAAAGACCTAACAAACTAAGCCTAATTTCGAACAAAAACTTAATGCAACCTAACAAGTTTGTAATCCTCCCATAGTTCAACAAGTCAAGGTGTCTTGATGCCGTCAGTACTATCCCCTGGAGTATGGACATCACGGCACATAGCGTCTTGTTCTTCTCCGTCATCGTAGTAGTACATGTCCTCCATGTCCTGCATTAAGTTGTTTATATGTTATTATAACATCAATGGTTGTTTTAACAAGATTATTTCTGGAAAGAAACGACTCACATCCTCAGGTCCCACTAGGTACAGATGACAAATCTTGGTCCTCTGTTCAGCATGAGCGAGCACCAATTCATTCACATCTTCTTGTCCATCAATCTTTTTTAAACCATGCCCAATTGATGGTGTACTCCCAGGAACGGGATTCAGGTAGTACAACATTGCGCCTCCTCTATATCCATAATTGTCAAAGTGTCCAACATTTCGATGAACTCAACAGTAGTGGCTGGCTTGCTAATGGTAAACTGGCCAATATTATATTCCCGACTGTCATAGTACTTTTTTAGATCCGGATAAAGTTCATCCACTGTATGCACCTTAAATCGCATGACTTCATCCTGCATGTATATAGATTACATGAATAAAGATCATTTGGCTATTCAGAGTTTGTACACAAAAAAGCAAGAAAAAAATTGCATATACCAAGCCACATTCGCTGTCCATTAATACAAAGAGGTTGCTTGGAGATATGCAGATCTCATCTTCTACCTGAATGTGCAAACGTTCAGATGGCTACCTATACAATACGTAATATAAAATGTATATTACAAAATAATTTACTATCGTGGTTACCTCGACTTTCTTATGGAGAGGGACCTCCTGTTGTTTGATCAAGGGGATCAAGTTGTGAATCATACCCTTCAACCTTGAGACGTCATTCTGTAACTCTTGGATTTGTAACCTTGCATGCTTGTTAAATGAATCAATAGTTTGTTCGTGTTTATTTATGATCTCATCAATTTCTGCACGGGTCTTTGACAACACACTATCTGCAATAGCACTTTCCTGTTCTACCATGCCGGCAAAGAAACCACGCTGATCATGAAGCGCTTTCTTCAGCTGGGCAACCAGTTCTTTTTCAACTCTTTTGGCAAAGTCTGAAAGCTCTTTCTCTTGTGCTTTTTGCAGCTGGTCACGCTGAAGCAATCTGTCCTTATCAGTTTGTTCTTGTTCCTTCTTCTTCTGGATGTAAGATTTGGTAAGGCCAAGCCTGATCTTGGAATACTCATTGTTAAAATCCTTCTTACGTTGTGTAGCCTTCTCCTCGATCTCTTGGAGACACCTCATAACTTGATCCATGACACCTAGAAACTAACAAATTATAGATTAAATCATATGGCAAAAAATTGAGTTTCAAGATCAGGCATGTATTTCAGTTCTGTAATAGCAGCTCCAATAAATTTTGTTTTGCTGTCCTAAAATTGAGCTTCTTTGCCTCTAAATGGATGAATGGAAATGTAGTAATACAAGCAATAAAACACATGAATTGTAGTAATACAAGCAATCAGAGTCACAAATATTCAGCAGTAATCAATTTCCACTAATTTGAAATAAAGTATACAGTACAATGTTCTACAATGAATGGTTTTCCATTTTTTATTTGAGATGGATTCAACATGTGACTATCACTTGCTGATTGTGACATCTTTATCTTAATTGCACTGACGTTGACTAGTGTCTATCTTCATTATACATCGTAATCCATAATTTGAACACAGGCAATTTAAATTAGACAGCTTTATTATACGGCAGATTGCTCACCTCGCAATGAAGGACGTGGTAGGGGTCTCGTGGCCGGCAACGCCGTCGAAGCGTAGATCAGCGGCGGTGGCGCGGGTCGTCCTGCGTACGCGTCGGCTATGGCGGCGCGCTGGCTAGGTATGGGGCTCGTGGCGGCGCAGGTGCGGTGGGGGCGACCTTTATCGTGGCGGCGTGCGGGTCCACTGCCAGCGGCGGCCTCGGCGTGCGGGTTTAATGCCAGGGGCGGCCTCGGCGTGCGGGGGGGGGTGGGGTGTGACGCGCGGATTGGTGCTGGGCTGAATCTGGGCCGCTCGGCTGCTGCTGCTTAGCTGCGCTGGAGCTGGCCTCGGCGTGCGGGTTTAATGCCAGGGGCGGCCTCGGCGTGCAGGAGGTGGGGTGTGACGCGCGGATTGGCGCTGGGCTGAATCTGGGCCGCTCGGCTGCTGCTGCTGAGCTGCGCTGGAGCTGGCCTCTCATCCATTTTCCTCATGACCTAGCAGCTCGCCGCCTACAAGATCGGCGCCCCCCACCAAATCGCGTCCCCGCCGTCCACTACCGACTCGATGTCGAGCTCTGCCGAAGGGAGAGCTAGAGGCCCAACTAGGGCAAGGAGGAGAGCAGCGCACGTTGCGGACGAGATGCAGACTCCAGGAGCTCAGCCATTGGACTCCCTTGCCATGGATTTGGAGGTACCTTTTTTTTTTATTGATTGTTTACAGATGCATGGATTTGGAGCCAGTTTATTTATTCATGTTCGAAAATGCAGCTTGAACGGCTACTGGAGGATCATAGAGAGGGGATGGTGGTCAGGACTGGTTTGCGATGCCACCATGACTTGTGCCCAATCTTGAGTTGCTGTTGGTCAGGTTCAGATGCAGGAAGGAGGTTCTTGGCATGCCCCTTAGCTGATGAGCCATGTCAATTCAAGTATTGGATAGACAAAGATTTTTCTGGTAGAGCAAGAAAGGTGATCGCAGACTTAGAGTCTATGCGACAAAGCATGACACAACTGTTTGTGAATTCTTCTGAACAATGGGATGCCATGTATGCTGATCGACAGAGAACACGCAGAGAAAATCGTGAACTCAAATCAATAATTGTTGAACAACGTAGATGTATTACGTTGTTGCTGTGTTTCTCCATTGTAATAGGTGGAGGCCTATGGCTAATATTGTAATGTCAGTCGTGTAACGAAAAAGATGTGAGAAATATAACAATGTCTCAAAGTGCAGATAAATGTGTCTGAAATGTAACAATGTGTCCGGTTGATTGCAAAGCCACAAAGAAATTACAGAATAATTATGAACCTAGTTAGGCTGATAAGGGCTACTTAGCAGTTTTCCTGGCTGCTTCTTCCGTTTGTTAATGCGATTTGAGATAGCTTCTGAACTGAAATCTTCTAATACAGTACGAGGAGCAGTGTCAGCTGTGATCCTTGAGGGTTTAGCTCTTTTCCTACTTGTGGCTCCTCTAACTTTTGGAGTTCCACCTTCAATTCCTGGAACTTTTGTAGATCTTTCATCAACCCTAATCTTTCGCGGCCGTCCTCTTGGTCTTCTCGTCATTGTTGTTCCCGAAGCTGGAATTGCTTCCCCTTTGCTTTGAGTTTCCGTTGCCGACGATACTATCTGAACATCTTCTACATCACTATCATGTCGATTCCCCTCTCGTTCATCCGGATTTTTCAGCAAGTAGGCTTCCTTCTAAGTAATCGTCAACAGAAAATGTAAAACAAGATTATTTTGTGCAGTCTGGAACAAGTTGTGTACACCAATTTATTGTAAAATGCAGTAAATGCACAAACCGTGATAGGTTTTTCGTATGATTCGAAGCGAAGACTATTGCGATCGGAATGTAGGAGCCGCGTGCATATCCTGTAGCAAAAACTTTCCATTGCCTCCTGTACATGAGAAATGTAGTGCACATCATCACATGGCAGTTTTCATTTAATTTTGTATAATTTTGAAAATAACAATAACTCTAACACTCACACTTGTGAATTCATGAGCCATTTTCTCTCGATCCCATGCCAGAATATATTGTATTACAAACGCTGCACATGTGAAGCTGCAACGTAGTAGCATAACATGAGTAACTGAAATGCATCAAGAAAATAAAAAAGGAAAAGATAACCTGTTATCTTGTCTGGTATGTCTACATATGGAACTCTTTCCCACATGCGCAAGTCAAAAGGATTTTCAAAGTTAACCAAGCCTTCCATGATCGAAAATTCGACGCAACATTGTATACTTTCCACCTATAGTGAATGGTCACATACATGAGAAGTTTGATCATGTGTTTGTAGATGTGTACAGAATAGTTGGTTACATACTTACCAATGTCGTCTCTAGTTCTTCATCTCGTAAGCTTAAAGATTCAAGGATCTGTACCTCATGCTTCATAAAGTTCAGGACCAGGAGTCCGCAGTGGTTGCCATTAATGTTCATTGGAACGAATACCTGAAAGTTAATTAATCAATGAAGTTTGAATGCATGGCTTGAATCCAAACAGGGGACGTTTCCAAAAATCATAGTAATTCATGATATAGGAACCCAGAAAATGAAACAAAACAAAATCAATATTACATACCAAATGTTTTCCTTTACATTTATCTGCAATTCGCTTCTTATAATTTTTGGTTTGCTCCCATCTTTTGTCTGCCAACTTTTGAACATCAAACGTTGATATGAATGACGCTGTATCATTCTCAACGTCGCTCAACTGGACATATGCATTTATTACCTGCAAAGTGTGGATTTAGTAAATATTAGGTGTGCGCATGTTTATACTGACGACATGGATCTGAAAGAATATTACCTCTCCAAATATGTACTGCTGTGAGACATTTCGGCACAATTGTCCTGCTTTAATCCTAATGCCATCTATGTCTACAACCCAAGCGTCCTCGTAACTCTGTAATAAGAACATGGCAGCTTCTCTGTCAATTGAACCAGTATTGTAATCGTCGTCGATAATTGGTTCTCTCTTTTTGATATGCGTTATAGCGGGGTCCCTGTGTTGCTCCATGGTCGTTTCCATAGTATCATTTCTTGCAATGGGTGATTGATCGATCCTATCCTTCGCCTGGTGGAAACGTGTGCGTGGCGTTACCTGCAATTAAATAGTTTCTTTAGATTCAAAAATATCATTTCTATCGTCAAACAAGAACAGTGATAAAACTTGTGAACCTACAATACCTTAACATGTTGCTGAGCATGGCCAGTTTGAGATATAGGTTGGTCAATAAGTGTGCGCACTAGCTCATGGATTTCCTGTTAGTTGTGTATTTTGTTAAATATTTAAGCTTGATAGTACGTAAAAATTAGTAATATCACGCTGGTTACCTGCATCTTCGTTCGCGTTTCTTCGAAATCAGCGTATACCTTAGCTTCTAGAGTATTGATCCTATCTTCCAGGATGCTGTCGTTTCTAAATGAAGCAAACTCCTTCTTATGTTCCAAAATTTGATATCCTGTTTGTGTTCCAATTCAAGAAGTTTCTGCTCAAGATCTAGACTAAGCTCCAGTTTAGTTGCTTTCTTCCAATGTTCAAGGCTTTGCACCTACAAATTTACGAAATAGTGAATTACGCACACAAAAAGCTACGACACTTAAACATATGACATACTTACTGGTTGGATGCTTGGACCCTCGGGTGTGTATTTTGCTTGTGACACTGTTGCTTCTCTTTTTTGTTTGGTGTGTGAAGCAACGGGCAAATTAAGCTACAAAAAATTGAGGGGCTAAATTAAATGCGTAACAACACAAACGCATTGGTGCAATGTTTGATTACTTACAGTTCCTCCGTGTAACCCATCCTTCTCCCAAGCAGTTTGTCGCAGCTTGGCATTTCCTTCATTCCAGAATATCATTACTGGTGGTCGGGTTATCCTTTCTTCATACTTGATGCCATACTGGTTGGCCACTCTAACTCGCTCCCAGTACCAAAACTATTAAAAATATGAAGTAGATATGGATGTCAGAAAATATACAATGTTTAACGGTTTTGACGTACAATATAGAACTGACCTGTAGAAGAACCAAATTTCCCTTCAGGGTTTTTTCGCTCTTATTAGTGTAAGAAGTGCATGAGTTCAACAGATGATCCAGAGTCAATTGGCCCCAATTGAAACGTGGAATTTGTGCTATATCTCTAACAGCTTCTATGTAGCTCCAATGGATGGTGGACCCTATGTTTGATGCTAGGATGACACCAATCGTGAACAAGACGAAAGCTCTTACAAAGTCTGCGTCCGCAGGCCGATCTTTATGAAGCATGTTTTCCAGTCCTTGTAGCTCGAGCTTGTTGTTTTCACTGGCAAACCTTTGGAATAATTCACTGTGCACAGTTTCATCTTCACTCTTCCCTTTTTCATTAATATATTGCATTACATCAGTGCCTGAAATCTCGAGTCCCAATATATTTTGGACATCTTCCACAGTAAACATAACACTTTGGTCACATAACTTGAAACCTCTCTTGCTGATGTCATATACATCTGCAATTTCCCTTAGCATGTTTTTCCTCAAACTGATACTAGGCATCTGAAGCAGTCCCCCAAATCCAATAGACTCAATAGCATGTACGTGTTCTTTAGATTCCTTAATTTTTTAACAACATTACAAAATCTCACTGGAGAGTGGAAAACTCTCATCTTAGGATTCTGCAACAACAAGTTGGTCATGATAAGTTGATCAAATTGTAGAGGTAACGTAAACGAAAATAAAACTTCATATGGAGATTACCGTGCTGCTACACCCATCTTGGTTGTTGTCTGTGCGACACTTGCTACGGTTGGTACCTGCATAAATTAATTTTTGCAAACAACAAATGTCTTAGTACAAGACTTGGACGACGCCACTTAGTGAAGATTCTGTTTACAACAACCACTCCAAACTCCCACAGTTGCGAAGCTAGAGCTAGCATGGTGGTGGTGCCAAATTTACAAAGTTTATGATTTATAAGGGATAACCATAGACTAAAGAAGGTAGCACGAGGCAGCATTGTCGGGCGCCGGCAGCAGATCGAAGAGAGACTTCCACGCGTAGGCTTGCGGCATACAAGGCTGCCCTAGCTTAACGATCTACTAACTAACTTTTCAATCAACGGCGGCCACGCGTAGGCTTGCGGCATACAAGGCTGCCCTAGCTTAACGATCTACTAATTAACTTTTCAATCAATTACCAGGGATACCTGTAGACACTTGAACGGCGTATGGGGGGTCCGCTCTCCTTCTCCTGACGTGTCCATGGTGCCGCTGCCTCCGTCGTGGCCGCCGTCGTCGGCCTCCCGATCCCGGTGATGTCGCCCGGCGATAGAGCTGCTTCCGGGGCGGACGTACTTCGTCCCCGCCTGATCGTCGCCGCGCTGCTACTGCTATAGCCGAAAAGAGAAACTATAGATCCTATAATTATGGTTTCCTAAAGCCGAAAAATTGCGGGCAGCGCCACGGGTGGGACCCCCAGGCGGGACCCACATGGCATTGACAAAGAAGCTCAAACGTGGGACCCACCCACCTCGCGAGAGATTAGGATCCTTCCTTTTCTGTTGCGCTAGGCGTCACCCTGCCGCGATTTAAGGTGGGAAGCCGCCGCCTCTGTTGCGCCCCTTCCACCACGCAATCCCATCTCTCCTGCCTCTCCATCCCCTACGCACTCCCATCTCTCCTGCCGACTGATCGAGATGGCAGATCGCCACCATCAACAGATCATACCCTTTCAGGGGTTACGGCCTCCCCCATGCTCTCGGTGCCAAACCCGATGCAAGCATTACTTATGCCCTAACTGTGCAATCTATCTTTCTCCATGCATGTCTCCAATCGGTGGCCTCGGCAACCCGAACGCGTTTTGCTGCACCTGCTGGTGCGAAGAGGTCCGCAAATGCGTCATGGGATGTTGTCTCTCGGAATCGAGTTCCGACGACGACGACTCAGAATATTTCCTTTCTCTTGTGAATTGTCTTGTCAGATAGAACCAGTTTAAGTTCTGGAAATTTCCTTTCTCTTGTGAATTGTCTTGTCAGATAGAACCAGTTTAAGTTCTGGAAATTTCCTTTCTCTTGTGAATTGTCTTGTCAGATAGAACCAGTTTAAGTTCTGGAAATTTCCTTTCTCTTGTGAATTGTCTTCTCCATCACGGGCCAAAAAGTGCAAAAAAATTGGTTTCTTTGCGGACCGCCCATCACCAGCAATACCAGCCCAACACATGGGGCAAGTGCGGAATCGATCCATGGATCAGC
Source organism: Eragrostis nindensis (assembly GCA_012490785.1). Taxonomy (NCBI): domain Eukaryota; kingdom Viridiplantae; phylum Streptophyta; class Magnoliopsida; order Poales; family Poaceae; genus Eragrostis; species Eragrostis nindensis. The sequence continues at coordinate 238,943 of JAAXCT010000749.1, read as the reverse complement.
ACCGGCACAGGCTGCGTGTGCGGAATCGATCCATGGATCAGCACCGGCACAGGCAGCGGCTAAAGGCGGCCCGCACAGAGCAACCAGGGATTGGAACGAGATCAAGGGAATTCGACACGTCCCAGTCCCCTCCGCTTTTAAGTTGGTGCGGCGCACCCTGGGCAGGCGAGGTGGGACTAAACCTCACCGCGGGCACGCGCGTCCGCGCGAGACGCGGCTGCGGGGGTGCAACAGGCCGTAATCCGCCGTGGCCCAAACAGGCCCATGAGACGCATCTATATACCGGCCCGATCCTTTTCCACGCAGCAACTGAAAACGTAACAAGGTCGAGCCGCCTTCAGCAGAAGCAGCCACGGGGAACGCGGGTCCACAAGAGGTGGGCCCCACAGGCGGGACCCACGCGCGGGACCCACGAGCAGGAGCGAACGCGTCGTACCCGCATGTGGGGCCCGGGATTGGGTTTGATCTGCTGTGCTTGGACTTGCTGCTGGTGCTGCTGGTAGATGCCGGGTCCACCACCTTTTCCTTCACAAGGAGGATGACCCAAAAGTCCACCTGGCCGGGCCCGCCACTTTCTCTTCACTTCACTCACATGCAGCTCCCCCCTTCCCTGTTCACCATACTCACTCACACTTCACAGTTCAGAGCCACACTCCATGACCCATCAGCTCCCCCTTCCCTGTTCACACCAGCAAATGGTAGGAGTAGCAAAAACCCCAAGGGCACAACTCCCAAGGCTCTGCACTGCCTGCTGTCCTCTCAAGGCTCTTCACTTCACTCACATACAGCCAAAAGAGCCAAAAGAGCCAAAAGTAGCTGCTGCTGCTGTCCTCTCAAGGCTCTTCACTTCACTCCATGACCTCTCAGCTACAAGTAGATGTGTTAATTTCAAAGTCTAGTTCTTCATTTCTCCACGAGTGAAACATTCAAACTCAATCAAACATAACAAGAAGCAACAAACATCAAAAGGTGGACGTCCAATTCTTCATTAGATAAGTTCAAAGTAATACAAGGACGCTCACGACTCTAACACAAGGACAGACATGGACGACTGGATGACTTGATACTACTCTACTGGATGACCTGATAACACTCTACTGCTACCTCTGGTACTACTCCACTACTCTACTGGATGACTTGAGAACACTCTACTGCTAAATCTGCAGACAAGCTGCTACACGTCTTGACTTTGGAGGCAATGCTGCAAACACTAGACAACTCTAGAGACTAGAGAGCTGCACCATGCTCTGAAACTTTGACTTGCTTGCACAAGATCGAGCTATGCCCAGCCCTGCGCCACGGCTAGCCTGTGGTGCTCCATGGTGGCCTCATCCAGATTGCCGTTCTCGTCCTCCACGCCGTTCTCGACGCTCTGGATGACGTGGGCCATCAGCTGCGCCAGTGAGCCGAACCAGATCTGGTCCGGGCAGAACTGGCAGTAGTACCAGGGAATGCCGGCGCCACGGCTCCACCACCGCTTCACCTGGTACCTTGGGTCGTGCCTCAGTCCCTCCTCGTCCGATGAAGTCCAGTCAAACTCCTCCTCCAACAAGTAGTCGTCGTCACTGTCGTCGCCGTCGGAGCCGGGTTGGGCGTCACCCTCCTCCACGGGGCCCACCTCGGGCTCCACCACGGGGCCACCACGGGGACCACCACCGCCGTGTCCGGCCATGGCGCCCATGGCGACGCGGGACGCGCCACGGGGGCCACCACCCTCCTCCACCATGGCGACGCCGGACGAGCCACGGGGACCCCCACCGCCGTGTCCGGCCATGGCGCCCATGGCGACGCGGGTCGCGCCACAGGGGCCACCACCGCCGTGTCCGGCCATGGCGCCCATGGCGACGCCTGACGCGCCACGGGGGCCACCACAGCCGTGTCCGGCCATGGCGCCCATGGCGACGCCGGTGGTTCCGCCCGTGCCTGGCGTCTGCGCGCTCGCCTTGAGGGGCGACGGCCGCTCCGACGGCGGCGGCTGCCCTGCACAATTCAAACAAAATCGATAGAAACCAATCTTTTCCCCCAAATCAACATCACCGAAATCGAAACCCTAACTCAAGGAAAGCAAAACCTACCGAGGAGGAGGCGCCACCGAGCCCAGGCGGCGGAGCGGGAACACCTTGGCCGCGGCTTGAGGAGCCGCCGCCCCAGCAGCCGCCGCCACCACTGCTGCCGCCCGAAGAAGAGGCCGCGCCTTGATGCGCCGCCACCGGGAGCGCCTGAAGCCATCGATGCGGGCTGCGGCGGAGCACTCGACGCGACGAGTGGAAGAGGGGAAGAGCCTTTTATAGTCTCGATCGGGAGACAAGTGCACCGTTATTCAAAACGGGGGAGACGACTCGTTGAAACGGCGTTTCACTTACAACGCGGGCCCGGGCGGAAGGGGAGAAGCCGCGTCCTCCTTCTTTATCCGGAACCTTCCGGTCGGGACGCGTGGCGCCACCACAGCGGCTGCGCGTGCGGCCGCGCCCCTGCACGCGACACTGAGGCGGCCACCGTCAATGACGGGCGGGACCGGGGGACACTCACTAATTGGTGCAGAAACTGGGTGGTGTCCATGCGCGCCCGCAGCTCCGGGAAAGTGCTGTCGTGACACGCGTCCCGCGTCTGGCTGGATGGGCCGCGTCTGGCTGGGCCGTCGGAACTAGGCCAGACCGCGGACGAGTGAACGTGAGCCCAAGTGGCCGTGAGATTCCACAATTCGGCAAATTTTGAAAATTTTTGATGTTTCAAATAAAATACGAAATAAATCCAGGAAGTAAGGATTCATGTGCCAAATTGGTTGACCAAGTTTGGGTATTTAGTTGTGGTAACTTGGTCTGGGAAATAAAAAAAACAAAGGAATTCATTCAACTTTTGATTTTTATGAACTCTAAATGTTTTCGAATTTTGAACTGAAACTAGTTCACCGACTGTTTTCAAGTCAAGCAGAACGTCTGTATTTTTTTCAGAATTTTTAAAATTATCAAAAAATTTAGGATTCTCCAAAAGGGTCATTTGGCCACCCCAAATGGCTTGTGCTAGGCTGTAGCAAGCAATCAGCCGCACCCTGATCCCAAAAAAAAAAAAAAAAACAGCCGCACTCTCAAATCCCACGTTGGGGAATCTTCCACAACCAAGCAAACCTGCCCAATAATCAACCGGCCGGGCCCGCCGCCTTTGCCTTCACAAGCAAGGATGAGTGGATGACCCAGAAGTCCACCTGGCCGAGCCCGCCACTCTCTCTCTCCACTTCAATCATATGCAGCCAAAAGAAGAAACCCTGGGCAACATGCAACTCTCCCATATCAAGCTCCTGCTGCTGGTACTTGTAGGGCACTGGAGCTCTTCTATGACCCCTCAGCTTCTCCATGACCCTGCTGCACATCCAATCATATAGGAGTATGCTTCAGCTGACTCACACTTCACAGCCACACATATAGCTCCTCATACCTCCTCCTTCCCTTCTCCAAAAACCAAACCCTTCTCCAAAAACCCTCATGGCACATCTCCCGAGGCTCTGCAAGACTGCTGTTCCTCTGCCATGAACACTCAAGTGAGCCTGCAAAATGCATTCAATCCTCAGCAAGGCTCATCTATAAGAATCACCCGTCCTCTTCACGCAAGATGCCGCGTCCACAACTCCACGCGGACGATGATCCGCGGACGTCTTCGGGCTCTTTGTCGCAGGTAGATGTCCGACGAGCCAACTACGGGATCCCACTGACAACGCGGCTTCGGGCGGAAGGGGAGATGCCCCGTCCTCCGTCCTTATCCGGAACCTTCCGGGATGGGACGCGTGGCGCCACCACAGCGGCTGCGCGTGCGGCCGCGCCCCTGCACGGGACACTGAGGCAGCCACCTTCAATGACGGGCGGGACCGGGGTCACCACAAGACATGTGTCACCACAGGACCTGATGCACGCGAGATATATTATCTCCTGTCAATGACGGGTGGGACAGAAACTGTTTCGGGCCCACAGAACAAGTGAGGGTATTCCGGGACGTAGGTAAATGTCTGAACTGTTTTCAAACTTTTCTCACATGTACATAGCAAAAAGTTCAAAAAAATATACCAAAATTCATGTGAATTTGTAACGACCATATACACACACTCACCAAATTGTACCATGAGTTTCAGAAAACTTCGGGAGATATTAAAAAATGAATAAATGAGTGTTTTTTTCAATTGTTTTGGCGAATTTTTTCTCACAAACTCTAACGAATTTTGACCTCAAATTTGGTTTGTGAATGTTTCATGTCAGCACAATGTCATGGGATTTTTTGTTATTTTTTTTGAAAAAGTACCCACGAAAGTGTGTTCAAAATGGACAACTCCTCACTAACCAAATGGAAGTTTCACTCGAAACCAGGGAGAACTGAACACTTTCCAAAATTCAAACTTCAAAAAAATCTAAACATAACTTATATGTACTAAGGTTGCCAAGATGTCCATCTCTACGAAATTTCATGTGCAGAACCTTTTTGCATCGAGATTTACACAAATCACAAATTTGACATAAAAAATGTTCAAATATGTCTTGCCGTTTCAGTACATTTCCTTCTTATAAACTGTTGAGGAAGTCCAAGATTCGGACAGATAATATTTTTAAGAGCAGTCAGGAAAAAAAACGAGGTCATTTGGAGCTTTTAAGCGTAATATATACAAGTTTGAAATTATAACTGTGAATTAAAATAAAAAAGAGCAACCGGCACAAGAACAGTGGAAGAACCGAGCCACGCCTGCCGAAGGCGCCTCGAGCATATTACGCTTTCGGCCGCGGCATGGTTCTGCGCTTTCGGGCGTCTCCTGCACGTGGGAAAGTTTGGCCCACACTCAATGACAGGCGGGACCGGCATCTGGGCCGCGTGGCAGCCCACGCTGAAGGCGTAGAACGAGATTTACGCTTTCGTGCTGCCTTTGCAACAACATTGGGCCGCCTTCACGTGCCGTGCTTCGGTGGTGATTTGGGCCACGGCCGATTTCGGCCCGTTGCACTCCCGCGGGCGCGGCCGTAAGCGTAAAAGCGGGAGCCGCCTTCACGTCCCGCGCGCGCGCTGGCGCGCGCCGAGGATTAGTCCCACATCGGCTGCGCAGCGCGCGCCGCACCAACTTAAAAACGGAGTTCGGCTTGTACGCTCCGAACTCACTTGATCTCATCCCAGTCCCCTGCTTCTGCTGTGCCTCTGTCTGACCGAACATCTGTGCGGGCCGTCCAATGCCGCACCCTATTCTCGGCCCGTGGTAGGGCCTTTGGGCTGCTCGCAGTGCTGGTGATGATCGCTTTCCCGATCGATTCCGCATTCGCAGCCTGGGCTTGTTGGTTGTGCTGGTGACGGGCGGTCCGCACACAATTTTTTTGGCATTTTTGTTCTGAATTGGACACAACAGGAATAGCACATGTTCCCTTTGTGAAAGCAATTTTTTTTTGGCTGAAATTTGGTTTGTGACTGTCCCATGTCAATACCAGCCTACATGATTTTTGGTTAATTTTTTGGAAAACAAACCCATCAAAGTGTGTTCAAATTGGACTAGTTCCTACTAAACACATGGAAGTTTGACCCAAGTAGAAGGAGAAGTGAACACTCTCCAATATTGAAACCTCGAAGAAATGTTTACAAAATTTATACGTGTATAGGTGACCATGCTCTCCATCTCCACAAGTTTGGATGGGCAGATCTATTTTCTTTCGCTTGTTACGAAATTGAAAAAATGAGTGAAATTTGGTAAAACATTCTTTGCCGTTACAGTACATTTCATTCTGCTAAAGTTGACAATTCATGATATATTTACGCAGAGAATATCTTTATGAACAAGTAGTAGGTCATTTGGACTTCGTATGCGAAAGATTTACAAGTTTCCGTTTTGTAGTATGAATCAAAATAAGAAAACGTCTGTGGCGGATGAACTGGGGAAGAACAGCAGGACGCCGCCGCGAGCGCCACCTCTCCCACCGCGAGCGCCACCTCTCCCACCGCGAGCGCCACCTCTCCCTCAAAACATTAATTTCCCATTTATGAAGATACCGTTCTACCCTTGTCAAAAAATAAGAACTCCAAAAATGCAATTTTTGCCATGTCCTAATCCCCACTTTTGGTGGAGGAAAGTGGAGGAAATTGTTTCCTCCAAGGCCCACTCGTCATAGAGATAGATAGAGGTAATTTTTTCCTCCATCTGATTTCCTCCACTTTCCTCCTACCTTCCTGGCCCTCCGATCGGCCGCTCTCGGTCCTACAACCGTGGAAATATATAATCACTTTTTTCTTGAATTGGTGTTGTTAGGACAATACGGTATAAATACGTGAACAAATGAAATATATATTTATTTAAAAAAGTACTAGGGCTTTACGAGGTCTCGGCTTTTTGTTGAAGCCAATCGGACCGACTAAACCATGCACAAATTTAGCGTACTGTGGGAGTAGCATTCAAAACACTGATAAATGAACCACCTTTTTTCACTACAACTTTTGGACGAGTGATTTGAAGGAGTTGACCTATATACCAGATAGGCACAAGTATATAGTGCTGACCCCACACGTGTAATCTATGCATCTGTCATGGCCACCCACCGCGTCAAGAGGCTGCAAAGTGGCTTACTGATTATTGGATCAGTTTATTAACCGCGTTTAGCAATGGCTGGTGGCCGAGAGCTAGCTAGACGTCCACGTCAGCTCTGGCTCATGAGTTGGGGCATGGCCGACCAGCCGCTCTGGTCAGTATCAAGCCAGGCAGAACTCGACACGAGAGAATAATCGTAGGTACGTTAGCAACAGCCATGCATGGTTTAGGCATGATGAAAATAACACGGCCACGTCATTTGGCATTTTGAAATAAAAAATCAACTCACTTGACAATGTATAGGTGGAACTGCCAGATCCGGCCTTTATTTGAATGCAATATCTCTTCGATTTTTTATTTATGATATTACTTATGCCTTGTTTGACACAACTTATTCAGAGCTTGTTTATGTGCCAAACAATAGGATTCTACAAGCAACATATTAAAGCAGAAATAAGTAGAAGCTATTTTTTTCATCAGCTTTAAATAGGTTGATTTTTCAACAAGCACAAGTTGTGCCATATAGGGCCTTAGTTCAACATTAAACTAAATATTGGATATTTAGTTATCAGGATGCAGGTCTAATCAATTAATAAATATTAATGATTTAATAAATATTAATGATTAACTCGGATTGAAATTCTCTTTGTTGTACTGTCCTGAAAGCGAATTTAGTCAGGAATGCCTCGAGAGAACTGGTTGAGACCTGAAAAGCTTCATGATCTCGAGGTGAAGCTTATGAAGATATATGATTTGCAATGTGGCAGGGGGTTGCTCGTAAAGCCGGAAATCCTTGCATTGTCTTTTCAGCTTAAGGACACGGGGGATGTGTTCTTGCTCCCTAAAGCAAGCAGGAGCCTACGTGCTTTGACCGGCCTAGCGAAAGTATGTTCCCTCTTTAGTGTTGCGCTCCTAGTTGCATAATAGCATAGGCTTATCGCTAACCCGTTTTATAAGTTTTCTGTCACCCTCAGCAACTGGCATGCAATTATGTTAGTTATACTGAAGCATACTGGGCAAAATGATATAATGAGTAATAAGTGGTTTGTCCATCCTTCAGTAACCTTACAATGGGAATGCATAGGCTGATGCATGCGACTCATTAGATCATTTTGCCCAATGGGAGAACCCCAGATTTGAGATACGTGCTGGATGTCTCCGACAAATCTTTTGCAGCTTCGTACCTGAATTTTAGTCAGGTACTCGTATGTACGAGACATTTATTTTGAAGCGTACAGGACACCTGCTTTTATTCTACGTTAGATATCGGTACGTACCCTAACTAATCACGTACACGCATGGTCCAATATAATCGATCAGCTCACGCCTCGTCACGACATGGATTAGGTTTGCGTCCGTGCGAGATAAAGGCTGTCGCGTCCGTGCTGGAGCAGCTAGCCAGCCTCGACCAAAACCGTAGCTTATGCAATGGAGTTTGAGAGTTTAATTGGGGTCAGTACAACCGAAGTACCAAACTGCAAATTTTAATCGGGTTTTCAACGATATCCCTTATAATTATTTGGAGCGTAATTAATCCGGGTTCAGGTGAGATTCCAAATGTCCCAGTTGCCTGTTTAGTTTGTCGTGTGAGTAACCAACTGATCAATCATGAGCTAGTGATGGTTTGGTCTTAATTTGGCTCGATGCCGATACGAAAATGAATTGTGAAAAGATATCTTGTGGCTCGTTGCAACTTAACTGCCACTAGTGTACCATGGATATTGAAGAACCTTTTATGATGATGATCAGGAGAAAGCAAGTTATTTCCTCGATAACTAGGGTACATCGAAGGTGCACTGCTACAACTTTTGTCGAGCTACATGACCAGAACCAACGTACACGACAGACTGAGAAACAATCTCGCAACCTTCGGTAAGCAAAGCAGTGTGAGGGGAGTAATAGATATCTTGAGCGAAACCACTATGCATCTGATTAAGAAATTCTCTTTGGGCTAAAGATCGTGTGTCCATCTTAATTAAAATACAAAGAACATTAAACCAAAGCAGAACGAAGCATTATCATACAAACACCATAGTCTAGCACGCTACTTCAATTCGAAAAACAATATAATGTTTACACCTAGATGCAAACCTCGGAGGACCTGACTGTGTTTTGACCATTATCATCCTTAATAACGGGAAAGACGGGAGGAAAGATCATCGAGAAGGCAACCAACCTGAACAGGACCCCATCCTCTGGTGTTACAGTATACACTTTCTTCGCAGTCCTGCTCTTGATATCAATGTAGAGGACATCAGTTACCTGTAAGAGCACACACATGGCATTGTGCCGAGGTCCAACTGAAAGAATATCAACCTTAATTCCGTCCTGAGAAACCAAACTAGTCACGCCCGAGTCAGCAAAAACCGTGCGCAGACAGATAGTACCCTCTCGCTACCAGTTTTGACTGTCCAATCTGTAGAGCCAGACGCGGAGCTGTAGCGCTTTGATGTCGACGTGGAACAGATAAACAACGGAACTATCAGCCCATGACGCGAAGTTACTCTCGTGCTGCCGCATGTACTCAACACCATCAGGGAGCGCCACGGACAAGAGATTCGGTGTCTCTGAGGATGCCCAACGCCCTTTGGCAATGTCACTCGTAGATGAAATCAAGATCTTGTTGTCCTTGATGGGGAGGAAGCAACAAGGCTTGGGCATCCCAGGGAGCTCATCTTCTGAGACGGAGTTGACGTTGTGCCAGGCACCATCCCTCAACTCGTACATGAGTTGCTTCCCAGCATGCTTCCTAGCAGCACAGACTATCACGCCGCCATCGGGAAAGTCAGTGTTGTCGAGCCACGTCACATTGTTGTTGAAGATCGTGGATGGCAATGGCGGATTGGCGGGACGATCACCGCGTCCCTCGCCGGGCGCAGGGGGCTGAGCACCACATTTGTGCGGCCGTTGGGATCGTCAAGTCTGACAAGGAGGTGACCGTTCTGGCAACACAGGATGGACGCTCTGGATGTGGCCGGAGTGTAGGCGTCGAGCGCCGAGCTGGCGCAGCAGACACTATTAGCAAGCTCCGGTGGCAGATCAGGCATCGGCGCGAACTTTGGGAGGCAGAGGCGCGAGGACTGGACGTAGAAACCCAGGGTGTGCGATGGGTGGAGCTTGTAGAAGCGTTCGAGGAAGGCCGGAGTAGAGGCGATGCAGAGCCACCGATGGCAGACAAGTGCGGCGCGAACGAGGCTGGTGGGTAAGGCGAGGCGTAGAAGGACCTCTTCCAGGATGTCATCGTTGTCGAGCGCCGTGGACATGGCGCTAGATACTGTCACCTTGTGCGTCAAGGATGACCGCTTCCTCTTCTTGCTCGCACCCATATGCGTTGACAACATCAACCTTACTCCTGGCGACTTCACGGGAATCGATATCATTGGTGATCTGAATTGCTTTGGTTCTGGTGCTTTTGCCCACTTAACACTTGGGAACTTCCGCTTCTCCATTGAGGATAGCTTCTCTACATCTTGGTGCTGCATACACATCAAATCTATCTTAGGTTATTATACATATATACAGAAACACAGTGATAGTTATTCAGGAACTGAAAAATAGTGCTCTTGTCAGATCTACATAAATAGAAGTCCTGCTGATGTTTTAGACGTCAACTACTGACAAAGACGTGTTTAACAAATCGCTTCTCTCAGCTATTCAGGTTTAGCCATTCCAAAAAGGATGGTGTACAGAGCTGAAACATTTTTTGATAACACCTGAAAACTCTCGGCTGCTCAGGTTTACCTATTAAAAATTCTTCGAAATGTCTGAAATTCTGTCACAGTTTGTGTGGCCCAAGTGAGAGAAGCGGCGGGGCTTGATGCAGTGTAAAGCTATTCCCAAACTAAATTACTTGTCTTTGCATGCAAAATCTCTTGCCCCTTTGAGGCAACTACTTTATGCAACTTATTGTTAGTGTGCTCTATTAGTACATCTAGACATTTATGAAAGAAGGTACTTGGACAGTACAGATCTCAACAGAAAAAGAACAATGTGAGTATCAGGCCGGATTCAGCCATTTTCAGGGTGCACATCGTTTTTCAGGGAGTACGTTGGGGTTCCACATTTCAAAATCAAATGAGATCGATAAATTTGGAGAACAAATTTACAACTATCCTTTAGTGCAGTGGTTCTCAGCTTCAGATCTGAACTGTCTAAATCGAATGGAAAACTACAGATTCCAGCAGAACAGGGGTACAGGTTCAGATCAATCTATCAACGGCACACAACTCGTGAGGCGGATTGTAGTCAAGCAGTGCAGTGGCGGAACAAGAAACTAGGAAAGGAAGAGCAGAGGAAGGGGATTAGCTTACCTTGACCCCAACAGAAGGAGAGGTCGAGGGTGCTGGAGGGCGCGGCTTCGGGGTAGGAGGGAGCGGCGTCGGAGGAACCGCTGACGACGCACCGGCGTCGGACGACGTCGCGGTTTCGGCGGCCATGGCTCGCCGTCGCCATGCCGAGGAGCTCGAGAGGCCGTTGCGGCGCCGCCGGGAAGATTCGGAATGGCCGGCTGGACGGCCTGCTTTGGCCAAGCATTAGCATATATAAACGGCCGGCTGGACGGCCTGCTTTGGCCAACAATGGCTTGGTGATCTGTATGCTGCCGGAGGGCTTAAAGTGGGCTTGCGGCGAAGGTCGGCCCAGCGGCTTTGCGGCCTGGATGTATAATCGTTCTTTCGTTTTCTATAGCATTAGCATATATAAACGGGTGTTGAACTGGAAAGAGAAAATCCATATTCCGAGACGAGAGCGCATTGCTGGGAAATCCGAACAGCCGTGATGCCAGGATGCAGCTGGAAACTACAAGATGACTTTTGTCTAAAACATCCGGCTGGTTAGCGTGCCTGAAAAAAGGAACAATGTGAACGCAATTATTAATTCTCTCCAAATTTTTTAGAACCCTGATGATGATATACACACGACCACGGTTTACTTCTGTGTACGACCAGCAATTCACGTCCAGCAGTGGCGGTTCTAGCCGGTGGGGTGGGCCGCAATTCAGCCTAATTTGCAAGTTCTATACTGTAGCAGTATGAACACTAGCATTTTTCTTTTTCCTTTTTATCTTTTTTGGGCCGACCATCATGAGCTCGGCCTACCCTGAGTCCTAATGCTAGACTCGCCACTGTTCACCAAGCGCATACAGATGTGGCCATTTTAGTCGGGCACGGCGGTCGCACAGTTAGGAAGTATCAACAGCAATTCCGATTTTTTTTAATGCTAATTTACATGTATCCTCAACAATTCATGACCCGCTTTCAAAGTATTGAAGGGTGATTTTTGCTCTTCACACCTAAAATTAAGACTCCGGAAAGTTGGACCATGAACTTTTGGAGATACTGTTATTTGTTTGGCGGAAACACGTAATATAGTATATGCTTAACTCGTTTAATGACTGGCATAATTATTGCTATATATTGAGCAAAAATGTGTAAGAGCAACTCTAACCGTTCCCTTAAAATTCATGCACGTAGAGTTCCTCTAAAATGCATGCATCAAAAATATTTTCCAATTAAAGGAGAACTTGCTCCGGCGGTTCTCCTTGCCACTTCATGGGCCCACCTTGCTCACTCCCCAAAACAAGACAAAGGTCAAAAACGAATTTAGATGAAATTTGAATGCAAACCAATTGGTTTTTCCAGTTTAGCGCTCGGATTTGCTGGTTTATCGATCGATTTTGCCAGTTTACCAACCAATTTTCTCGGTTTCCAAAATTTGAACGCCAATCCATCGGTTTCTTCGGTTTACTAACCGGTTTTTCCGGTTTTAGAAAATTCATTTTTTTTCAAATTTAATTTGTTCTTCAAATTTCAAATCCAGAAAATGACTAGCTTACGGTAAGTCCGGTTTGCGCGAAACCAGTCCGGTATCCAACGATATGGGGACCCTGATCAGAACAAGAACATTCAACCAAAACAAGAGAGCAACAATATATATTACTATCACACTACCTTTTTTAGAAAAGGAAACTATCACACTACTGCACTGTGCGAAACAATCGAATGTTTACACCGGATAAGATACTACAATCCAAAAACAAATCTGGAGGCAAACCTTGGACGGAGGATCTCATTTAGTTTTGATCGTTAATTATAATCAGAAAGATGGGAGGGAAGATCATGGTGAAGGGAGTCAGTGTGACGGAGTCCCCATCCTCCGGCGTCACGGTATACACTTTCTCCACGGTCCTCTTCTTGATGTTAATGTAGAGGACATCCGTACCCACCTGTAAGAGCCCGCACATGGCATGGTGCCGAGAAGGCGATGAAGGGAGAATTTAATGCATGCACTAAAAAGTAATAGAGTGGACATATCAAAATCATCAAAATTTGTGGATCGAGCAGCCACTAATCTGATAAGGAAATTCTCCCAGGGCAACAGATTGTGCTCCATATCAATCAAAACGAAAAGAACATTCAACCAACACAAGGAAGCACAACGCTTAAACCATAAAGATTACCACACTATTTTTTTAGAAAAAAAGGAAACTATCACACTACTGCAATGTGCAAAAGAATCAAATGGTTACACGGGACATGATATTACAATCCAAAAAATAAATCTAGACGCAAACCCTTGGAGGATCTCTCATTTAGATCTGATCGCTAACATCCTTGATTACGGGAAAGATGGGAGGGAAGATCATGCTGAAGGGAGCCAGCATGACGAAGTCCCCATCCTCTGGCGTCACGGTATACACTTTCTCCACGGTCCTGTTCTTGATGTTAATGTAGAGGACAATCCGCACCCACCTGTAAGAGCACGCACATGGCACCGCGGCAACGCCCAACTGCTTGAATCAAAACATCATCAGTGGCTTCTTCCCCAAGTCGTCGATCCTGATCAGAAAACAAGGTCGTTGTTGTCACGCCGGAGCCAGCGAGAAGCGTGCGCAGACAGACCGTGTCCTCCAGCGACCAGCAGCTGGTTTCGCTGCTGTCCAGTTGGTAGAGCCAGACACGTAGCTGAAGCCTTTTGGCGTCGACCTCGATCAGGTAAATGACGGAGCTGTCTGTCCACGCCTGGAGCGTATGTGCGTGCCGCAGCTCGTACTTGACGACGCCGTCTGGGAGCGCGACGAGCGTGAGGTGCGGCATCTCTGAGGAAGGGGAAGCGGAGCGCAGGTCGGCGATGGTGGTCGCGGAGGAAATCAGGTAGATCTTGTCGCCGCAGTGGAGAAAGAAGTATGGCCGGTCCAGTGGGTTCGGCGTCGGATCAGGTAGCTTCGTTTTTGGGGTGGCGGACGACGACGACGACGAGGTACGCTCGTGCCAAGCGCCGCCTCTCAGCTCGTACGTGCCGAAGGTCTGGTCCCCGCGGTGCCTCCACGCGGCACAGACGACCACGCCGCGGCGACCGGGAAACCCGTCTCTGCGTTTGAGCCACGTCGTGTAGTGGTCGTAGAAGCTTGCCGAGAGCGGCGGCGGCGGGACGACGACCGGGCCTGATCTCCTCCCTGCAGGACGCATCGGGCTGACGACCACGTCCCTGTGTCTGCCCGGCATGCCGAGCCTGACGAGGAGGTGGCCGTCGAGGCAGTACAGGACGTACGCCAAAGACGTGGCCCCCGCGAAGGCGTCGAACGCTGAGCCGGCACGGCGGGCGCCGGCGCCGAGCTCCGGCGGCAGGCTGGGCATCGCCTCGAACTTGGGGAAGCCGCGGAGGCGCAGGGAGTGGACGTACAAGCCCAGGAGGGGCGGCGGGTGGCGGTCGTGGAAGCGGAGGAGGAAAGCCGGGCCGGCGGCGACGCGGAGCCAGCGCCGGCAGACGAGGGCGGCGCGGACGAGGCTGGTGGGGAGGGCGACGCGGAGGAGGACCTCGCCCAGGAGGTCGTCGTTTTCCAGCACCGTGGAGATGGCGGCGGCCGGAGCCACCGCCGCCTGTGACCGGGATGACCGCCGCTTCTTCTTATGGGCGCCATGACCCATTGTGGAATCGCGTGGTTTTGCGGTGGATGGATGGATGTATTGGAGCAGTAAATCAGAGAAGAGGATGATCGATCTGTCGTTTTATAGACAGATAGATTGAAGATGTGTTGGATGGCGAATCAGCAAATCTGGGAGGAATGATCCGAGGACGAGAGAACGTGACAAGTACGAAACCCAATTTCATCATTGACTGTCCCCGTTTACCCACAATGACGTCGGTCGACGCCACCAACCTCTCGTAAGCAAAACCTGTCTGCTCCTCAAAGCCTCAACGAAGGCAGGCTGGCTCCAACGCTGTAGACCTAAATTTCAGACCCAAACCATGGAATGGGTGCCGGTGAGCTTTAAGGTACACTACCCAAATTCATCTATCTCCAACCAAAGTCCCCATAGTCCTCCCCATTCCGCTACGATTGGATGACACAAAGACGAACTCCTGGATGGCAGCGGAGGGGAGTTGGGCGGAGAGGAGGACCCGGCGCGGTGGAGGGGAGGGGCCGCGTCGAGAAGCTACTGCTCGATGTGGGACTCGTCGGAGAGGAGGAAGAAGCCGAGGTGCGCGCGCTGGAGGCGTTGAGGCCGCAGATCGACGTCAAGGGCCGGGGAATCGCTGTCCTGGGCGGCGAATCAACATCGAGGGCCGGCGAATTGCTGTCTTGGGAGGCGGATCGACGTCGAGGGTTGGCCCGCGGCGCGCCTCCGCGTCCAAGGCCGGGGGTGGAGGTCAGGCGCCGATCGCTGACACCACCACGCGGGGCCCCGTTGAGGCCGCGGCGACGTGGGCGGGCCTCGACGTGCAGCAGATCTGCGTTGGGAGGGAGGAGGAGGGGGTGGCGGCGGAGGAGAGCCACGGCGTGCGGCGGATCTGCGCCGGGAAGGAGGAGGAGGGGGTGGCGGCGGGACGGCGCCTAACGGGAAGGAGGAGGGCCGGCACTTGGCGGTGCGTCGCGTGCGCGATGGGTGGCAGCTCGGAGAGAGTCCATTTGTGGGGTGCGAGCTGGTGGTTGCCTAACAAAGGGTGCTGCTCTGGGCAGTCCGTTGGAGACATGTTTTCAGAGTTTGAAGACCTATTTTTCATATGGGGTGCCAATAGAGCATGGGTTGGAGTCAGTCTAAGGGTGCGTTTGGTTTTGGGTCAAGTGGGATGGAGCGGGGCCATTCCTTTTTTCAGGGATGGGGCGGCTCTTGCTGCTGTTTGATTGAAGGGATGGGGCGAGCAATTTTTTTTTGTTTGGTACATGGGATGAGTGATGGATGGGGCGCCTCAGTTTTTGTTTGGATAGATGGACTGGACACGAAATCGAATATGGGTACCTCATCCTAAAGATGGTGTGCTTGCCTCTCTCCTCCTTATGTCTTCGTAATCCTCATGCGACTCCACATGTTCGCCATGGCCAACCACCAGATGAGCTCACATAGGGGGTCCAATTCGAGCAAATTGTGTGGAAAATCGAGTGCCAGGTACCTTCTCGCCCTCTGTCAAAATCCTAAACATCCCTTAGCTCGTTGTTCCATCGCAGCCTCCTATAGGCCTGTCTCAATAGTCAAGAACGAGTCTCTTCGCCCATCTGCTATTAGGGAGGACGAAGGAGTGAGCCACAGGGGCGAGAGGTGGGACGAGGTCACCATAACCAAGGCGGAGGCGCGAGGGAGCGCGCCGTGCAGCACGGGGGCGCCGGGGGTTGCGCAGTCCTCTCGTTTTCGAGGGATGGCGTTGCCCCGAATACGAGGGTATATTCGCTCGGTGCTGACCCTGCACCATGTACCTGACTCTCAACCAAACGTGTGCAAAAAAAGGGACTGCCCCAACCCACCTTGACCCAGCCTCCAGAGTCTATAACTCCGGTTGTGAGAAACTATTGAGTCAGTTTGAATGAACGCTATCACTTAGCATGTTTGGATCTACTCGGATTATAAGAATCCAGATTCTAAAAACAATATATGATCCAAATAGGGCAGATTATGGATTAGATTATAGAATTCAGATAATGGGATTTTAAGAATCCAATAATCTGCCGTAACCCAACTATTAGGTGATTTTAACTGCTAAAAGACCCATTACCCATGAGAGAATTGGAATAATTACGACCACTGCCACCGCCTGCCATGGCGCTAAAAGAAAATAGAAAAGGCATGCTCGTCATTAACTACCAAAAAAAATGATTTCTAAATTTTAAAAATCTATGATCCAAGCACCCCTATCCATTTTGTTTAGAAACCAGATTATAGAACTCATAATCCAGCTTCTTAGAAACTAGTGGGGATCCAAACTCCACCTTAATCAATAAAGCTCTCTCTTTCACAAAAAAAAAAAAACACGGGGAAGCATTACACAAACCATAAAGAATATCACACCACTGCAATGTGCAGAATAATTGAATGTTTACACTCGATAAGAGACTGCCGTGCTACCGAAAAGGAATCTAGATGCAAACAGGATCTTATTTAGCTTTGATCGTTATCATTCTTAAACACGGGAGGAAAGACCATGTTGAAGGGAACCATTTTGATCGAGTGATCCCCATCCTCCGGTGGTCCTGCTCTTGGTATTAATGTGAGGAAATGTGGGCTCAGCTAGCTATTTGTACTGTAGCACTGTGAACAGTAGCACATCAAACACCAACAAAAGTTGTGGAGCAGCCACTAATTAATCGTCTGATGAAGAAACTCTCCCGGGGCTACAGATTGTGCTCCATATCAATCAAAAACAAAAAGATCATTCAATCAAACACAAGGAAGCATGACGCAAACCATGTTTATAAAGATTACTATCACACTATTTTTTTTAAAAGAAAGAAGCTATCACACTACTGCAATGTGCAAAACAATCGAATGTTTACACCGGATAAGCTACTACAATCCAAAAAGAAATCTAGACGTAAATAACCTTGGACGGAGGATCTCATTCTCATTTAGTTCTGATCGTTACCATCCTTAATAACTGGAAAGACGGGAGCAAATATCATGTTGAAGGGAGCCAGTCTGACGGAGTCCCCATCCTCCGGTGTGACGGTATACACTTTCTCCGCGGTCCTGTTCTTGATACTAATGTGGAGGAAATCCGCACCCACCCGTAAGAGCACGCACATGGCACTGCGCCGTGGTCCAACTGCTTTGATCACAACGTCAGCGGCTTCGCTAAGTCGTCCATCCTGAGAAAACAAGGTTGTCACGCCGGAGCCAGCGAGAAGCGTGCGCAGACAGAGTGTATCCTCCAGCGACCAGGTTTCTCTGTCCATTGTGTAGAGCCAGACACGGAGCCGAAGCCTTTTGGCGTCGACCTTGATCAGATAAATGACGGAATCATCTGCCCACGCCATGAGCTTATGTTTGTGGCGCAGCTCGTACTTGACGACATCTGGGAGCGCGACGAGCGAGACATTCGACGTCTCTAACCACGACGCCGACGCGGAGCGCAGCTCGGCAATGACGCTCGCGGAGGAAACCAAGTGGACCTTGTCGCCGATGGGGAGAAAGAAGTATGGCTGGTTCGGCATCAGATCAGGGAGCTTGGTTTTGGGGGGGGACGAGCTGAGCTCGTGCCAAGCGCCGCCTCTCAAATTGTACGTGCTGATGGTCTGGTCCCCCGGTGCCTCCATGCGGCGCAGACGATCACGCCGCGGCGACTGGGAAAGTCATCTCTGAGTTTGAGCCACGTCGCGGAGTAGTCGTAGAAGCTCGCCGAGAGCGGCGGCGGCGGAACGACGGCTACCACCGCCTCCGGGCCTCCTGATGATGTCCCCGGGCGCCGCATCGGGCTGAGCACCACGTCTCTATGACTGTTCGGCTTGCCGAGCCTGACGAGGAGGTGGCCGTCGAGGCAGTACAGGACGGACGCCGTGGACGTGGCCGCCGCGAAGGCATCGAGCGCCGAGCCGGCGCGGCGGGCGCCGGCGGCGAGCTCCAGCGGCAGGCCGGGCATTGGCTCGAACTTGGGGAAGCCGCGGAGGCGCGGGGAGTGGACGTAGAAGCCCAGGAGGGGCGGCGGGTGGCGGTCGTGGAAGCGGAGGAGGAAGGCCGGGCCGGCGGCGACGCGGAGCCAGCGCCGGCAGACGAGGGCCGCGCGGACGAGGCTGGTGGGTAGGGCGACGCGGAGGAGGACCTCGCCGAGGAGGTCGTCGTTGTCGAGCACGGCGGAGACAGCGGCGGCCGGTGTTGCCACCGTCCCTGACCGGGAGGACCGCCGCTTCTTCTTCTTTTTGGCGTCATGACAACCCATTGTGGAATCGCCGTGGTTTTGCGGTGGACGAATGTATTGGAGCAGTAAATCATGTCGTTTTATAGATAGATAGATTGAAGGTGTTGGATGGCGAATCAGCAAATCTGGGAGGAATGATCCGAGGGCGAGAGGCAATGATCCGACATTGCATTGCATTGCCGGGCAATTCGGGGATCAGCCGTGGTGCAGCTGGAAAACTACGAGATGTATTTGCGAACGACATCGGACGAGAGAACGTGACAAGTACGAAACCCAATTTCATCGTTGTCCCGTTCACCCACAATTTCGTAAGCAAAACCTGTCTGCTCGATCGTTTACGGGCCCCGGTGCAGCAAGGACAAGAGGGAGAGCAATGTAACTACGGACTGTGCCTCAATGCCCTCAACCAAAGGCACTAATAATGCTCGGTGGAGACTTAGCTTTTTTTTTTTGTTTTTTGCGAAGGAACGTGGAGATTTTATTAGCTCAAAACACGATTACAATCAGCATCAATCATCAATGAGATGCAAAACATGAGGTGAGGCGTGTCTCAACCAGACAGCACACGTACCCGCACCACAAGCATGTGAAGCTAGAGTATGAGCTACCATATTCTGATCTCTAAAACAATGTCTAATCTCGACTTCCTTGACCTCAACAAGGAGCAACTTGACTTCCGCCAAGCTCAAAACAGGGTTACAATCAGCATCAATGAGATGCAAAACATGAGGTGAGGCGTGTCTCAACCAGACAGCACACGTACCCGCACCATAGGCATGTGAAGCTAGAGTATGAGCAACCCTATTCTGATCTCTAAAACAGTGTTTTATCTCGACTTCCTTGACCACAACAACAAGCAACTTGACTTCCGCCAAAAGCAGCGAGAGTCTGGACCAGTCCTACTGACGGGAGTTTAGCGCAGTAATCACCGTCAGACAGTCTGATGGTGGGGCAATCCACTACACCGCCAACCAAATCCCTTCCATACACGCTAGCAGCTCTGCCTCCTCAGCATCTGCAGAGTTGAAAAGAACACGACCAGATAGCACGACTTGACCAGTTGAATCTTGTGCCACAATCTGGTGGAGACTTAGCCTTGGTTGATGCAGAGTCCTAACTTCGGTCGCCGGAAACTATTGAGTCAGTTTGAATGAACGCTATCACTTAGGGCATGTTTGGATCAGATTATAGGAACCCAGATTCTAAAAACTATATAGGATCCAAATAGGACAGATTATAGATTAGATTATAGCATTCAGATTATGGGATTTTAAGAATCTAATAATCTGGCGTAACCCAAATATTAGGTGATTTTAACTGCTAAAGGACCCATTGCCCATGAGAAAATTGGAATAATTACGACCACTGCCACCGCCTGCCATGGTGCTAAAAAAATAGAAAAGGCATGCTCGTCATTAACTACCTAAAAAATTGGTTTCTAAATTTTAAAAATCTATGATCCAAACACTTCTATCCAGATTTTTCTTAGAAACCAGATTATAGAACCCATAATCCAGCTTCTTAGAAACTAGTGGGGATCCAAACTCCACCTTAATCAATAAAGGTCTCCCTTTCGCACAAAAAAAAAAAAAAAAAAAACGAGGAAGCATTACACTAACCTTTTTGAATATCACACCACTGCAATGTGCAAAATAATAGAATGTTTACACTCGATATGAGACTGCCGTGCTACAGAAAAGGAATCTAGATGCAAACTGTGCATGCTGCAGGATCTTATTTAGCTTTGATCGTCATCATTCTTAACAACTGGGAACACGGGAGGAAAGACCATGTTGAATGGAACCATTTTGATCGAGTCCCCGTCCTCCGGTGTTGCAGTATATATAAACTTTCTGCGCAGCTCTGCTCTTGGTATTAACGTAGAGGAAATCAGTGCCCACCTGTAAGAGCACACACATGGCACCGCGCCGAGATCCAACTGTATGAATCTTAACATGAATATCTTTGCCAAGTCGTCCGTCATCAGTAACCGTAGCTGTCGCGCCCGAATCAGCAATAACCGTGCGCAGACAGATGTCATCCTCCAGCGACCAGGTTTCACTCTTGATTCTGTAGAGCCAGACACGGGGCCTAAGCTTTTTGGTGCCGAACTTGATCAGACAAATGACGGAAGAGCGATCTGCCCATGCCACGAGCCTACCTCTGGGCCGCAGACTGTACTTACGCCGTCTGGGAGCTTGAGGAGCGCGAGAGGTTCGATGTCTCCGCGGACGCCGAACGCAGTTCGGCAATGGCGCTCGCGGAGGAAACTAGGTAGGTCTTGTCCTGGACGGGGAAAAAGAAGTATGGCCGCTTCGGCGATATATGGAGCTTGGTTTTGGGGAAGGAGCTAAGCTCGTGCCAAGTACTGCCTCTCAGCTTGTACGCGCTGATGGTCTGGTCCCCGTGATGCCTCCAGGCGGCGCAGCAGACTGTCACGCCGCGATTGGCAAAGGCGTCATCGTTGGGTTCGAGCCATGTCGCGTCGTGGTCGTAGACGCTTGCCGAGAACGGCGGCGGCGGGACGATCACCGGGCCCCTCCCCGGATGGATCGGGCTGAGCACCAACTCTCTGTGGCTGTCAAGCCTGACGAGGAGGTGGCCGTCCAGGCAGCTCAGGACGGACGCCGTGGACGTGACCGGCGCGTAGGCGTCGAGCGCGGAGCCGGCGCGGCGGACGACGGCGGCGAGCTCCGGCGGAAGGCCGGGCATCGGTGCGAACTTGGGGACGCCGCGGCGGTGCTGGGAGTGGACGTAGAAGCCCAGGAGGCGCGACGGGTGGCGGTCGTGGAAGCGGAGGAGGAAGGATCGGCCGGCGGCGACGCGGAGCCAGCGGCGGCAGACGAGGGCGGCGCGGACGAGGCTGGTGGTGAGGGCGAGGCAGAGGAGGATCTCGCCCAGGAGGTCGTCGTTGTCGAGCACCGAGGAGACGGCGGCGGCCGGTGCCGCCGCCGCCTGTGACCGGGAGGACCCCATCGTGGAAAGAATCACCGTGTAGGACTGGAGGCAGTAAATCTGGGAAGGGATATATTGGAGGAGAGAACGTATTAAATTTGGGCTTTTTGTCTACATGACTTTGAAAAATTTTGGTTTTGTCTATAGGACCCCGCAAAAGTTTGTCTTGTGAAATTAAACTGTGATATTTGTCCACATAATACTATTATATTGCAAGAGAATAGACTATATTGACTTTTTTCGTTGCGATGCACAAAATGCATTACAACTTGATTTTATGGATTTTAATTTGACTAATTTCATAACTTTTCTATCAAAAAATAAATTTTACCTTTAAAGTCAACAATGCAAACAGTCTCATAAAATGTTATAGAAAATCACATGCATAGGTATTACAACGTTGTATCGCTGTACCAAATTTCAAGTTGTGTCACATTTTCTGCAATGAGATATAAAACTTCAATATAGTCTATTTTTCTTCTATAGTGTGTTTTGGTCAAATTTTACAATTTCATAGTGTCTATGAGACAAAATCGAGTTTTGTAATTGTTGGTTAAGTTTGGAACCTTCAAAAAGGCTGTCGTCCGTAATATAGAAATGTCTATTGTGCCCCTTACTAATTATTAGTCCAAGTATGTTTGGATCTAGCCCTAATTGTTAATAGGGCATGAGAGGTAGGAAAGGATGGTCTCTTCGCAATTTTGGTGGAGTAATTAGTAGGCATTAGTTGGGCTTTTCTGACTAACATTATTACTATATTAGTCCTTTGGTTGGTTAAAAATTAGTCTTCCATGTTTGGATCCCCAGTGGACAAACAATTAGCTAGCTCTTTGAATCAAACCTAGGCCTAAGAAACCTATTTTTCATCGCTGATGTGGGCCGCTTATAGCCTGCTCGTGTTATGGCGAGCTTATGCGTAGCACATCCCATAGGCCATCAGTTATAGGTGGAAATCAGCAGCCCGGTTATCTTCCTCCTCCAGATTCAATGTTTTTGTTACAACTTTTAAATAATTTGTTCCACCAATATAACTAATTCATTCGAGCTACCTAAATATTTTTAATTCACTCATATATATTTTGCTGAAAAACGTTCTGCAGAGAGTTTATTAATTTGCCCTATTTTCGCTTGAATATCCATAGTATGTTACAATCACTCGAGTTAGATGTTCTCCCCAGAGCTCGTTCAGCATCAACTAATAATGCAGATATTCTCCATGGAGCTCAAGTGTATTAAATATTTTGTCCCACAATGTAGTAACTCAAGTACAATTGATCATAAAACGCGCAAGCAAGCTATACTAGATTACCATATATGTATCAAACACCGTCAGAAGTTGTGCCGCAGCCACCAATGCATCTGATTAAGACATTCTCCCGGGGCTAAAGATCATGGGTCCGTATAAATCAAAATGAAAAGACATTCAATCAAAGCGAAACAAAGCATTATTATACAAACCACAGAAATAAGAGATTACACAACTAATTTTCAAGGTAATACAATGTTTACACCATCTAAGAGATTACCGCCCTACCAAAAAGGAACCTAGCTAGATGCAAACCTTGGAGGACCTGATTTTGTTTTAATCATTATCAACCTTAATAACTGGAAAGACGGGCGGAAAGATCATCGTGAAGGTAACCATTGTGATCAAATCCCCAACCTCTGGTGTTATAGTGTACACTTTCTTCGCAGTCCTGCTCTTGATATCAATGTAGAGGACATCAGTACCCACCTGTAAGAGTAGACACGGGGCATTGCGCCGAGGTACAAGTGAATGAATCCCAGACTTCATTCCATCATGAGAAACCAAAGTTGTCACGCCCGAGTCAGCAAAAGCCGTGCGCAAACAGAGTGTTTCGTCCAGCGACCAGTTTTCACTGTCCTTTCTGTAGAGCCAGACACGGAGCTGAAGTGCCTTGATGTCGACGTGGATCAGATAAACGAAAGAATCATCTGCCCACGACGCGAAGTTAGGTCTGAGCTGCCGCGTGCACTCGACACCATCGGGGAGCACCACGAAGGATACGAGCGATGTCTCTGATGATGCCCAACGCCCTTTGGCATTGTCTCTCGCGGACGACATCCAGATCTTGTTGTCATCGATGGGGAGCAAGAAACAAGGCACCGGCATCTGAGGGAGCTTTGTTCCGGGAACGGATGCGAGGTTGTGCCAGGCACTATCCCTCAACTCGTAGATGGTCCACTGATGCTGCTCCCCGGCGAGCTTCCAGGCAGCGCACACTGTAACGCCGCCATTGGGATTCTCACTGTTCTCTAGCCATGTAACGTTGTCATCGAAGAACGCAGACGGTGGTGGCGGGAGGATTGTCATGCCTCTTGCCGGGCGCAGGGGACTGAGCACCGCATATCTGCGGCCGTAGGGGCCGTCAAGCCTGACAAGGAGGTAGCTGTGCCGGCAACACAAGATGGATGCCTTGGACGTGGCCGGCACGTAGGAGTCAAGCGCCGAGCTAGCGTGGCGGATACTGGCAGCAAGCTCCGACGGCAGACCAGGCATCGGCACAAACTTGGGGAGGCGGAGGAGTGAGGAATGGACGTAGAAACCCAGGACGTGCGACGGCACGAGGTCGTAGTAGAAGCGGTCGAGGAAGGACGGGGTAGAGGCGACGCAGAGCCACTGCCGGCAGACGAGGGCGGCGCGGACATGGCTAGTGGGTAAGGTGAGGCGGAGAAGGACCTCTCCCAGGAGGTCGTCATTGTCGAGCACAGTGGAGATGGCGGTGGATAATGTCACCTTGTGTGTCCAGGATGACCGCTTCCTCTTCTTCCTCGCACCCATAGCGGAAGGAATCCTCGTGGCTTCGGGATCTGAATGAAAGCACGTTAAATATTGAAGAACAAATTTATGTATTGCAGAATAACTATATATTGGTGTCATTGGCGATCTGAACCAAAGCACATTAAGGAATACTGGAGAAGAAAATAAGTATTGCAAAACAAACATATAAGTATCGGTGCCATTAATGATCTTAACGGAAGCTCAGTAAGTATTGGAGAAAAATAAAGATTTAAGCATTTTAGGGTCAAGTATGGCGTCTATTGGTTATCTTAATGGAAGCACACTACGTATTGCAGAAACAATTGAAGTATATATTGAACGATTAATTATTGCAGAACAATGGAAGCAGATGACCTTGAGAAGGTGACATTAGAATTGGTGACGGAGACCATGTCGGTGCTGTAGATGGGGACGTAAGCTTTGGCAATACCATTAATCTTATTCCCAGTGACTTCACTGAAATTGGTGCCATTGGTGATTTGAATCGCTTTGAGTCTGGTGCTTTTGCCCACTTAACACTTCGGAACTTCCGTTTCTCCATTGAGGACAGCTTCTCTCCATCTTGGTGCTACATACATCTTTAGATTATACATTGGTAGAATCACAATGAAAGCTATTCAGGTACTGAAAATTAGTGCCTGGTCAGATCTAAATAAATAGAAAAACACTAAGAAGTACATACACGTGTAAGATGATACATGAAACTTTGCTGATGTTTTAGTCAACTACTGACAAAAACTCTTCAACAAATCGGAGCAAATGCATGCATGCTATTGCCTTCTCTCACTGTTCAGGTTTACCTACTTAAAAAGGGATGTTGTACAGAGCCGAAACAATTTTGATAACCCAGTAAGCTCTCAGTTGTTCAAGTTTAGCTATTAAAAACTCTTTGACTTGTCTGAGATTCTGTGACTCTGTCACATGCAGTTTGTGCGGCCCAAGTAAGACAGGCAGCTTTGGGGCTCGATGTGTGTAAAGCTTTTCCCAAAATAAATTACTTGGCCTTGCATGCAAAATCTCTTGCACTTTCGAGACAACTACTTTATGCAACTAAATTTTAGTGTGAACTGGTATTACATTGAGACATTTATATGAAAGAAGTTCAGATTATCATCATGTACGACATTAATCGACAATCAAATTATTTTTTTAGAAAAGGGAATATATATTAATATTCCAGCCTCTGTATCGATTGATACATGTAGCTGTCCATTATTACAAAGAGTGACCAAAAGGAAAGGCCAAAAAAGCCACAAAAGTTCATGACATCCATGACATGCATCAAGATTATTTCAACTAACTGAAAGTCTATTACTAAAGCACATCCATTTGACGCAAAAATCTCCATGACCGTCGTCTCAAGCACACGGCACCCCAATTATTCGGGACCTTTCTTCCTCTTTTTGCAGCAGCGCCCAGAATCGAATCCAATACGTTCCTCTGAACACCACCTGCATAGAAGTAAAAGCTCGTGTGTTGTTAAAACCTGATCATTACGACTTAACCAAATCGCCCAACATAAAGCACATACTCCAACCAAGGCTGATCCTTAATTTTCCTTTCTAAACTTGTAACCACCCATTAAAAAGATGATGCACACTTCTGGGAGGAGGTAGGTTAAAAGAGAAATGTATCAATCTCCAAATGAACTTAGCATTTTGACAGTCAAAGAAGAGATGTTGTATTGATTCATCCATATTACAAAAACAACACTTAGTACTCCCCTTCCATCGCCTCTTTACTAAGTTATCCTGGTTAAAGTTACCCCTTTGATTATGTACCACATGAATACTTTTATTTTGAGCGGGATTTTAAGCTTCCAAATAATGTGATTATGAGGTACAACATTGGTAACAGCTAAAGCTCTATACATAGAGCGAACTGTAAAAGCACCTTGTTTATTTAGCGACCAAATGAAAACATCTTTTGATCTGTTAAGTGGTGTCTATTACCCTACCAACCAAGTGGTACCAAGCAATCAGATTATTACCCACAAGGGATCTCCTAAAAGATACATTCAAAGGCCTAGATCTCATAACCACATTCACCGAAGCACTTTTTTTTCTAACCACAATCAAATTATATGTCAATAGAAAAAGATCGAAGTGGGTATCATACTGGGTTCAACCATTTTCAGGGTGTACTTACAACGTTGGGGCTCCACGTTTCAAAATCAAATGAGATCGATTAATTTGGAGAACAAATATAACAACTATCCTTTTGTGCAGTGGTTCTCATCTTCAGTTCTGAACAGTCTAAATCGAATTAATCGCTAAATCCAGGTAATACAGGGGTACAGGTTCAGATTAATCATTCAACGACACACAACACGTGAGGCGGATTGCAGACTTGCAGGCAAGCGGTGTGGTGGCGGAACTAGAAACTTGGAAGGGAAGATGAACAGAGTAGAGGAAGGAGATTAGCTTACCTTGACTCCAACAGGAGGAGAGGTTGATGGTGTTGGAAGGCGCGGCGTCGGTATGGGAGGGTGTTGCGGCGTCCGAGGAACCGCCGACGACGCACCGGCACCGGAAGGCGTCGTAGTTTGGAGGTCCCGGCGGCTACGTTTCGCCGTCGCCATATGCCGAGGAGCGAGGAGCTCGCGGCAGTTGCAGCGCCGTCGGAACCCTCGCCCAACGCTCGATTAAACAGAGAACCCTATTCCGAGAAGATGCGCATTGCGGGGAAATCCTACCAGCCGTGGTGCAGCTGGAAAGCACGGAGAACATATCGTGTGTCACAAAACACGGTAGCACCGTGCATTAAAAATTGCAACAAAAATAAAATTAGATACTAGATGCAACTGATACTTATGCAAGGAGAAAAAAAATCGCCTTGTGAATAGCAGTGGGTTGCGGGTCTGTGATGAAAAGTTACAACCCGCAGCAGTATTCACAGCCTGATTTTTTTTTTCTCTTTGTACAAGCTTCAGTTGCACTTTAAATTTTGCATGATGGTAGACGATATTTTTTTATAAGTTTTAATTCACTTTTGAGGACCTTCTTATATGATTGGTAACACGGTAACATCCAAAGTCCTTGTAACAATGATACGTTCTCGGAAACTACAGAGATGATATATTTTCGAAGCGACATTGAAGGAAATAGCGTAGTAAGTAAGAAACCTAATTTCATTTTTTTAATTAACATCTCCCTTGTTCACAAAATATAGTGTCCATTTAGTTTTGTTCTAAGTCAAACTTTTCAAACTTTGATTGTTAATTACAAAAAAACTATAAATATTGATAACACAAAAAATGATGTCAAATAGATAATCATGAAATGGAAGACACGTTGAATGCATCCATTGCCAAAGACAACAATTCTTTCGTGAAGGCCAACGCATCACACACTCTTTCTATCCATAGACATTGCTCTCCAGCCTTTCTTACATCACATTTGCGTATGGACTTTACACAACGCAGATTGCAGCAAAATACTAGTTATACAGCATTTAGTTACCCTTGTCTGCTTTAGGAGCAGGCAGGTCTGCAAAGCTATATGTCTTTTTCTGTGCAAGAAGTCGATTCCGAAGCTCTCCCAGAGCCCAAATTGGATACAAGTTCCGGTAGTTGCCGTAGTTGAAGTAAATGGAACAATTGAAGCATCCAACATGTTCCTGCAAGCGGAAGTAACTGATGTTAACGCACAGGTAATAACTTAGGACCCATTTGGTATAGGTTTATTGATTCTAGCCGAGAATCAACTGTATGAAGCTGAACCAAAAGCTATTTTACAGTAATGATTTGATTTTATGAAATGAACTGAAGGACCAGCAGTAAAAAATAGCTTCTCTTGAGTCTATGACGTGATTCTCTAAATTGAACTAAGAGTTTATCCTAAGAATCATAGAGAATCAACTCAGCTACAGAATCACTTAATTCCCTCCAGATCATTGGACTCTCATAAAGGAACACTTTCAAAGGAGCTGTACCAAACAGACGCTTAGATGTATCCATGATTCTACAGAGAAAAGGTTTTCACCTATATTTATCACTTATGAGTTGCGAGCATTCACAATAGCGATTATATGCCATGATTTATGGTTATCCCTCCAACATCTGATAGCCAGTGATAATCCGACTTCTCAAAGAAAATTATTATGTCATAATAAATTAGTCCAACACATTTAATACTTACTTGTTGGGGAAAATCCCCTGACTCTAGTTGCATATTGATCAACTCTTTTGCAGCACGGTACAGTGGCTTTGGGTCACGTTCAACCTGTTTTTGCAGGCCCACCATACGAAACAACCACTGATTCGCTTAGCACCATGTATAATGTACTAATTACAATCCAAACTTAACAATGTATACCTGCCCAGAAAAAATTAAAGCCAACATTGCCCAAGATGTGTTCACTGCATGAGGACCTGTAGCCTCTGCATAAACCTGTCAAATTTACAAATCAAATCATATATGGAATTTAGAGATGGAGTAAAATCTCCCAGAGTTGATTGCCTGAGTGATGTTTTCAACAGTTATTATGCAGAGGAGGTATTATCATGTCCAAAGACTCAAGTTGGTAGCTTGTATGCTAAGGACTACATAACAAAAACAGTCAACCTGGAAACTTGGATATTATCCAGAACAAAAGATTTGAATTTGTTGCTATATCAGAATTTTAACACTTTTTTATACATAGAATTTTATCATTAACTATCAATAACCTGATATAGAGTGTAGACAAATAATACAGTGGAAGGTTGAAATCTGCTAAAGGGCCACTTATTGGTGGTACCCACAACGAAATGAGGTCACAAGGATCCACAACTAGCTTTGATAATACCGTGTATCTAGCATATCAAGTAATAAAGATACTAGCTGAGTATCACACATTCAAACCTTCTAATAAACGAATAGTTGGACAAGGAAATTAAATATTACCCCAGTTTCACTAGAAAGATAAGTCTCTCCCCATCCACCAGTATTTAGCTGCTTTGACAACAAAAAACTGCATGCTTTCCTGATGGAAGAACTATTTTCATAAGTTCTTCCAGCAGCAACTAATCCCTTTACAGCAAACAAAATCCCATAAGTGAAACAAATGCCCCAATTGCCAAACCTGTTATACAATAGGTAATAAGTTACTGATTGTATAGATTTAAAAAGTTCGAATTAACTGCAGACAAAAACGAATGGTTTCAGAGACCATGAGCCATCCTTTTTCTGTTCGTTCTCAATGAATTTGGATGCACTTTCAATGCACTTTCTGATCTCTTCATTGCGGTATCCTGGATACATCTCGCTGAACGTAATCAATGCTTGAAGGACTGATGATGTGCATTCAACGGATCTACCAATAAGTCAAGTAAAGAGTATAAATGCGCCCACATTTATATTTTACATAAAATAAGTTAACTGAGTTCATTAAGAAAATATGTCTCTTACGGATAATCAACAACAATGTTCAGAAAAGTCTCTGAAGGGTTGAGAACCTAGATAATTAACAAACATAAATTCCAGGTTATGCTATATTCACAAGTATCAAGAACATAGTTTCAATATTTCTCTACAAATGTACACAACACTCATACCCATGCACCACCCTTGAATTTTTGCAATCCTGTTGATTATGCATATAATAAAAATGCAATGTTAAAAATACTCACCTCCAATAAAGGAGTAGTTCTCTTGCACTCGTACGTAGAAAAGGTGCCATCTTTGTTCTTCAATGGAAAAATGTAATCAATTAAATAAAATTCATGTAAAATAAAATTTGTTAGATCATTCTTTTGTCTTTTTATAGATCTCATCATTAGAATAATGTGTCACAAAACCATATCCTTACCACTCTGTATTCCCACAAAACTAATTCTTGTTTGCTGTCTTAGAGGCCTTATTGGTGAAAGACAAACACAACTTTATTTCTTGGCATTGCTTGTTGTTTAGTGAGCTGAGCAGCATGAGATTACCACAGTAGTCAACCAGAACTAATGGTTTACAGGGCATGAAGTGGCATCTCAGGCCATAGCCCTTACTACGACTGCCTGGCTGAGGTTTGGCTTGGCCCGTGAACCAAAATTCTTCTGCAGGCCAAGATCCCACGAAAATGGGCATTGTAGCAGATGCTCAAGATGTGAAATCAATGGATATAAATTTAGCTCTACATCTTCTCAAGAACGATGGGATGATGATTCTGACTCCATCATTCAAACTTGTTCTAGAGCGGAAGAAGTTGCGCTAGAGCAGTAACAAACTTGTAGGAATTTACTAAAATAATATTGGATCTGCTGGAATTAAAAGAGCATAAATCTCAATAGAAAAATAAGATCATGGTAAATGGTAGTAGGCAGAGACATACCATGAAAGAAAGCAAGCAATCCACTGCATCATACAACCTTTCTCCTTCTATGTGGTCTCCCACAAGTTTTGGGGAGATCTTTGATAACAGGAATAATGCCTATGCAAATCAAACTATTGGGTAAATAAAACAAATATATATCAGGCACTTCATAAAATTATACAAACTCTTTTCTCCGAAGAAAATTAGACAGTCTAATATCACTCTATATCACTGTACTCATTTATTATTATAGTACATTCCTTACAGTTTGACTGTCAAACAAATTAATGCACTTAGTGCGATAAAGTCATGACAAATTGTAAAGGTTTTGACATGCTTAGAAAATGACAAACAACTGAAAAAGGTAGGATCTGTGTTTTCAGTTTCATAATACTTAGTGTGTGTTTTCAGTTTCATATGTTTGTGAGGCTGCATCCCCTTCTTTTAGTTCAATTTCAATAACCGTTTTGGGAATTCACAGAGCGCATATGTCCTACTCTGCCCGAAATTAATTCCTTGTGACTTTTAGAATCATTCTGTCATTAAAGCCATAAGGTGTGATATATGTACATATGCACATTTCATGAAACTATAAAGATTTTTCATGACTAAATACATGTATAACTGAAAGAGCACTATATTTTGCTGCGTAGTACTTTTTTTTTCTCTATGAAAGAACATATTCCACTTTTCACAAGAAGGCTGTACTTACCTGAAGTGATTCGGCCGTACAATCCGATACAGACCATCCATTATCAACAGATGAGAGTGTCCATGAACCTTTTGATCTATGTCGATAGTAATTTTCATAGTCTGGTTGGTTTTCACGGACCTACAAAAAAAAAGGAAAGAATGTCACAATTTGCTATGAAAATATTAATATATGAAAACAGAGTAAACAATGCATAACCTGTGAACATTTTAAGAACTCATGAGCCTTCCGAAGTGTTGGAACAAACTCATTAGCAAGGTTCGTGGAGCAATAGGCTTGGACAATAAAAGCTGTCTCCCAGGTTTGACATCCATCATACACCTGTCATAGAGAAAGATCCTTCAAAACTTTTGGGGATAAAGAAAGAGTTTTCCTTTCAGATGGACAAAGTTCAACTATAACACTTCTAAAGGACAGGCCTGAAACTGTTCCAAGTCTTCAACCAGCAGCAGCTGACCCCTCGCACCAATGAAAGTGACTTTGCATCATGGTGGAAACGCGCCAGCAAAAAAGTTGGGAAGGAGCACCGCAAGGGTCTAAACACTCTAATTATTCTGGGAGCATGGATTCTTTGGAAACACAGGAATGTAGGGGTGTTCGAGGGTACTTCGCCCAACATCCAGACAGCCTTGAACAATCTCAAGTTGGAGGCTCAGCACTGGGTGTTTGCAGGGGCTCGAGGACTTGGTGAACTAGGTCTAGGAAGATTGCTCAGCCAAGGCTAAGCGTCTGGGTTGCTCGGTCAAGTCCTTTAGCGTGTTCTTTATTTAGTACATCAAGTTTGTATGTAATCACCCCTCTCGCTTCGGTCCTAGCTTGAGGGGCTATGTATGGACCGCTCTTTTCCCTATAATACAAAGATACGCAGCTCTCCTGCGTGTTCGACAAAAAAAAAAGAGGACAGGCCTGGTGAAATTAAATTATGACTACCATATATATGGTGAGATAGAGCGTTACACTGAACAAGTAGAGCTTGTAAAGCCTGATTCTAAATCAAAGGTATGATGGATGGATAGGCCGCGATAGCCTTCAAAATTCGCTGCTGGTGAGGTGCCAAGGTGTTACCATGATTTGATCCAACCAACGAATGAAGCCGGCCACACCATCTAGTCAAAAATGGCCAGCCAGCGACAGAATCTCAAATACAACGAAGGCCTCTCCTTCCTGCGTTCTCGTAACAAAAGAAAAGGTTCTCTCGTTGCAGCATTTCGTCGAACACGTTGCAGGTTGTTCGGACAGCTGCCTTGCCGGGCCATCCAAGCTCGTACCAGCTTGCTCCGCCTAGGGGTCAGAGCACGGCCTCGAGTTCCCGTCCTCGGAGCGGCTCACACCAAGCCTTGCGCCCCCTAGCAGTGGCGCAGGAGGTGCATGCTGAAGAAGCATTGCAGCGGACTACGAATCAGGAGGCACATGGCGATGACAAGGAGGGCGATGAATAGAAATGGTAGGGGAATGAAGATGTGTACCAGGCTACCAAAAGCAGAGTTGAAGAATCACCAGAGCCCAGACGTAGTGCCGCCGGAGCTGGAGGCGAGCGACCTGATCTCTCCTAACCAACCATCAGTTACAACGGTAACAGGGCAATGAGAGAACACGATGCGAGAGGCAGCAGGAAGCTCCCTCTGTCGCAGTCTCCAAGATGGCAGCTCTGTGGTCTATGAGTTTTTTTTTTTAATCATCACTGAAATAACTTTAGTGATTCAACCTCCAGAGGAGTTAAAAATTGCCAGTTCCTTCTGTGATTCAAACTTCTGATTTTGTCTTGACTATCAATACATTTACAATATTTAGTTTGAACATATGCAAGTCTAGAGGGAGTGGTTTCACACGTGGTAGCTATGTTTATAGTGATATAGCAAGGAGCCATCCATAACCATGTCTCGATGATGTTAAATACCATTATAGGACATGAAAAGATATTATTACCTGTGCCTTCATGCCATCTTCCGCAATCCATAAATAATCATATATCCTTGGAAGATGCATCTTGAGTGCATCGGAATTTGGATTTTCTACCCAACAACAGATCATATTTAACGCCTAACAGTAGAAGACTGACAAGTGGTTAGGGAGAAATGAAGATTCATATTCACGAACAAACACTACAAGAGAAATAATCTTTCCTGACAGTTTGTTTTGCACGTGGCCAACAGTTTTTACTATGGGACCATACGTTACCTTATTTATGGGACATATATTGATATATTTTGTAGTTTCATCTTCATAATGGATATGCTCCATGATCTTTCTCAGTGCCACATCTCTTAATTTATTAAACGGCCAACAATTCAGCATTGGTTCCACGATTTTATTGACACAATTCCATACAGCATTCTGCACCAATGACTGTGGATAGCGAAGGTCCTCCTATAAGCAACATACAATCATGATGTTAAAATTAATATATATCTTGCCATACTTGGTGGAAAATGAAAGCCCTATGAAATCTAATTAACTTAACTGCTACTTGTGAGTTCATACAGAATCAAAAGCTGTTTAACTAGGTAGATCGATGTTACATTTAAGAAATGCGCTTGCTAAGGCAATGATGGTTGTACTACAAACTAGTCCCTCTATCCATAAATATTGTGTCTTAAGTTTTGTCCTAAGTCAAACTTTTTGAACTATAAATATATTGTTTTAAACTAAAAGAATTATGCATGCTATGATGTAGTCTATTTCACGATGAATCTAGTGACATCGTTTTTATGTTGTCAACGCTTATAGTTTTTTCATAATTGATAGTCAAATTTGAAAAGTTTGACTTATAACAAAACTAAAAGAACAAATATTTGTGGATGGATGGAGTAGTTGACACACTTAGAATGCAAACCTTAGCACAAGTACCACGAGCCTTTCTCCAGTCAATCTCATTGTATGGTACATCATACAACTCCTCTCTTATTGCTAATATTGTTGGTGTAATTGGACCAACAAATTTATTGCCATAGAGATAAGCCATCGGCATGTATACCATCCGGGTAAAGCTCCAAAACCGTCCTGGGGGACCAGAAAGTGGACTATTGTGAAAAGATAATTACTGCAGCGCACACACACATATTCATTTTATCAAAGTTGTAATTACAATTGGATACATCTATCCATTAGTGACGAGGTAGTTTCCTGTCAAGGGGTTCCCATGTTCCCATTAGTGAATTTTGCATGTTGAAATGTTTCAAAAATTTGTCCAAAATAAGTTGTTTGCTGTACATACGAACTTATCTAAGAATCTAGTATTCCAGCATCTAATTCTTCCAAGATATAGAGAGATAGATAGACAAATGCCTCATTATTTTCTTTTTGATGAAAATGAAGTAAAGGAAACAATGTTCTACTTGATGGACATTATATATTCATTTTGGATTTTCTATCATTCTTAAAGAAGATCTTAAATCAAGATAGTTTCATTGGCTTGTACCAAATAAACCAATATTTCAGTGAGTTGTATGTGTAGACATAATCAAAGTACTTAACTTTTGTGGATTTGGATCTTGTACACAGAAGTTATATCCTACAAGGAATGGACAGCTAACACGAGTATTGTGGTTTCATGACAATGTCCATATGTGGACCATAACAGTTGATGTGGAACTTCAACAATTTTATGTTGGAACCCTATAATATAAGATAAGATAATATTCCTGAGAAACAAAAGAATTACCTGGATGAATTGGAAGAAAATGCGGCACGAGCCATAATTCAGGAATGATTGAATTATTTCCAGACCAGTCATATAAACCGACCATCTTCATTTGAAGACATGAGTTATTGAATTAGTCCCTTTGTAGTTAGTGAATAATTATTGTTAATAAAGTAAATATCATTTATTGAATAAAACCTAGCTTCAAAGAACAAGACCCTGTGTAAATGAGATATCAAAAAGGACTAGTTTGTTCAGTCGGTGCCTCAAGGACATCAAATTATCATTACTGATCGCTAAAATCCATATTGAGGAAAAATGCTGGTAGGCGGTAGCTCAACCCACTTTTTTTTTCTAGTTTTTATAAGATTGGATCTCCATTTCCGAGCACCCACATTCCTCTAACCTAACCAAGACCCCACTAGTCTGCGTTGTAATTCATTAGAGTTTTCGCTGGCAGCGTGGTTGGTTAGCTTGAGTAAGCCACTGGCTTAGTGAATATTCAAATATCATAACAAACCTGTATGTATTATCAAAAAAAAAGCGTGCATGGAAAATGCTGTTTGAATATTCAAATATCATAACTATAGACTTTGTACATAGAACGTGGTCCTAGTATCCTGACAAAAAAAATCAGATATATCTTCGCAAAAGGATCAGATATAAGAAAATGCTGTTTTAATTATGGTTTTGTTTTTCTCTAGAAGCGTACCGAGAGCCATATTTTTCCCCATTGTGGTATTGCAGCTGCAGTTCCTCGAGATAGAATCCATGTGCGTCCTTTGGTCAATGCTTCATGCGTGCACGCCTCACCAAGGAGCCTTAAAGTAACATAGTTTAAGCATGAACCAAACATAGTGCTTGGTCCCAATTCTTGTGTGCCCCAACCACCGTCTTCATTCTACAACATACGCTTATTAGTCATAGTCTGCTACTAACGGAAGAATACTACTACAACTTAGCATTATCCCTTTAAGATAAGAAGACCATTGTCAACATGCCTGATGATTGTAAATGTAGCGGCATATCTCGCGTTGATGTTCTGCTGAAAGGACGGTATTGAGTGATCCAGTGACATATAGAGCAAATACCTGCGGAAATTCAGAAATGTTAGTACCCTAGCAGTATCCAGCAGTTCACGATGAAGTATGTTTCAAATGGTACTACCAAAAAATGATATAAAAAGTACCATAATGGGCATAATGAACAGAATCCCACTGAAATCTGAAGGCCAATGCCCATCGTCTGCTTGCAGCGCAGCGTGTTGCTTCATGGCTCGCCTCACGGATGTTAATATTACATCTTCGGTGACTTGCGCACTCTCTACGAGCCTGATGGCCGGACCCATCTGGAGATGGCTTCGTTTTGCATACTGCCGTATATATAAATACACAAGAGACAAAAAGTTTAGAATTGGTGGACTATGGCAACACTACAAATTTTAATTAGCAATTTCCTCCAACATGAACAAGCCATATGTTTCCCTTCATGCACTTCTTATTACCTGCATTCGCAAAAAGAGGTCATTGGATGTCCTCTTGTCGAAGCGGTGCTCTGTGAACTCCTTTCTCAGCCTCTCGACCTCGGCACGTTCTTCGGGAGTGCCAGCATCCGGATCGAACTCCCACACCTGCCTGCCGAGGAATTTGCTCCCTGACCGAAGCCATGGCCCAGCACCCTCACTAATCTTCAACCTCCACATGATCGAGCTGGCCGGTAGCAAGTTTTGTGGAAAACAGCAAAGGCAGCCGAGATATCTTTGCTGAACCTGTGGCCAGTATATATGGAGGATGGATGCTGGCACGTTTTTATAGAGCTCAGAACTGAATTGGATATAGAGGTTTGAACAAGTGGTTTATCAGGCAGGTGATCCTTAAAGTGCTGGCACGGTTTTATAGAGTTTATAACTGCAAGGAAAACTCGCAAAATGTGTGATTGGCCCTCCGTACACTTTTGTTTGGTAGTAATTTGTATGAAAATGTCTCAATCTAAAAGAAAAAAGACCATACATCTTTAATTTATTGATTATCTTGATTATATTAATTATATAATCTTCCTACTACATATATTTCATAGCTGTGCCCAGACTATTTTCGATAGACCTCAAAGTAATGAAATGGAGTAGGCTCGTAAATAAATTTGTTTTCAGGACACCATGTTCAATTCCTACAGACGAAACAATTGGGGCGTGGACAGAGTTTTTGACCAGTACCCTGCGAACAAATTTTCACTAGTTGCAGAATCTT
The DNA here is from genome assembly GCA_012490785.1 of Eragrostis nindensis. Classification (NCBI taxonomy): domain Eukaryota; kingdom Viridiplantae; phylum Streptophyta; class Magnoliopsida; order Poales; family Poaceae; genus Eragrostis; species Eragrostis nindensis. The sequence goes on along the minus strand of JAAXCT010000749.1, from coordinate 201,641 downwards.
CTTACGAAAGAGGAGGGGAGGGGGGGTTGTTGATGTGTGGATGTGGAGAGAGAGAGAGAGAGAGAGAGAGAGAGAGAGAGAGAGAGAGAGAGAGAGAGAGAAGAAGAGAAGAGAAGAAGAAGAAGAAGAAGAAGAAGAAGAAACTAAAAAACCTAGGGTCTAGGGTGCATGCACATGAACATTTTTTATTGCTGCACCAACCACCACGTGTATCCATCATCTCTTGCATGTGTTTTACAGCTGTTCCGATTGTTTCGAAAGATATGAAAATAGTCAAGAGTTGGGTACTATACTCTGGGTGCTATTTTACCTGATATATTTTAGTTTCTTAAACATGTTTGGAAGCACTTATATGTGCGTGCAATATTGGTGGTCATTTTCCATTTAGTTAAAAATGTGAATGCACATGAACTTGATGAACCACTTTACATTGATCCTCTTGCAGTTCACCATTTCGTGAATTTGATGAATACGCATTTCAAATTTTAGTTTTTACCTGAATTTTTCACGTAGAATCATTTTCCTCTGAAATTTTACATGTGTGCAAACATTCTTTCATCGGCATGGAGACAAAAATTAGGGGAGGGAGAGGATACGATATTACACACTTTCTCTATCTAGAGAGAACAAGATGTTATAGAACAGGATGAGGCAAAATTGCATATTAAATAATAGAACTCTTGATGCATCACGTGCTGGTGTCTTTGATGCCTTCTCTTCCCACTAAAATGAAATGGTGTAGGCTTGTAGGAAAAACTTTCTTCAGGTATAAATTTGCTAATAGTTTTGTCATGTTATCAGAAATCTTTAAGATTAATAATTTTAGTTCACCTACTATATATATCTGGGGGTTTTGTTGGTAGTTGTTTGCATAAAAATTACTAGCTAGTATCTCAAACCAAATAGACAAGAACATGCTGATGTGTATGCATCCACAGTTTTAGAATGATCCAGGGTGTTTTGAAAGATATTAAGAAGGTAAAGTTGGCAAATATGCTTTGCATGAACTTGAGCAGTTTTATGGATTGGGCACTAAAATTTGACGTAAAATACCTCGGTTGTGAAACATTTTTCTTAAGAAATAATGGCCAGTTGATTTTAGCGGCTTGTGCAGGTACAATATATATAGCAGTTAATTTTCATTTAATCGTAATATATGAAATATGACTGAATTATTCGACTTGGCGGTATGTGAGACAGTGAGAGCATAAGTTCTCTCACAGACCACAAAAACTAATGTGTGTCGGTTTTCTTTGTGTTCGGTTGGCTCCTATTGACATGCACTAGTACAAAGTGAGCCTGTTGTGACAGAAGGGATTTTAGAGTAGTGATGGACATGGCTTGGCCCATCACTACTATTGCCTGAAAAACACGCTCTTGTGGCTTGCTGTTGTCAGCAGCACTGTGGTATTTTAACACCAGTGGCGGACCGCTGATGTCAACAGCCCGCCACTACAATGCTTAGGCCCCATCCGCTGCCCAAAAACCGTCCAGAGTATAAAAGCATCGGAACCCTAACCTCACCTTGACTCTCTCTCTCACTCGTTTCTCCACCGCACAACCACCTCCATTTGGCTCGCAAGTTTCTCAGTCTCTCACTTGACCAAGCCTGCCGCCTCTCTCCCCGGCCCATATGCGCCACCCTCTCCCCACTGGAAAGCGCCGCCGCCTCTTTCTCCCCATGTGCCGCCCTCTCCTCTCCCCACCATACTGCGCCACAGCCTCTCTCCTCTCCTTCCCTCTCCCCACTAGACGGCAGCAATTGGAGGGCCCTCTCTTCGGCGCTCGCATGTGGCGTGGTACCTAGGTTTATGGCCAATGGGACACTAACTACTTCTCCCTCCTTTACTATCTCTCTGACTGCTAGATCCGACCCGGATTCCACGGTGACGACTTCCCGGCGGGCGCCACTCCTCTGCACGATTACTTGCCAGCCGGACAACTCGAGGGCACGTGGATCCAACCCGAGGTGAGCTCCATCTCTATACAATTTGGGGGATTTTTTTGTTGGGGAATTTTTTATTTGGGAGATTTTTGATGTTTTTTTTATTTGGTCTGGCCTAACTCGATCCGATCCGGTGGCGCTCCTGCAAGTGGACTCAGATAGATCTTCTACTTCCTCGGCGACGGCGAGCGGTGCAACGTCGGCTGCAAGGCAGGCGGGAGAACATTGAAGGTGGCGTCGGTGTACCAGGCCCATCACTCTTTTTTTTAATTGTTTAACGGCTTCTGGTGGCGGGCGTCCTCGCCCGTCACTAGAATTTTGCCTTTCCAGTGGCGGAGCTGGAGTGGCGTGACTTCATTGTACCAGTGATGGATTGCTTTTTTACATGTAAATGTTTTTAGCTGTGTTTAAATAGTTTATAAGGAGAAAAACATAGAGCTGAGTAGTATCGAAGGCCACATAAATAAAGATAAATGCCAGTTTGGAGCACCAATTAAGGCAATTTTTAGTGGGTTCATGCTTTGGCTTCCTAGAGATACCCCAATCTAAAATGACAAGCAGTGCTAAAAATACGAATGAAATGAAACTATTTTTTTTTGTAAACTGAGATATAACTCTTGCTGTGCATCCTATGTAGAAATTTTGCTCAGAACGTATTATAGGTCTTCCAATTGTAGTAGTTGGAATACATGAGTTCTATCGATGCTAATGAGGCCTAGGAATGTTTTAAAATGGCTACCTTTATCAAGATTTTTTTTATTTACAGGAACTTTATTAAGCACTGCTTGATATGCATTGTTAAAAGAGAGGTTTTTTTTTATGCAGTGCGAAATTGCTTGTTTCAAGTTTCAACCATTGGTGGATTTTTCTAAAACTATCGCGGTTTTTCTAAAACTATCTCATCTAAAAAGTAAGTTCTGAATTAAGCAATTTATTTTTTCATCTTGATGGCATGTGGGTCCTGAAATTCTAAAATGAGCGTGAGCCTTATTGATGGCTATTTTGAACTATTGTAGGAATAATATGAAGAATGCTGGCTAAGTTATACCAAATGAATACGAAGGACCTCGCAAACAAAAAATAATACGAAGGAAAACCCTTATAACTTCCATTTACCAGCTGACACGAAGAATGCTGTGTTCAGAAGTCAGAACTGGCAATAAACCATCGGCAGTGGTGATCTGGTGATTATCCTTGTCAGTCCGAATCAAAGGTAATAATATTACCACCACCATCAGTCACTCACATGTACCCCGTTGTTGCTGGTATGGATGTTGTCGTAGCCCGTCCGAACGGAGCGTTCGGCAAATATTTGGATCGTGAGAGCAACGTGGGAAGTAGAGATCGATCTAAAAACACGCAGAGGTTTATACTGGTTCGGGCCTCCTGAAGGATAATAACCTTACGTCCAGTGTGGATCTTGATTATATTGACAACCTTCGCGTTAGGGTTGCGGAATGTGTCTATTACCTCCTCATCGGGGGTGTACATGAATATTTATAGGATGAGCAACCACCTATAGAGTCCTAGCGTGATTACAATTCAACTTTACCATATTAGTAAACAGATCGGAACATATCTCCTAAACCTTGACGCGCAAGACAAGTCTTTAGAAATTTTCATAATTAACATTCGGAATATCTGGAATTTTAGGGTTACGACATAAGCCCCCGAACATGTCACTTGGCATATTCACTCAATCATCGCCCTTCAATAAGCGTTCGGTGAACCTATGACAGGGGATGTGTTCGATAATCAACCCATATCCAGATATTCTTAACCCTTCATCTTCAAATCATACTTCAAGCTTTATAAGCCTTCGGAAATATGGTCTTCGGAAACCTTCATCGATTCTGAATTCCGAACACCTCCCTAAAAAGAATCTTTCCGTACGACAACCCGCAGCCTTTGACTCAGCTTCATCCTTATCCTCAGGCATAATTTTAAAAAGACCTTGACTTGACTAGTCATACTTTATCACTGTTGACCTGGCTTGACTACCGGAATCTCTGCAACAATATTACTTCTCCACACATCTCCAAAAGAAACACTTAAAATACTCCAACTCTTCTTGACTTTTCGAGCAACCGAAAAGCCGTCTCCGCGCCTATAAATATCAGACCAAATAGAACTTCCTGACTCACCTCCATCATTCACCATGGGCAAAAAGAGATGTGCAAACCCTAGATTTTCCAAGTGGCTCAACACCTAACTCACCAGTGAATCCGGATCTTCCTCTTCCTTGCCTCCTGATGAAGAACCAATTGCCAAGTCACCCAGATCTAGCGAACCCACCAATCCTCCCCCACCATTGTCCAGAGAGGATTATGGACTTCCTCCTCTTAGTCCTCCTCCAGATCTGTCATTAGCCATAGATCTCGAGGAAGACATCGCTGGCGACGAGGAATATGCTCACCTTCTTCATGTGGCCCTGAACAAAGGGCCGCGTGGAATCCCCGTCGGAGCCAACATTATCTCCATCGACGACTCCGACGAGGAGCCCCCAAGCAAGGAGGCCATGCCAGTAGATCTCCCTGCAGATCAATCTGCTGCAGGGAGTTTGGCAACAATGAATCTACCGAATGGTAGTCCAATTCTGCATCCAAGCCGGGGAGGAAACCCGGTCCTTGACCCTAACGCAGAGAGTGCTCCCCTCTCTTCTCGCGCCTCCCTCATCACCAGTGCAATGGTGGTGGGCGCGAGGAACTCCCCCAAAGCTGCTGGAGAAACAACTCCTGAAGATGCAGAAGAGCAGCAGGAGTAGAGTTCGAGCAGCCCCCATGCTGCTCAAGAGAGGAGTTCACCATGTAGCTTAGATTTCTTTTCCTTTGTTTTTTTATTCTTCTATTAAGTAGTAGTACTTTCCCCATACTTCAGCTGTATCTGGATCTTGTAATGAATGAACGGAAAGATGCCTTCAATCCAATGTCTTTGCAAAATAAACTGCTTGTAACGTATTATTCTTCGAAGTGTATACTCTTATTCGGAACAACTCAAAGATTCCCTCAAAAACCTTCTCTCTCCTCCAGAAAATCAACCCCTTCAAAGAACTCTTCGGAAAACCTTTGAGAGGACTCTTCGGAGAATGCTTCATAAGAGCTCTTCGGAGAACCTTTCAAAGGGTTCTTCGGAGAACCTTCAAAAGAACTCTTCGGAGAACACTTCATCAGGAAAATAATACTTCGGAAAACATTTACTGTATCATAATAGCTAACTCTCTTAAAATCCGTTAATTCCTTTCTTGACACCATTTTTCATTTTTACCGCAACAACCAGCGCCGCAATTTCAGCAATTATTCTCAACAAACCCGGAATGTAAGCATCATAACGGGAAACATACCGTAGCCGAGCGCATTTATTGGAGGGAATATTCCATTTTATCGGGAACTGAACCGTCGCAATAGCCCTTAAAACCCAATTGCTACAGTCCTCTTCCTCATCCTGCGCCGCACCACCATATGTCATTTCCCACAACTTCTCACGACTCCACACAGTTTCCATGGCCGTCGCCTCCTCGGAGAGAACCACCACTGCTCCCCTCGACGCACAGCAGCCCGAATCCAGCAGCGCCACTGTTGGTCGTTTGTACGCACCTAACTTATATACCGCAAGTGGACGGTGTACGTTGTAGCTTTTTCCCCCAGAAGAGTATTCCAAGGTTTAATCGAATCCACAGAGACCAATGGGAATTAAGCAGAATTATCAGTAAAAGAGTTAGCCAGGCTTTCTAGTGAGCGTGAGCGTGAGTTTTGGGAAAGTCGGGGGATGTGCCGATCGGCACAGCCAGTGTGCCGGTCGGCACGGAGGCTGAATTGTCCGAGTGTTGCTGGAATAACCTAAGGAACCTGATTAAATCACGGGGTAAGTTAGCCAAAGTCTGCTAGTTGAGATCGTAACCAAAAAGCCTAATTAAATAGCATCATAAACGGATTTACTTGATTATTGATAACCGAAGATCGGCAGGAAGAAACCCCTTTCCGTCGAGCCCTGTCACGACCAATCCTCCTTAATCGGTAGCCTCCGCCCACTCTACACATCATCTCAAGGATCTCGCATATTCCAGCGCGTTGAGGTACAGAGACAATATGCAATTATGGCGCATTACAAGATCCCGATATTAACTTAACCACAATGGAGATAGTGAGAGATTGAATCTCTCACCTCTTATTGCCACCACAGTTAAGATAACATCTAATACTTAGTCGTCACTAAGCGTAGGAACAAGTGCATGTAAAGACCATAAAATCTAGGCAAGCAATAATCAAAACCATTCATCCACATATTCAACCATACTTTGATAATACATAGTACAAGATACATCACCATCTAGTAGGCCTACCTTGATGGATCACCTCTTAGCACCAGCGGTTCTTGATCTAACAACTAGAGAACATGAAGAACGGGGCAAGCCCCGGTGGCTCTAAACTTACTAGCTATGTTGTCCCTCTGGCGGCGGATCCCGAAACCCTAGGGCTTTTACAGGTTTATATAGGGCTGTGCTTCGAAAAGCAAAAGGATCTCGGGAAGAGAGTCCTCGTGCCGATTGTTGACGGTGTTTAAGTCATTAAATTACCGTCAACATATCGGTAAATAAAAGGGTAAATCACCAAAATTCGGCAATGTTTTATTTATTAATAAAGTTCCACGAGTTTTGGATGACTTATGAGTGCAGGAGTAAATACAGAAGAAACGGACGCCTGTGGAGAGAAACACAGCCGGCCGGCCCAATCACAGGCCGGCCGGCCACCCTTGGCCCCTGCTGCCGTCGATCTTCGGCCAATGGGCTCCAAAGACGTCCAGCACTGAGAATAATTAAAGCCCAAGTAAAGAAATAGCAAACATTCTAGAAGATGGGCTATAATGGGCCTAAACTTGGCCCTTACTCCACTTCTGCCGACCCCAGCAGAAAACCGACTTCGGGACCGACTCCACCAAGCAATCTGGAGCGTCCACAGAAGAGGCGGTCGCAAACCGACACTGTGGACGGCCGGCCGGGCACCTTACCAGGCCGGCCGGCCGACATTAGCGGCGCCGCCTCTCCAGCTTCGGCCACCGGGTTCCCACCGCCATGGACAAGCTATAAATAGGACCCCCCGGCCTCAGAAGCAACTCGCACCTCATTGAAGAATCCATTTACTCTTCTTGTTTAGTGTTAGCATTAGTTGGGAGTTAGAGTTAGAGTGTGAGCTTTGCTCAGGGTTCCGGAGTCATCTTCGGAAGTGTGGTAAAGCTCTTTGTATCTTTACTTTCTTTTGAATAAATATTATTATGGATATCTTTTCTTATTTATTTAATTCAGTAATTCATTTAATTTATATTATTGCTCTGAGTGATTACTTCGGAAGTATCTTTGTGTTGGATCCACATCTGTGTGAGGTGGACTTACGTGAGTTGTCAGCTGGTCTATGCGTAAACAATTCACTTAAGTTTATTGAGCATGGGTGGTCTGCCCTGTTAGCTAAGGGTAGATTATTTAGAGTGATTGCTTGTATGGTTCAAGGAATTATTCTAGACGCGAGTTTGCACCCAACCCCACGGAGGATGGTAGCCGCGAGTGTATGTGACAGCTGCACCGGTCTCTGTAATCCACCACGTCCGGGTTGGACCTAGCAGGGTCTTAATTATAGCGGGTGGTTCCCCAGAGTATTAATCTTTTCTGTTGGTTGGGTGGGCCACTTTTGTGCCTCTGTTCTTTTGAGATTATGCCCGGTGGTAGTTCGAGCAACAGAACAAGTTTATTACTTTGGCACATCCGTGCCCCGATGCACGGTGATATGACTGTTGTATGATCTTGAGTGTATAATTGTAGATTATTAGATTGCTGAATATAAAATATTTAGGATGGATATATTTTAGGAAACCCTTTGCTCTACTCGTTGCTCTCCCAATCTTTTGCTAATTACTCTTTTATGGGTTACTTCATGAGTGCCACCTTTATCAAACTTTCAACGTTTGACGTGATTTACTTACGATCGATTTAGACAGTACCCTTGAGGAATTTTCTGCTAGCTTCCCTGTGGAAATTATAAATACGATACCCTGGAATACTCCATGGTGAAGTGCTACAATGGTGATCCGTGCGCTTGCGGAATAGAAATATTTAGTAGAGCATAAGAACCACCAACAAGCATTTCTGGCGCCGTTGCCGGGGAAGCTTAGCTAGAAAATTTCCTGGTTTTCGTTAAACGCTGTCTTAAACTTGTTTGTTTATCACGAACCTATCACACGCGTGATCGTTTAATCTTGACCCCTCTTTGGAAATGAAAGAAAATCCTATCGCGAGGAAAAGATAAAAACATAACTGCCATGGCGATTGTTTCGCGGAAAGTTGTGAGGCCAGAGGGAACACCCGCAGGGAAGTCAGAGGTTGCAAAACCCCCTGCCGTGCCTCAAGGAAGAACATGTGTTGGTACAATGACCAACAAATGGGGAGACACCTTTTGTTACCAATTCATCGAGAAGCCCCCGTACGCCCCTCCGAAGTTGACGAATGGAAGAGTGACGATAACGGGCGACATAAACAAGGAGGTCCCCAAGAAAGAGGAGAAACCAAAGAAAACCCGCACTCCGAAGAAGAGAGAGCCAAAGAAGACTGCCCCGAAGAAAAAGGAACCCAAGACGGCTCTCGCTAAGAAAGTGCGGAAGATTTTGTCCACACGGAAAATTTCAAGATGTCAACGCTCGACCGTTGGACAAAAGTAGAAGCGTCAAGGCCGTTAAGAAATTCAAAATAATTTTTAATCCGAGACGCTAATACACCTCTGACGGGAGGGTTTAAACCGTCGTTATCCATGGAATAAAATTTACTTTTCCCGTTCTAATAAATTTTACGCGCTGCGCATTATATATAAAATAAAAAAACGATTTTTGGATTGGCCGGGACCCTTCCGGGCCCGGCCAACCCCACCTGTCATCACTTTGCTTTGGACAAAGGAGCTGCAGGAGGCGTACAGGTGCAGCACCACATGCAGGAGAAAGATACGCCAAAGTGGGCGCTTGGACCCGCCGGCCGGCCCACCATGTCCCCGGCCGGCCACGTCCGGCCTCGCCTCGGCGCCCTCGCGCGCCCATAAATGGAGGCCAGCGCCTCCATGTTTTCTCGCACCACAGCTCGACGAGCTCTTCTTCCTCCCTCGCTTAAAACCTCCTAATCAAGCAATTAGTGATAATTAGGTAATAAAATAAAATAAAATAAAATAAAAAAAATGTTTTTATTTCTGTTTTCTTGCTGCTGAGTGGTGGTCCTAATAAACCCCACCTTGGACGACTAACCCCTGGACGACTAACCTCTGGACAGCTAACCCGCTAATATTTATTCACTATTCCCTTCGGGTATTTGCTGTCTAATCATTTGTGCAGGTCACCATGAGCTTCTTCACTTCGCTCAAGAGGAAGGTTAGTAGCAAGAGTCGTGGCAGCAGCTCACACTCTGGGTCCAATGCTGGAACTCAGCAACCACCGGAACCACTGAGCGTGGAGCCGGTCGGCCCGATCGTGCGCTATATGGAGCACGAGCAGCACATTGTGGCACACAACGAGGATGAAAGGAACCGCATCGCCGGGTTAAGAGACCGTGAGTTTCAACACTCACGTGTTTTCGACCCTCAATTCCTCACCGACATCGGCATCAAAGAGGATTTCGACCAAGCTCTCAGGTACACAGGCCTTACTGACTTCTCTAATACCTTTGAGCTAGGTGCGAAGTGGCTTTCTATCGAGTTTTTAGTCACCTTGCAAATTGTCCCTGATAAAACCGTAGCACGTACACGAATAAAATTTCGCTTGTTTAATCAGGAGTTTGACTTGCCGTTTAATGACATGAGTGATTTGTTGGGCTTTGAGCGTAGTGGGCAGACAGCTCTAGACAAACTTAAAGGCTTTAACGAACTCACCTTCTGGATTAAAATATCTGGGGAAAACGGAGTACACCGCCGCACTGGCGAAATTCATAACCCTTTCCTAAGAATCTTGCATCGTTGGTGTGGTTTCGTTCTGTCACACCGTCAGCCGTACCCTCTGCTGCACCCAGAGCTGAGAGCTCAGGGTCCCACTACTCAGGTGACCCCGACACACGCAGCGACTCTCCTGTTTGGCCACCCCCACAGGGTGTGCAGGGGATTCACCAGTTCCACTATCCTCCCGGTGGCCATGCAGCCGCAGGGGGAGTGCAGTTTCAGCCGGGAGTACAGTTTCAGCCTGGCCCTTACCCGCAGAGCTCTCACGCTCCACGGTTCGTGAGCGGCCCACAAGTGGGACCCTCCCGCTCAGCTAGGTTTGCACCCAACTGGAACTACTGGTACCTCGAGCAAGAGGTTGCACAGCTCCAAGAGACCATGCATGACACCGCCAACCTCGTGACCGACCTCCAAGGTCAGGTCTACTACCAGGGCGGTAGGATAGATGACACATATAACCTCTGCCAGCAGATCGCCTCAGGCCTGAACATCGATACATCCCAGTCCCAGCAGCAGCAGTACGGGCCCCAACCCGTACCGCAGCCTGAGGCACAGCCACCACCTGAGCAGCACACTGGCTCTGTTCCCTTCTTTGACCCGCCTTCCCAGGGGGAGTGGGACCCCTGGACATCTTCTTACCGCTAGGTTTGGGTCAAGCTTATGCCTTGCAAAGGCCTAAGCTTGGGGGGGGGGGGGGGGAGTTTCGGAGTTCTATATTGTTTGTCTGTCTTGCATGTTGTATCACCTTGCCCGACCTCGCATGACCGTCAGTTGTTTCAGTCGTTCGTCCGTCCTGCAGTTTGGTTTATTTATTTATTTTACTTTTAAAAAAAATATAATAAAATAATAATAATAATAATAATAATAAAATCGGGTTTGTTTTTGTTGCCGAATCTTGGTTGTTCTACCCACACATAAAGGATATGATGTATAGTTGCTCTATTAGTTTTCTGCTTGTATCTTTTATGCAATCGCTACTCCTTGTATATTTAAGTGAGAAGTAATCTGGCACAATCACACTTCTAGTATTGCTATGTCTGTGTGGGCAGCACCTGGTTTACCAAGTCCAGGCATTGACTTGCATGATATGGCTGCATTGGGTTGAGTTAGCATGCTTCTGCAATAATAGTCCAGAGATGTTTTAATCTTTATAAATGCTGCAACTAAAACCCTTTAAGTCTTACACTTCCCCTGTGAGGAATCATTTACCTACCAGAGCCATATATTACAAAATTATGAAATCAAACCTCGCTCTTAGCTATCTTTTATATATTGAGTTCGGTTAAATTTTGATCTCTCGGAACACTGCTCTCTTTATGTCAGTCATCCTTCTTCTGGGAATATGAGAAATTCGTTACCACTCATCCTTCAAAATTCTTTTGTCTTCCTTCAAGAGCTCAAGAAAATTCGAAAATTATTGTCTAGGCCATCTAAAAATCTTCTTCACACTGCTGCATTACGGGAGTAAAAAAAAACTCCCGTATAAAGATTTTTAAAGAGGTGGTGGCCATCCTCAAAATTTCTCTTGAGCCAAGAAGACAGAAAAATTTATGAGTGATTTCTCTTCCCACATTTATCATTGGACTGATTATGAAGAGTTGCTCTGTTTCCTTGAGATCATCCTTTAACCTTACAAAATATATGTGAAGGATATGCATGTTCAAACCAAGCTCCACCAGAATGACCATCTTATGTAGCATTAGGTTGTAAGCGATGTTTTGTAAGAAATAGCTTCCACAAAAGAGAGACAAAAAGGGGAAGTGCAAAAGACTTAAAGGAGCATTCCTGAAATTTTTCTTATGCAGCAAACAAAAACTCTGACTTGTTATTTGCAGAATGTGTTTAACAAAAACCTAATAATGCTGTTTTGCTTTTCAATGTCACATGACAAAGTAATCAATAAGCCCCACCGGGTGTATGCATGCTTGATGAATTAATTGTGCTGGTTTATGGATTACTTGCTGTCTTCGAGTATGCTGTTGTATATCAGACACCTGCAGAAAATTAATATTGATGCAACTCCTGATTCGCCGATTGCCTAAGTTTTTATTTTGCTCGGGGACGAGCAAAGTTTAAGCTTGGGGGGTTTGTTGACGGTGTTTAAGTCATTAAATTACCGTTAACATATCGGTAAATAAAAGGGTAAATCACCAAAATTCGGCAATTTTTATTTTCTTAATAAAGTTCCACGAGTTTTGGATGATTTATGAGTGCAGGAGTAAATACAGAAGAAATGGGCACCTGTGGAGAGAAACACAGGCCGGCCGGCCACACTTGGCCCCTGCTGTTGTCGATCTTCGACCAGTGGGCTCTAAAGACGTCCAACATTGAGAATAATTAAAGCCCAAGTGAAGAAATAGCAAACATTCTAGAAGATGGGCTACAATGGGCCTAAACTTGGCCCTTACTCCATTTCTGCCGACCCCTGGAGAAAACCGACCTCGGGACCGACTCCACCAAGCAATCAGGAGCGTCCAGAGAGAAGGCGGTCGTGAACCGACATTGTGGACGGCCGACCGGGCCCCCTATCTGGCCGGCCGGCCGACCTTAGCGGCACCACCACTCCAGTTTCGGCCAGGGAGTTCCCACCGCCATAAGAAGCTATAAATAGGACCCCCCGGCCGCAGAAGCAAATCGCACCTCATTGAAGAATCCATTTACTCTTGTTGTTTAGTGTTAGCATTAGTTGGGAGTTAGAGTTAGAGTGTGAGCTTTGCTCAGGGTTCTGGAGTCATCTTCGGAAGTGTGGTAAAGCTCTTCTTGTATCTTTACTTTCTTTTGAATAAATATTATTATGGATATCTTTTCTTATTTATTTAATTCAGTAATTCTTTTGATTTATATTATTGCTCTAAGTAATTACTTCGGAAATATCTCTGTGTTGGATCCACGTCTGTGTGAGATAGACTTACGTGAGTTGTCAGCTGGTCTATGCGTAAACAATTCATTTAAGTTTATTAAGCATGGGTGGTCTGCCCTGTTAGCTAAGGGTAGATTATTTAGAGTGATTGCTTGTATGGTTCAAGGAATTATTCTAGACGCGAGTTTGCACCCAACCCCACGGAGGATGGTAGCCGCGAGTGTATGTGACAGCTGCACCGGTCTCTGTAATCCAGCACGTCCGGGTTGGACCTAGCAGGGTCTTAATTATAGCGGGTGGTTCCTTATAGTGGTGGCCTTGGTTATCACTATGACACATCCGTGCCCCGATGCACATTGATATAAGTGTTGTATGATCTTGAGTGTATAATTGAAAATCATTAGATTGCTGAATATAAAATACTTAGGATGGATATATTTTAGGAAACCCTTTTCTCTACTCGTTGTTCTCCCAATCTTTTGCTAATTACTCTTTTATGGGTTACTTCATGAGTGCCGCCTTTATCAAACTATCAATGTTTGACGTGATTTACATACGATCGATTTAGACAGTACCCTTGAGGAATTTTCTACTGGCTTCCCTGTGGAAATTATAAATACGATACCCTGGAATACTCCATGGTGAAGTGCTACAATGGTGATCCGTTCGCTTGCGGAATAGAAATATTTAGTATAGCATAAGAACCACCAACAGCCGGTCGGCACAGCGGGTCTTTTCTGCTGCTCTTCTTCTCTTCAGGTCCAGATCAGCCACAATGCCCAGAATATCGTCCTTTTCGTCTGTTTCTGCAATAAATCTCCAGAACGACATATATACAAATATGGTGCTATTATCAAGGGTTAATGGCCTATAATGATGACATTTATGCTCTAAATAAGGCGTAGTTGGCATATAAAATGGTATGCTAGAAATCGCCAACAACCACCGACTCTCCAACCCTTGCTCAAATCATGAAGGAAAAATCCCTGACTCATCCAAATACTGGAAAGCGGGAACCCTAAAACAAGCAGATCTGGATATGATGCTAAAGGACGGGTTGATCTCTGCGTTCTACCCATACAGACCCAACGACAAGCTGGATTTGGACGTATCCGACACCATAGAGATCCCCATATTTGAAGCTCATTTGAGGTGCGGGTTCAACCTTCCACCTTCCAAATTCCTTGAGTGTATTTGCAGATTTTACCAAATAGGGCTAGCACTCTGCGAATGCTTAGTACCTTTGCAATGCTCTATGAATGCTGTCTACGGACAGCTCCTTCTGTAGACTTGTGGCGGGTTTATGACGAACCTCGCTATTATACTAGGCAACAGATGGTCTTCTCTGTGAGCTTCAACGTTAGGTCAAAGTGCACCTATCTCCCTTTTGCCTACAAGTCTTCCTGGAGTGGCTTCAAATGGAAGTACTTCATCATGGAGATGCACAAGAAGTACTCTATCAAGGGCACCGGGTTGATGCCCAATCATTCATGGAACAGAAAAATCCCCACTTTGGTGCCCAGGCTCAAGAACATGATAGCCAAAGTCACCGAGCTGGTGAAATTGGGCCTTCGGGGCGAACACGTGGTTGAAGAGTTCGTTCGCCGCCGCATTTCCCCCCCCTTCAAGAACAGGACCCTCTAGCAATGAGGTATACCGAACCCAAGGACCCCAAATGGCTGCCTGAGAACGGTACAAGCAATCTCTCAATTTCTTTTTGTAGCAATTTTTGTGAACTGCTTGTCATCACAATAACTTAAATCTTCTGAATTTCAGTGGTACTGACGGGGGATATGGTGATCAAAGCGTGTCCCAGACATTCTGGATGCAGAGTTGCAGCCCTGGAAGGACACCATCCCTGCTCCGTACAGCGCCGCAAATCCTCCACCTGCGGTAAGCAGATAACATATTGTTCTCTCTGCTATATCAACACTCCATCTATAAATTTCCTCCATCTCAGAACCCCTTCGGTGCTGACCCTGAAGACGGCCTTCCCGAAGATGCCGTAGTCCTCAGCAGTAGCGATGAGAAAGAACAAGAAGACACCTCAAACCCTGCTGCTGACCAAGCTCGTCCTGATCTTGATATTCAGGTAATATACTGACGCTTTCCCAATTCACTTCTTTGTGTCTCCAGACTCTGGTTTCTAATGCACAGTTTCTTTCAAAATAGGATGTTGATGTCGACAAGGCTACCTTGAATGAGAAGGTCGCTGACCTCAAATCAGCCCTGCTAGATGAAAAATCTCCTCTGGCTTCATCAAAGCTAGACTCTTCCAAACCTAGGTCAGGGACTCCCTCCAGAGCTACTAGGAAGAGGAAGTACAAAGCTGCAGGGTCTATTCCTCCTCATGATGTTCCTGAAATTCAGCCCCTGCATGATGCCCCATGCCCTGGTGACCAGGTATCTATAGACATTGCTTTTGGGACCCTGTTTGCTGGGTTTTCGCGTATCTCTCAAGCTTGTGCATCTCAGGACAAAGAATCTGGTTCTGGCGAAAAGAGACGCCGCCTCCAAGTTACTGCTGCCCCAAAATCTGTTATGGTCGAACAACCAGCTCCTTCTGTGGCTACTCCCTCAGCATCACCTCAATCAGCAATCTTCGAAAAAGTCTTTCAAGAAGTGCAAGCTGCTGAGGCATGGCACCTCAAAACTTGCTAAGCCTTCAACTCTCGGATCAAGGAGTTGCAAAGTGAAAATGCCGAGTTGCAGAAAAAGCTATCACATATTGACTGCACTGAGGCTCTATCAGAGAGGGACAAGAAGATTACTCAGTTGGAGGAGGATCTATTAGCAGTCAACAGGACCATTGATGAGCTGAAGGAGAACCATGCTGCTGCTTTGAAGACTCTTCAGACCTCCAACACCTCATTGGAAACCTCTCTGAATGGTCAAAATATCTTCATTCTTTTGCTTATCACCTTCTTCTACTTCTATTCATCACTTCTTAACAAATTCTTGCTTTCAGACTTGAACAATAAGATTTCACTTTTGGAGAAAGAGATCATCCTCAAGGGCCAAGTCATTCAGAGTCTTGAACAGAAAGCAACTACTGTGCAAGAGGAGAACCAAAAACTGGTGGCTGCCAACGAAGACCTGACTGAAGACATTGCAGCCCGAAGTGTTGTTGGCAGTGCCTACACCATTGCCCTGTTCAAGCATCACTTCCCCAACTTGGATCTCTCTGTCTTGAAGACAGACTTCACATGTTCCCCTGCTGATCGGGATGCATTGATGGATGATGTGACTCCTGATGCTGAAGACTTTGTAGCCGCCCTTAATCTTACTGCAACCGTATCATCACCCTCTGGGGATCATACTGGTGAATACCAGGATTAAGCTTGTAACAAACTCCATACTTTCCTATTTTGTGTATGAATTTTTTATTTATCACTTGTCTAACATATATGCCTGTATGACTAGCCCCCTGCTTTTATGTACATAATGTCAATTATGTGCAGAAAAGTAGTCAATCAACAAGGCATTTGAAATTTCTCATTTTAACAAAATCTCTTTACACAAAAAGAGATAACACGACACTTATCAACTATAGATAGCTATTTCATGTAGCCTCTATAGCATAAGTCGCGTAGATTTGGTTGAACGTGCAACCGGCCTGGGAAGAGCCACTTATAAACCCCACAGTAGGGTAAGAGTCCCCTCCCAGGACATCAAGCAGTGGCCGTGTAACTTATCAAACCATCATTGTGGCTAAGTCTTACAACCGATTAGTGCTTGAAAAGGCTGTTCGTACCGCGCCTTATAAACCATCGTGTGGCTAGGACAACGGCCAAACTTTGTAGACCAACTGAAAGTCAGCCTTTCCATACGCGCGAAGCAAAGATATTCTGATAAACTCATAGCTTTATTGAGAACTCATTGGACAAATTACACGTAGAACTTTTGCAACTAATCAATGTTCCAAGTTCCAGGCAATAAACCACCATTGACTTCAGCTAACACATAAGACCCCAGGCCTGCATCTTGTTGGTATTTCTTACACCACGAATAAATCCGCAAGCGCACGGAATACCGTTGTAGCACTTCACCCGGGAGTGTTCCAAGGTATCGTATTTTTTTCCCCAAGGAACGGTGATAATCTGCAGCAAGGTTAGTTTCACCCAAGGACACACAAGAATGGCAGCAGTATATGATTGAGAGGATGAATAAAGATCTAGCTGTCCCGCAGGACGATCGCTCTCAAGTTCTACTTGTTTACTTCGGGCACTGGTATAGACCTGGTCTGCCAAGTCACGCCAGCCTGTAGCTCTACGATGAACCCGGACGTGGAGGATTACAAGGGACGGATAGGGCTGTCACCACCTGCCGCCTACCTCTACAAACCGTGGGGCACGCTGCAAACAAAGGTAACCTCTAGCCTAGACACCATGTCTATGCCGTCGATTACTACTCTAACCCCGGTCCTGGTACCAATCTGGAAGGCTAGAGCACCCCTCTCGGAGCGACGATCCCGTAAACAAGTATAACAAGAATAACGACTAGTATGTAAAGCTCGCTAGATCAATAACATCACGAATACTAATTTTACGAATAAGAACAACGATCGTTCTATGAACGAACGACGAACGAACGACGAACGATGAACGAACTAAGAACGAACGACGAACGATGAACGAACGACGAACGAATGAAGAACGAACGAAGAACGATGAACGAACGACGAACGAACGAAGAACGAACAATGAACTATTAATAAGATAAATATCCGCCAAGGGTACAAGATAAGGAAATAACCAAAGGAAAGCTATCCCTCTCCTTGATCCTTGCCCTCTCCTCTATTCTACTACTGTACAAGAGGCCCTTGGCCTGGATGGGAGTGGAATGACTTGTGTCTTGTGATGTGCTTTGGAGGAGGGGGGTACCCCTTTATTTATAGCCCAAGAAGGTCGGCAACTTGAGGCGGTTCCTTAGGTCGGTGGCATTGATTGCAGGTGGAACCGACCTCTGGAAGGCGGCGGCGAACCGACATAACAAGATGGGCAGGGGGGCCTCCACCACAGGTCGGCCGACCTAGGGTTTGGGGTCGGCCGACCCCTGGTGGGCCCCTCTGGGCCTGGTCTTCCTCGTGCTGCTTCCCTGGGCTGTTGTCCTCTGATCCACCTGCTGTGGGTGGAGTTGAAGCCAGGATATTTGGATTTTGGGCTTCAAGAGAGGAATTCTTTATTCCGGGGAAAATTGGTGTTTCTAACTTGGGCCTTTTATGCTTCCTTTTCCCCGTTTTCCTATGAATTGCAGCTGCACTCACAAATTCACCAAGACTTGTGGAAATCATTAGTTTAAAGACCTAAGTCTACTTTTGGTGATTGTTTTATTATAAAAAGCGCAGCT
The DNA here is from genome assembly GCA_012490785.1 of Eragrostis nindensis. Classification (NCBI taxonomy): domain Eukaryota; kingdom Viridiplantae; phylum Streptophyta; class Magnoliopsida; order Poales; family Poaceae; genus Eragrostis; species Eragrostis nindensis. Next base: position 183,532 of record JAAXCT010000749.1, on the reverse strand, counting down.
AGTTGACGGGTAAATATTGGGTCTAAGAGCCGTCAACACATCTTCTACCACAATGAAAGGCTTTTCCCATAGGGATGACAATTTGTGCTTATCTTTAGTGTTGATGTCTTTCTTGATCACTAGATCTCCCACTTCAAGCTTTCTTCCGAACACCTTTCGGCTATACTGCTTCTTCAATACTTCTTGATACTTCTGAACATGGCGTCAAGCTGTATCTCTTTCTTCTTCCAACAACAACAAATCCACTTCACTAGCATCTTCCTGAGCGTTTTCATAAAAATTAGTTATCCGGTGAGCCCCCAAGTGTATTTCAGGTGGCAATACAGCATCAGCTCCGTACACCAAATAGAACGGTGTCTCTCTAGTCGCTCGGCTCTTTGATGTTCTTGCTGACCACAGTACAGTTGGTAGCTCTTTTCAACCCAATTCTTCCCTTTCGCAGCGACCTTATCAAAGACTCGCGCTCTCATGCCTCGCATAATAACACCATTAGCTCTCTCTACTGCTCCATTAGTTTGGGCATGTGCCACCGAAAATGTTGGATGGATAATCCCATGATCAGCACAGAATCTCTCAAATTTAGCCCCAATAAACTGTCGTCCATTATCAGATATCAACTTCTTTGGAACCCCAAACCGTGTAACGATACTCCTCAGAAATTTAACTGACATCTCTTGAGTTTACGTCCTACAGCTTCAGCTTCAATCCACTTCGTAAAAGTATCAATGGCCACATACAAAAACTTGTAACTTCCCTTAGCTTGCGGAAAAGGACCCAGAATATCAACTCCCCATATAGCAAAAGGCCAAGAAAGAGGTATAGTGTGCAACTCTTGTGCATGTCGAGTACTTTGTCTACCAAAAAATTAGCAATTAGCACATGTCTTCACCAACTCCATTGCATCTTGCTTGGCTGTGTTCCAGTAAAATCCATGCCGGAAAGCCTTCCCAACTAAGGATCGATACGCAGTGTGAGCTCCACAAATACCACCATGAATTTCTTTTAACAATCGAATTCCTTCCTCCGAAGACACACATTCGAGGGGAATTCCATTGCGACCTCTTCGGTAAAGCACGCCATCAATCAGCAAATACTGCTTAGACTTGCGAGCAATGCATTCCGTAGCTGCATCATCATCTGGAATTGGATTATTCTCCAAGCATTGCATAATTGGGACTCTCCAATCTTATGCATGACCTTCCCCCGAATCTATCACCATCAGGTCCACTGCCGTCATCGGAGATACTTTAGCCGTCGAGGGCTTCAAAATTTTTTCCAGAAACACGTCATCTGGTACAAGAGGAAGAATTGGTTCCACTGCCTAATGGCTTTGAGCTTCGGCCAGAGTTCGACCACCTTGGAACAAATTTGGATTTGTTAGACAGACATAGATTGGTTCTGGAGCTTCTTCCATGATCGGAGCTTGAGGAACCTCAATTTGAAGCACGGGTTGAGCAACGGGTACTTCTTCTTTAGGTAGCTCAGGTGAAGGTGGCACATAGCTGTCCAGATTGCTCAGAATCTTCCCAAGAAGTTCGAATCCTTCAGTTGGTGTGATTCTTATGAAGGATCCTCCAGAAGTAGTATCTAGAAAAGTACGGCTCTCTAGAGTGAGCCCCCACATGAAGTGCTGAAGGAGTACCGCTGGTGAGAGTCCGAGATCTGGTCCTTTGACGGTGTATGATATGAAGCGCTCCCATGAGGCTCCCAATGTTTCTTCACTGCCCTGCTTGAAGGTAAGAAGCTCCATACGAAGAGCAATGACCTTTGCAACAGGGAAGTATTTGAAGCAGAAGAGATCTCTGAGAGTTGTCCAATTTCCGCTGGCCTCTCCTACTGACATAGCATACCATTATGTTGCCTTTCCACTGAGTGAGAATGGGAATAGCTTCCATTTCAGAGTGTCCTGTGGAAATCCCTTGGTCGCAATAGTGGAGCAGAGCAGCTCGAAGTATCTCAGGTGTTCATATGGGTTCTCATGTTCATCTCCGCAGAAGATGTTCCCCTGAACCAGCGCTATGAGTTCTGGACGAATCTCATAGCTCTGGGCTGTGATTGGTGCAGATGCTGGAGGAGGTTCCAGCAATTCTCCTTTCGGAGCATTGGCGTAAATGATGGAAGATGGGTCCATGGTAATGATAAAGAAAAAGAAAAGCAAAAACAAAACAAAATAAACCTATTCATAGATGACTCTAGATTCGAGCTAGCACAGCTACCGTTCCCCGGCAACGGCGCCAGAAAGCTTGTTGGCAGTCCTAAGGCCTAACAGAAATTAATCCGCAAGCGTACGGATACCGATGTAGCTGTCACCCAGGAGTATTCCTAAGGTATCGAATCCACAGGGAACGTACAGTGTACTAAACTCGAGGTCTATGCAGAAAATCCATAAAAAGGGACACACTAAGCAGGGAATTAATGCAGTAAGGGTGATAGTCCTCTGGCCAGGTAATCTAATGCGAGGTATTAAATTACTGAGCAATTCATAAGGGTCTGTCTATACCATCTACTTCGGGGCATGGCCGCCGCCAAGACACGCAACCCGAAAACTAGGTTCAACGTATCCGGTCAACGGACCGCGTCTAGGCCCTACACATTCAACCCGAACGTGGTGGACTACAGAGACCGGTGCAGCTGTCACCTAACTCGCGGCTACCACAACATCCCGTGGGGTTGAGGGCAATTCAGGATAAATCAAAATATAAACACCACGTTTACACCTATCATTAATACCAGCAACTAGTAATTACTTAGAGCTAGCACATGCAGTAAATAAGAAATACTTACTACACACCTGAATCCCATAGATGATAAAGAACAAAACCTTACTTTATTGCACAATAAATAATACCTTACATGTTACCCGGCCTGGAAGACTAGGGCGACTACTCCCAGGCGGAGTACATACCTGAGGCGTCGAAGAAGAAGAAGAGCTCTGGCATCTCCGGAGCTTCCGCCCTTCCTCCGCCTCTCACTCACTTACTACCTCTACTAACAACTCAACAACACTTCACTTCTCAAAAGTGTTTCTCTACTAAGGTGCAAATTGAAAGTGAGGGGGAGGTCCTCTATTTATAGTGTGGGGCTTTCTTGGGAGAGTGGAGAAGGTCCGTTGATGTGTGGAGGATTTGGTGGAATATCCCTTTCTTGCCGACGTCCCCTTGCTTGGCCGGTGCGTCAAGTTTGCTTGTCACCGTCTCTGGAACCGACTGAAGAAAGATGGGCTGATTTGGAGAAAATCATAGGCCGGCCGGCCTAGAGGTTGGGCCGGCCGGCCAACAGTTTTCAGCATTTCCTCAAATCTTCTACGTGCCATAACTTCTGCTCCCGAACTCCAAATTGGGTAAACCAAAAGTCCATTTTGACTATCTTGACGAGGGCTTTCACATAGAGAGATCAAATGTTTTATTTGGATAATTTATCTTCATGGCAAAGCCCCTCTTTGTTTATAGTTTGTGGTGATTTTCCTTCATAATTGTTCCTGCAATCAAAATATCACCAAACTTGTGAAAAGCCATTAGTCCATAAAGAATGTTCTTTTTATTCTTGATTGATGGCTTTTATAAGCTGGTGTTGGCGGTAAAAAGTAGTCGTTAAGGACCGCCAACATCACCTTCTTCGGATTTGCATCAATCCCCCTTTCAGAAATCATATATCCCAGGAGTTTACCCGAAGTAATTCCGAAGACACACTTCTCTGGGTTCAGCTTCATCTTGTACTTCCTCAAGTTATCAAAGGTTTGCTTCAAATCTTTTAGAAGGTCTTCTTTCTTCTTCGTCTTCACAACAATATCATCAATATAAGCTTCAATATTCTTGCCAATCTGCTCTTCGAAGACTAGGTTCACACACTTTTGATAAGTGCAACCCGCATTCTTCAATCCGAAGGGCATAGTGACATAACAGAAAATACCAAAGGCGTAATGAACGCCGTCTTCTCTTGATCATCCACATTAAGACTAATTTGGTGATATCCAGAGTAAGCATCCAAAAAACTCAATAATTCACTAGTTGAAGTGGAGTCTACAATTTGATCTATCATGGGAAGACGATATTCATCTTTGGGACAAGCCTTATTCATGCTAGTATAATCGACGCACATGCGCCACGAACCATCTGGTTTAGGAACTAATATAGGATTTGCTAGCCACTCAGGATAGTCGACCGTTCTAATGAACCCGGCTTGAAGAAGCCTAGTCACCTCCTCATGTATGGCATCGCGCTTCTCTGATGTATATCTCCTCTGCTCTGCTTGACCGGTTTAAAAGCCGGATCGATCCCTAATTTGTGCTCGATCATCTCCCTGGGGATCCTGGACATGTCAGACGGCTTCCACGCGAAGATCGACATTCTCCCGGAGGAAGGCTACGAGCGCGCTTTCCTATTTGGCATCGAGGGTCTTCCGAGTCGAGTTGAATGCTCTTGTTCTCCAGGTTGCCCCGATTTTCGCCAGCCTTCGAAGGCTCAGGAAGCGTCGGCAGTGCCAGCGTGGTATCCTTCGGGACTTCTAGAGTCTTGTCTACAGGCGTAGCAACATGCGCAAGGTCATTCTTCTGCACTTTGGCGGGTGGAGCGGACTTCAGCTCTTCAGATTCAAAGTGTCCAACCAACGCCAGCGCATTGAGGTCACACCGAACAGCTTGCTCCATGTTAGCATGCATAGTGATTACATCCTTCAGCCCTGGGATCTTCAGCATGCCATATGCGAAGTGGGCAGCCGCCATGAACTTGAACAGAAAAGGCCTGCCGAGGATACAATTGTAGGCGGACTCGAAGTCAGCCACCTCGAACGTCAGGATTTCTGTCCTCCGGTTGTCCTTGTGCCCCACCGTGACTTCCAGATTTATCTTGCCCAGTGGTCGGGAGAAGGTTCCAGGAACAATGCCATGAAAAGGATCTTTGACCGGTATCTGCCCGGAAAGCGGTAGCCCCTGTGCCAAGTATGTCTTCTTCATCAGCAGATTCAGACCGCTCCCATTATCAATCAGGGTTTTCGCAATCTTATTCCGATGAATGATGATCTTTGCCACGATGGGTAACTCCGATGAGCTCAGAAGACTCTTCGGGTGATCATCAACTCCGAAGGTGAGCGGGACCTCAGACCACTCGAGCCTCTTCACATAAGGCTCAGCATTCAGCATCTCTCGTGACAACTTCTTGTACTGCGCCTTGGATGCGAGCGCCGAACTGCCCCCAAAGATCATGTGAATCTCCGGGTATCTCTCTACTTCATCATTCGGTGCTTCCTTCTCAATGCAGGGCGGTGCATCATTCCTGTCCCGGTTGCGATTTTCTTCACGAGCTTGGATCTTGCCTTCCTCGAGCCGCTTCCGTTCCAGGCGTTTGTACTCATAGCAGTATTCAAAGTCATGAGTTGAGCACCGATGGACAGGGCACCACTTGCTCACTCCATCGGGGCGGTCGTGATCATGGCCACGCTTCCTTCGAAACGAACCTTCACCTTGCACTTTCCGATCAGCCGCCATGACCTTGCGGTCATCGGGCTTCTTCTTCTGGCCTTTTCCCTTGCTGTCAGTAAGACGGGCTCGGGCATCAGCCGCTTTGGCACACTTCTCGACGATATCGAAGAGTTCCGCAGGTGACTTGGGCTCCATCTCAGCGATGGTTTCCACTGTCTTCACGTCCAGGCACCCTTCCTTGTATATCCAGATCACCTCTATATCAAGGATGTTTGGAATAGTGTTCCTCATCTGGCAAGAGCGCTTCGTGTAATCCCGAAGGGTCTCATCAGGCCTCTGCTTAATGCTCCTCAGCTGGTCCGCCGTGCCATGACGGGTGTAAGAACCTAAGAAGTTCCCTTCAAAGATCCTTTTAAGTTCATCCCACGAGTGAAACGAAAAGGGGGGAAAATTCATCAACCAAGTCCTCGCCGCTCCCGTCAAAGCCGTGGGAAGATAACTGCACTTGATTCTCTCATTGCCACCGGCCGCATCAATGATGGTGGAGTAGATCTGAAGGAACTCACTGGGATCAGAGGTACCATCATACTTCTCAACGATATTGGGCTTGAACTTGTCGGGCCATTATACTGTCCGAAGATATCGTCCAAGGGCCCGATATGCTGGCGGATGCTCATGCATGTTCCTCTGCGGGGGTCCCATAGATCGGGACCGAGCCGGATGATTCTGCTGCACTCGTTCCCCAAGCGTTGATGTACCGGCACAGCTTGACGTTGATTCAATTGGTGACGGGCATCGGAGGGTGCCAGCTGCCGTCCCTGATTCCGCCGATGATGAGACGAAGACCCATGTGAAGAAGCTTGGTTGCCCCGAGCGTTCGCGGGTCCGAGCCGATGCTCGAAGCCGCTCGCGCCGGCGCAGCTACGACTTGGTTGTCTTGTTGGGGTCCTTGGAGCCGTCCGGCTAGTTCTGCAGCCTGCTGGATCAAGGGAGCCATCGGGGATCCATCAGGGGCTAGCCGATGGAGGGATTCTAGCGTCGTCTGCAACCGAATGGCATCGAATGCTGGGTTCAGATTGCGTGGCGTTATCGCAGATGGTGCTTGAGGTGGTGGTTGGAGTCGAGACATGATGGAGCCAATTGTAGCACGTTGCTGGACACCTCATCAGAAGCGCGCCCAGCCATGCAGATCTTGCGAGACGGATCCACCTCTTCTTCCAGACCCTCTCCGATCTCAGGACAATCATCACTGATCCACGATTCATCATCGCGACCAGGAAAGCCGAGACCGAAGCCGGGAAAATAGCGTCCTTCCACGATAGCTTGAACCACTTGTTCTTCTAGGGCAGAGCCAGAGTATGGATTCGAGATGAATTCCACCTCCGGGCGGGTTCCCGAAGGAGAGCCCGATACCCACGCTTCCTCCTGGAACGCATCCGTCGAGTTCATCAACCCGAACGGCCACTGCGATCTAGGTGGCGCGCTTTGTGGTTTCCTCCGCCGTCTCTTCAGTCAGACGTAGCGAGGCCATCAATTCCGCCAGAGGTGCCTCCTGCGCGACTAGCGGGCTTGCTTGTTGGAGATCACCTTCCCCGTCGGCGACGAATACGAGCGATCCGAAGTGGAACTCGGCGCTGACAGGAAACTTCATGTCGTTAGGCGATGCCATCTGGTGCTCTTGATGGAATCCCAACGCTGCCTCCCTACCTGGCGCGCCTCTGTCGTAGCCCGTCCGAATGGAGCGTTCGGCAGATATTTGGATCGTGGGAGCAACATGGGAAGTAGAGATCGATCTAAGAACACGCAGAGGTTTATACTGGTTCGGGCCTCCCGAAGGATAATAACCCTACGTCCATTGTGGATCTTGATTATAATGACAACCTTCGCGTTAGGGTTGCGGAAAGTGTCGATTACCTCCTCATTGGGGGTGTACATGAATATTATAGGCTGAGCAACCGCCTATAGAGTCCTAGCGTGATTACAATTCAACTTTACCATATTAGTAAACAGATCAGAACATATCTCCTAAACCTTGACGTACAAGAAAAGTCTTCGGAAATTTCCATAATTAACCTTCGGAATATCTGGAATTTTGTGGTTACGACAGATGTTTATTTTATTTATAATTTGTTTTGGTGGGTGGGGGCGGGGTGTTGTCTTCTAGTGTAAGAATCCTCTTCGCATGACTACCCGAATCCTTGAGAAGAACAAGTCAGCTAACAACCTAATACCACCTTTAATAATACCTCTCTTCCCCTATTGATATATCATTCTACGTTCTTGTTGTCTAATATGCATCCACTAGAATGGAAAAGATATATTACTACCTCTTGATGAGAGACACCTATTCGGCCGTTTAGCACATGCATGGGCATTCAGTTAGTACATTTTAAAAGGTTTTATGACTAATGCATCACAGTGAAATGATCAACAAAGGTTACAAGAGCCACAGTAGCACCTCAGGTCTTGGGTTCGACTTCCTGTGGGAGCGAATTTTCTAGTATTTAATGGCGTTGTGCTTTCAGCGGTAGGCGACGTAGCCATCGACAGCGAGGCACCAGTGGTGACGTCTTCGTCAATCTCGAGGATTTGCCGGCTTAGTCTTCGAAGACGCTCATAGGGGTAGGGTTTGCGTATGTACGTTCATAAGGGTGAGTGGGCGTGCGTTGTGATTGTCTAAGTTGTACTATAAAACAAAGGTTACATACTTACATTGTTAAGTTCTTCAGTTGTGGTTAAGTAAAAACATAGATTATCACAAACATCTAAAGTTCTAGCTAGAGGGTTATCAAATCCATTCATTGTTGGTACGTAAACAGGGCTAGATTTAATTATTGTTAAATTAAATGTTGTACACTATGTACGCTGAAAGCGGACACAATGTTAATCGTACATAGCACCACGCAAACAACAACTTGTAATGTACTAGCTATATTAACTAACACAAGATCTTTTAATTGGTGGATTCCTTGACGGTCAAATTGGTCCTCATTTTCCCTTCCTTGTCCTAAGTGCACTTGTGGCTCACGCTTGTATTACATCACTTTCCATCAATAATAGCTGACAAGCAATATAGATTACAAGAATATGCAACCTGCCTGTTGACATATTAGTGAATTGTCCATCCTTTTTTGTCCATCCTTTCCACGCTATGTTTCCAATCACACTGCTATATGCTTCTAGGGGGCAATTTATTTTCTATTTTTGGAGACAAAAAATCTTATTGATTTGACCTTTTGCTTGTTTCTTGGGCTTCTATGTTTTATTTTGGTTCATTTGAGTCAAAATATTGATGGATTAGATTTTTTTGGTAGTTGGGGGGTGGGGGTGGGTGGGTGGGGGTGGGGGGTGGGTGTTGACCTCCAGTGTATGAATCCTTATTGGAATCATCAATGCATGTAACCAAACTAATTACATATGCTCAAATTTAATTGGCAATTCATCATGAGTCTAGTGCACTTTCAGTCCTTATGACGTGACACTACTCAAATCTTTTAGAAGAACAAGTTGGCTAATAGGCTGATTATCACCTTTAATGATACCTTTCTCTCCCTCCAACTAAAATACAGTCAATGCCACAGAAATAAAATAATCAAATACAATATACATGTAGAGAAAAGTATATGTGATTCTAGCACTTTTGATTGTATCTAATTAAGGAGAACAATCTCATTCATGACAGAATAACTGATACACCGATGTAACACTATACATTTAAGATCTCATGAGCTACCTCATCATTGTTGCATGGTGACACTAAGATATCAGGACCTGATGCGTTGCTGTAACTTGTTTGAGGATACAACCTTGTCAAATTGTCTGTATTGCAACATGTTGATTGAAATTAGCCTACTTGTTTTCATAAGACCACTTGTTTTCATAAGAACACTATACATCATCAATACCACATCCAGCTTTGTAATAAGATTTGTTTTCATAAGACCACTTGTTTTCTCTCACTTTTGTTTTTCTTGATTAATTAGCTGTGGTCATCATTGTGTGCACGTGCAATTCTAATGCTGGTCATGTCTTTGTATTTGGCTGTAACTTCCCTGGAAGTCAAGGTTAATGTGGTGTAGGTTCCTTGAAAGCTAAGGTCGGAAATTTAGATAGTTTCCATTATAAAAAAAACAAGAATATGCATTAATTAGAATGAAGAAGATATATTACCTCTTGATGTGACACACTATCCGTTTAAGCACATGCATGGGCATTCAATTAGTACATTTTAAAAAGTTTTATGACTAATGCATATCGGCAAGATGATATCGACAAAGGTTACATACTTACATTGTTCTTCAGTTGTGGTTAAGTAAAATCATAGCTTATCAAAAACATCTAAATTTCTAGAGAATTATCAAATCCCTTCGTTGTTGGTAGTAAACAGAGCTAGATTTAATTATTGTTAAATTAAGTGTTGCACACTATGGATGCTGAAGCCGGGCACAATGTTCATGGTATATATATTGCACCACAAACAACAACTTGTAATGTACTTTTAGCTATATTACCTAACACAAGATCTTCTAATTAGTGGATCCTTGATAGTTGAATTGGTCCTGATTTTCCCTTCCGTGTCCTAAGTTCACTCATGGCTCATCAATGCTTGTTATACTTGACTTCCAATAAATAAAAAAATAGGTGATAAGCAATATAGATTACAAGAATATGCAACATGCCATTGTATTTGTGGATTGTCCATTATTTCCACATTCTGTCTCCAATCACACTCCTCTATTCTTCTAAGGCAATTTATTTTTCTACTTCTTTGGAGACAAAACATTCTTGTTGATTTGACCTTTTGTTTGCTTGGGCTTCTATGTTACGTTTTGATTCATCTGAGTCAAAATTGGGTTAGACTTTTTTTTTTTTTTTGGGGGGGGGGGGGGGGGGGGGGGGGGGGGGGGGGTGGGGTGGGTGGGTGGGTACACTAGCTGCTAGTGTAAGAATCCTTATTGGAATCATCGATGCATGTAGCCAAACTAATGAATCTAATTTAATTGTTAATTCATCTTGAGTCTAGTGCAGTTTTAGTCGTTATGACAGGACACCACTCGAATTTTTTAGAAGAACAAGTTGGCTAATATGCTGATTATCACCTTTAATGATACCTTTCTTTCCCTCCAACTGAAATCCAGTCAATGCCAATGAAATAAAATAATCAAATACAATGTACATGTACAGAAAAATATATGTGATTCTAGCACTATTGGTTGTATCTGAGGAGAAAATTCTCAATGATGATGGAATAATTGATACACTGATGTAAAACTATACATTTAAGATCTCACGAGCTACCTCATCATTTAGACTTTGCATGGTGACATATGTTGTTGTAACCTGTTTGACGATACAACCTTTTCAAATTGTCTGTATTTCAACATGTTGATTGAGATTAGTCTATCACATCATCAATACCATATCCAGCTTTGTAATATGATTTGTTTCTTAAGACCGGTTTGTTTTCTCTCACTTTTGTTTTTCTTGATTAGCTGTGTTCATCAGTGTGCGCATGTGCATTTCTAATGCTGGTCATGTCTTTGTACCCTTCTGTAACTTCCCTGGAAGTCAAGGCTGTGGATACCTTGAAAGCCAAGGTTGGAAATTTAGATAATTTCCCTTATCAAACAAAAAAAGATTTTTTTCCAATGTCTCTTCCCCTATTGATATATCATTCTTCTTGTCTACTATGCAGCAATTAGAATGGAAAAGATATAATATTACCTCTTGATGAGACACACATATCCGTTTAAGTACATGCATGGGCATTCAATTTTGTACATTTTAAAATGACTAATGCATAACAGATAAATGATATCAACAAAGGTTACAAACTTACATAGTTCTTCAGTTGTGGTTAAGTAAAATCATTGCTTATCAAAAACATCTAAAAATCTAGAGGATTATCAAATCCATTCGTTGTTGGTACGTACACAGAGCTAGATTTAATTATTGTTAAATTAAATGTTGAACATTATAGATGCTGAAGCCGGGCACAATGTACATGGTATATATATATTGCACCACAAACAACAACTTGTAATGTACTTTTAACTATATTACCTCACACAAGATCTTTTAATTAGTGGATCCTTGACAGTCGAATTGGTCCTCATTTTCCCTTCCATGTCCTAAATGCACTCATGGCTCATCAATAGCTTGTTGTACTTGACTTCCAATAAATAAAAAAAATAGGTGATAAACAATATAGATTACAAGAAAATGCAACCTGCCTTTGTATTTGTGGATTGTCCATTATTTCCACATTCTGTCTCCAATCACACTGCTCTATTCTTCTAAGGCAATTTATTTTTCTACTTCTTTGGAGACAAAAAGTTCTTGTTGATTTGACCTTTTGCTTGTTTCTTGGCATTTGATGGTATATATTGATTCAGTTGAGTCAAAATATTGATGGATTAGATTTTTCCTTTTTTTGTTGGGGGGGGGGGGGGGGGGGGGGGGGCATACATGTAGTGTAGTTTTAGTCGTTATGACAGGACACCACTCGAATTTTTTAGAAGAACAAGTTGGCTAATACCTGATTATCACCTTTAATGATACGTTTGTTTCCCTCCAACTTAAATCCGGACAATGCCAATGAAATAAAATAATAAAATACAATGTACATGTGCAGAAAAAGTATACATGATTCTAGCACTTTTGGTTGTATCTGAGGAGAACATTTTGATGACAGAATAATTGATACACTGATGTAACACTACATTTAAGATCTCACGAGCTACCTCATATTTTAGACTTTGCATGGTGACATTGGGCCATAGGGACCTGTTGTTGTAACTTGTTTGAGGATACAACCTTTTCAAATTGTCTGTATTGCAACATGTTGATGGAAATCAGTCTATTACATCATCAATACCATATCCAGCTTTGTAATATGATTTGTTTTCTTAAGACCACTTTTTGTTTTCTCTCACTTTTGTTATTCTTGATTAGCTATGTTCATCAGTGTGCGCATGTGCATCCCGGCAGGCATTTTAGTTTCACTCAATACTTCATTCCTTTCCTCTAGTATTCACTGCTTGTGCTCTATTAATCCTTCGCTAGCAGATCCAGGTCAATCAACCATGGCGCAATCCATATGTATTCTTCGTTTGGCTCCAATAGACAGCTGTTATCTGCGAAAATGTTCCGTCCATTCTTTGCTGGCTTCACTAGGCACCTTGAACAATAGCTTCTGGATACCACAATATTTTAGGTTTCAGATGTAGATACCAGAATGTTCGTATTCCATTTTCTAAAAAAAACTCTATTGTATTCCGAAACACGAGCACCTAAGGAGTGCATTCGCTGAATTGGTCAGAATCAAGTTGGATGTGAAAATTGGTGAAGACAAACAATCATGCGGTACAACGTAGAGCGAAACTTGATAAATAGTGCGTACAACATTTATTCATGCTTAATTACTGCTTACATTAGTTTACAACGTGGAAGCATCTACCATTTTTCGTTCACGAGTGCTATTCATGTACAAGTGGGATTCGAGGAATGGGGTATAGCTGAAGCTCAGCCTTCCTCTTAACAGTAACCCCGAACGCTTCTGTCAAGTCAATTTCCTTGTTCTTTGGCAGCTCCCAATCGAAATGATATAGGAGGCTAGCCAAAGCAATCTCAATGTTTGCTTGGGAGAATGTTATCCCAGGGCAGATTCTCCGGCCAGCCCCAAATGGTGTGAACTCAAAATCTAATCCTTTGTAGTCCAAAGCACGTTCACATTCGAACCTTTCGGGCACGAAGCTCTCGGAGTCTTCCCAGTATTTTGGGTCCCTAGATATTGCCCAAGCATTTATGACAACTATGGTACCTTGAGGAACATCATATCCTTGAATCTTTTTGTCGTCCAGACAAACCCTTGGGATGAATGGACCTGGAGGGTGCAGTCGTAGAGTCTCTTTAACTATTGCCTTAAGGTAATGCACCTCCCTTAGATCTTCCTCTCGTACCCTTTCCCGCCCTGCGAGGACACGGCGAATCTCAAGCTGTGCCTTCTCCATAACCCTTGGATTTGCAATTACCTCGGCCATGGCCCACTGGAGTGTACTGGTTGATGTGTCCAGTGCAGCACCAAACACTTCCTGCGCAGCACATGCAATTAAACCAGTAAGATTTTGGAGTCCTATTCGTGTTGTCGGATCGATACTTAAGCATTAGTTGCAGGGGTGAGGGCGAATACCATGGTAAGAGCATTGATGACTCCGGGAGTGAGAGAAAGTCCCGTGGAGCCTTCCTTCTGGAGCTTGAGCAGGACGTCGATCATGTCCTGTTCCTTCTCGGCATCTCCATCCCCGGCCGCCCTCCTCTCCTCGTGGAGACGGAGGATGTCGTCGATCAGACGGAACAGCTCCTGCTGGTGCCGATCCTTCTTGCGGCTTCGCGGCAGCATCCGCACGAGCCGCGACGACGGGAACAGGTCGCGGAGGTCGAAGAGTGACGAGACGTCTGTCCCATGCTTCATCACCTTCAGGAACGCCTCTCTGTCCGGCAGCCTGTCGCCGAAGATGACGCGCACCGACGAGTCGGCGATGAACCCCGCGAGCAGCTCGTCGACGTTGACGAGCTGGCCCGGCGGCGAGGACGCGAGCGACGAGACGAGGCGCGCGGCCTCCTCCTCCCGGATGCGCCGGAACGCCTGGACGCGGCGAGCGCCGAGCAGCTCGGTGACGAGGATCCGGCGGAGCAGCCGCCAGTGCTCGCCGTACGGCGCGAAGATGACCCCCATCCGGCCATGGCCTGAGTACACCTCATCCATTCCTGGGGTGCTCGGGCGCTGCTCGAAGGCAGTGTCGCCGCCAGTGAAGATCGCACGCACGGCCTCGGCGGAGGAGACGACCACCGCCTCGTGCTCGCAGACCCTTAGCAGCATGAGCGGTCCGTGGCGCGCGGAGAGGTCGCGCATGGTGTGATGCGGGAGGCCGCGTAGAAGATGGTGGATGCTGCCGATGATCGGCAGTTGCCACGGTCCGGGAGGCATCCTGGGACGCAGCTTCTTGCTCGCCTCGAGCTTGGTGAGGATGGCATGGAAGATGAATGCAAGGCATAGGGCCAAGACGTAGTAGTAGTATGGCAGCCCAAACAGCTCCATGGCCTACCAAATTAGAGAGATTACTTTCCTCATGCAAGCAACACGGGCGTGTTGTTACGTATATATACAAAAAAAAAAAAAAACTCTCATCCGAGTGTATGAGCTCATTAGCAGCGGGTGGCTCACTCGCTGTCACGGCTACTTGCATACACTTCTTCTGTCCATAAATATAATGTCTTTAAAGGTTTGTCTTAAGTCAAATATTTTCAATTTTACCAATAATATATCTATAAGTATATATTATTTCAAATTAAAGGAGTTGTACAGTCCATAAATATAAGTTCTTTATTTTACATAGCCTTTTTTATACTGGATACATCCATCCATACTGTACTAGGCAGTAAAGATTGCATCGTCAGGTGAATGCAGGAGAGAAAGTTTTCTCAAGCTTGCACAAAGTTTTTGGGATTGTATTTCTCAAAGTTTCTAAATATTTTAACTTCAGCCATCTGCAGCATAGTTGCCGAAAGAAGAAAACCATTTCTGCAACTGCCTTATAAACGGGCTCATCCAAGAGACCTCGAAGGGCAGCAGGCAAAATTCAATGGAGAAGGATATGGCAATCATGATTTTTCAATCTGACATCTTCAGCAATACATGTGGGGCACTGCCGCTGCCAAAATGATTTTTTTTTGCTGAGTGCACAGCATTCAAATCGAGTTTCTCAGTACCGCATCACGCCGCCGCCACGAATTTTCGTGCCAAGTATCAAAATTGAAAGTTTCATTCACCAATAGGTGGGCCACGCAAAAGCAAAGTGGAGGGCAGCAGGCCGAGGAATACGTCTGAGACCGGATATGAGCCCGATAAATAGGGGAAGCGGTTGAGCAAGAGGAAGATTTGGCCCATGGCGTGCACACTTAGATGCCTCGTCGTCGCATATTTTATGATGATACCGAAAATTTCGTCACTATTTGTGGGAAACATCTACCAAGGGTTCCCCACGAGCTACGCATTACATCCCGACCTCTCGGCAAGCCTTGGTCAGGAGCCCACCGCGCGCTGCTCATGCTGAAAGTACCGCATTTTGGAGTTACATTATCACATTGCCTTACGTTTTTAAAATATACATTTCCTCTTTGCACCACTTTTTAGCATTGAGCCTGATCATTGTCCATGAGTGCACATGACACACATCGGTCCTTATTACCGAAAATAAGTGGTATCAGTTAGGCCCCAAATTCATTAATGAAAATGTATAATTAACTTTGCATTTTGGTCCAATAAGATAGAAGTACCACTAAGGATACAATGATAGAAAATAACGAATATGAAAAAGTAGCAAAGGGATGCCAAAAGGTTATTTGGATAGACTTAAAATGATGTTTGTTAAATAATATACGTAACATTTCAATAAGGAATAATCCACTGAAAATGTTAGCAAACTTTGTTAAAATATAGATATAGTTAACCTAAATACCTAACTAACACTTTTATTTAGATTTGGGATCAATGCGCTTGTGCATCTTCCATGTTGTTTAATCCTGTTGCAACATGGTAAGAGGTAAAAGGTGGTGCTAAGTGATATTCCTTTATCTCAAAACATGGTGCGTAGCGCAACAATTATACTAAAACCTAGTGCAAGCTGACCGGTCCCAAAACCCGGTGTTTTGTGGAAATAGTTATATGCTGCCGATGTATATCTTAAATGCTGTGGAGGCGGGAAATCTAATAATCATCTCAATAGTTGAGACAAAATATCATATAAAATTTTAACAAAACTATAAGAAAAATCCTAAAATAAAATATAAGAGAAAAATATAACCATCCATAATTTTTACATTGTCAGGATGAAAAGAAAATATTCAGCCTGCTGATAGTTCATATTATTTGATATGATGTAAGATTTAATTTTCATATTTAGTCAATAGCTGAGATAAATAATCATAGCGGAATTTTATAAGTGCTTAAGGAAATTCCAATAATAAAAAATGAGAGAAAAATGTAAACACCTAAAATTTCACATTAGTCAAACTGTTACTAGTATGGTTTTTGTTTTCTTTTATACAATGAATAATATGACAAGCCAGTAGAGATTATCATGGTTAATGTATATAAATTTGTTGTTAATAAAAATCTAGATTAGCGCTTGTAGTTGACTAGTTTCTAAGGATTACTTAACAGTCACAAAACCATTTTAATTAGTAGATTCCTTGCTGCTCACATGGGTCCTTATTTGCCTGTGCACGCATGGCTCATGGATGCTTACAATATTATCTTCAACCACCCACCCTACGACCCATCCCCTTATCCTCTGATGCGCATGAATAACAGAAGTGATGCAAAGCGAACGAGCACATGCCTTATGTGTAGAATAATCTTGTCTACGTACAAGCTACAGCGTCATGTATGGAAAAACTTGTAGCAGTTGCTCGATCAGTTTCCCCTCCTTTTGCATGTTGTTCTATCCCGTCCATAGTTTTGACATTGTTGCTTTTAGCAGTCCTTCTGCTATGTGTATTCCCGGATGTAGAAACCAGAATATTTCGTATGCAATATCTAAAAAAGAAAATCTCGACTGTGTTCCGATGGATTCCAGAAGGGAGATGCGCCCCCAGTGGGTTTGTCTGGAAGTTAGCTAGTTTAGGAATGAAGACAACATTTTTTTTTTTGAGAACATGAAGGCAACATGTTTTAGGGCTCAAACTAAATAAACTTTTTGTTTGAGATGGAAAAGACCTTCCATTATTCTGAACAGAAGCTATGGAAAGGAATTACTGTCAGACCAGATTAGCATCGAATCCATTCCAAGAGCGGCACATAGATATACAAGCAAGTTCATTGTCATACAAGAACGAGGAACATGTAAAACTCAAACACCTGTATTTTTTTTGGATAAACAACGCGGGGGAGGGGGGGGGGGGGGGGGTGGGTATCCCCACCTGAGTCATTGATAGGGGGGCAGGCACATGGCCCGTCCATCAAAGTGTTTTACAAAGAGTTTTAGGCTACATTGGAGATGACAAGATATTACACCATGCAGTAGCAATCGACATGTCGTTGTTCGGCCAGCGATAGCGCCAAAGCATTGTGTCATTCTTGCAGGCTGCTCGAAGCCGTTCATGTGAAGAAGTGATCGAAACACTACATCAAACGCCAGTATTACTTTTCAAACATAAAGAACGTACACTTGATCTCCTTCAAATTAAAGAACACCACATGGAGCATGCATCATCAAGAGTTTGGCAATTGGTGCATCATCTAACTTCGATACAAACATTTTGTTGTAGTAATTAATTATCCATCCACAGGTGGAAATACGAAGAATGGGACGTAGAAGCAGCTGTGACTTCCTCGTAACAGTTAGTCCGAAATGTTCAGTCATATCTAGTTCCTCAGGCTTGGCCCCAGCAGGCAGCTCCCAGTCAAAATGGTATAGGAGGGTAGCCAAAGCAAATCTCAACTTTGGCCTGCGCCAAGTTTATCCCTGGGCAAATTCTCCGCACAGCCCCAAATGGCGTGAACTCAAAATCTTGTCCTTTGAAGCCCAAAGCATGCTCAGTTTCAAACCTTTCGGGCATGAATCTTCCCAGTATCGTGGGTCCCTTGAGATGGCCATGCATTTACGCTAAAAAAATGAGTCTTTCCCGACAGTGTTTGAGAGTGGCTGACAGTTTTAGCCCTCCTATTCTTTTTTTCCCTAATGGCTGACAGTGTTCTAGTACAAGTTAGTGTCTTTCCCTACAGTTTTTGTACTTTCCCAACAACTTAATTCCCTACAATCTCATTAGCCACAATTATTGTGCATGCGTAGCCAAATACACAAAAAACTGTCGGCCACTTACAACAAACTGTTGGGGAAAAATGTTATTCTTGCAGTGTTACGGCAACTATAGTGCCTTTCGGCACATCATATCCTTGTACCTTTTGGTCATCCAAGCAAGCCCTTGTAACCAGTGGGCTGGGGGGGGGGGGGGGGGGGGGGGGGGGGGGGTGTAGTCGTAAGCCTTTGCTCTGTCCCACAAGGGCAAGGCGACGTCCGACGTCGACTATAACTTGGTGGACCCGCGCCATCGTCCATAGCCGCATCAGTGGGTACACATCAGCGGCAAGGTCCATGGGCCAGAGTGGGACCCAAGCACCGAGGACCTTGATGGAGAGGTCGTCATGAGGGTGGGTGGAGACAAGAAGCATGGCTGGTACTGGATTGGTGATAGCACAATCGACACGGCCTCTACTCCCACCCTCTCCTTGATCCGAGCAAGGAGCATGGGCTCAGCCCCACCCATACGCCCACGGCCAAGCGCTGCACAGATCCAGATTGAGCAAGTCCAGGTTATTTTTGTTTTATTCGTTGTTCATTGATTTTTACATTGTTCTGCTTTGCATTGTAACATTGGGATGAAATATCGTAGGCCGAGCTACGGGCGGAGATGGAGGCAAAGTTAGAGGAAGAGCGGCAGAGGATGCAGGAGCTGATGCAGCAATAAATGACGGAGATGATGATGGAGCAGCGAATGAGGGAGATGATGGACCATTACATGCAAAGTTTTGGTACGTTCCCGTCGCCGCCTCCAGGGCAATTCCCTCCACCACCTCCTTTTGGCACTCCTCCTACAGGCACTTCGGTGAGTCACTTAAGATCCTTGTACTTTTATTTTCTTACTTTCAAGTATGGTACAATGAAGTAATCGAATGTTTTAGCTACTATGCTTCTATCTTAAATCTTGTCTTACACATGCAATCTCTTCTTCTTGCAGAATCAATCGGCGGGATCTAATAATCCCATTTCCCCTCAACATACTTGGTCACCGTGTCCACCTCGTCAACAAACTTGTAGTTGTATTTGAACTTCTATTACTATGAACCAACAACTATTGTGCTTGCATTTGGTGAACTTTCGATTGTGGACAACTTCTATTTGAACTACCATGTTTGTCGAGTGCCGTTTCCCAACTTGGGAAACAAATGGCTTTTATGGCCCACGGCACTCGGCAAAACAGGGAGTAACGGCGGCTCGGCCGTCATCCTCCTTTTTTTTATCGAGTGCCACGTGGGCACTCGGCAAACCGTTTGCCGAGTACCCGAAAAATGGCACTCGGCAAAGAGCCATTTGCCGGCTAATTTTCGCCGTGGGCGGCCCTGTTTCCCGTAGTGAGTAGCACATTACAGAGATGCTGTTGCCTTAAAATATACCGCAACCCATAATTGCATATTTAGCAATCATATTGGTCACTATCGGTGTGGGAAGCACGGTACTTGCAACAGCCAGAAATAACTAAAGTAGGGGCGCCAGTTTTCTTGGCGATTTGGCGAGTACCATTTGCCGATTTGATCTCTGTGTAGATTTGTTCCATAGCTTATTGGCGTACACGGTACAGTCGTGGCACGAGCACACATGGGGAGATCCCTGCTCATGGGAGAGAAAGGGAGAGAGCAACATGGTCGAACATGTCGTTTCGTAGCGCCAAGCGGCCAAGGCCGTGGCCAACCACAAGAATGACATTCGATCCGCAAGGCGAGTAGGCGACTGGACAAGGAGGAGAGATGGCTATATTCACATTTTTTTAGAAAATTATCTTTGAAAGTAATTTTTTGGTGACTAATGACCTACTCTTAGAAAAATAATTTGTTCGTCACGGATTAAATTATTAATTTCTTGTAACAAGAATAACTCTTTCTGCCTACACGCAAGTACTAGTATAGTAGCACAAGCCCAAGAAAATACAGAGATAACCATACGTGCCTAGCTAGTTTCAGATACGTACTTTGAAGTCCACTAAATAGTCCTCCGGCTTGTGAACCATGGAGAAAGTTGTTCCTTGATGAAACTCCCAATATAGATTTCATTTTTTTTTGTGATTACACAGTACAACTCAGACATTCACAACGCACGCACACTCATCCCAATGAACGCACACACGCAAACCCTACCCCTATGAGCATCTTCGAAGACTGAGCCGGCAAATCCACGAAATTAACGAAGTCACCACTGGCGCCTCGCTGTCGACGGCCACGTCGCCTACCGCTGAAAGCACAAAGCCATTAAATCCTAGAAAATTCGCTCCCATGGGGAGTCGAACCCAGGACCTGAGAGGTGCTACTCGGATGTCTTAACCACTAGGCCAAGAACTCGGATGTCTTAACCACTAGGCCAAGACCCCTTTCGCCAATATAGATTTCATTTGAGAATTTTTATACATCAAAGGTTATGATAATTGAAAAGCTAACTTCTCAATCTATTAACATATTAATTGACCAAAAAAAAAGCCTTCACTTTCGCTCTCAAGGCCTAGAAATTAAAACATTAATAAGATAAAAAAAGAAAAATTACCCACCATTGCCATTATAAAAATATTTTCCCATAATACCCCTACAATTGTTTGTAAAAAAAACCATTACCACTGTAAAAAATGTCCTCACGCCACGCAACCTCCTCAAAGTCCCTATACCGTTTGTCAAAAAAAAAAAAACCTCTACCGCACATCTCCACCTATCTGTAGATTTCCGAACATTAAAACTTAAAACGAAAACCGATCTGCTTTGCACTTTACACTTTAAGTTCCATAATATTGTAACGTTAAAAGTGCCCTTTACACTTTGTAAATTATTTTGCTTTGTTTCCTTTTTTGATAGATATGCATACACATGTTTGTTACCTATTTACTTATCGAAGATTAATATTGTTAGTGTTTAACCATTAATGCATTACACATCTAGAAAATAATGCATTGCAACACATGTTTCAACTAAATTGTATCTGGCCCAAGGAAGATTTTGGACCCTAATGAGAAATGCATTTCATGTCAAGTTTTAGTTAACTATATGAATTTAAATTATTATTGTATATATTTTCCATGTGCTTTTCTAAGGTGTATTTCCCAATAATTTAAAGAGAAATTATATTTACATTCATTTGAATTTTATTTTCTTCATTTGTGTTTAGAATATTAAAATTTATTTTTTATTAATCCAAATTTGGGAAAGTGAGTAATCTAGAAACAGAAATTAGGTGTAATTTTGGCTATTTTTATTATTCCAAATTTAGCTATTTTTGGACTCATAATGGTATTGTGGGTAAATTTGAAATAGGAATTAGGGGGGTTACTTTTGGCTATTTTTATTTTCTGAATTTTTTTGGACTCTTAATTGCGTGGTGGGTAATTAATAAAGAAATATGTTTGATGGTATTTTAGACTAAAATGTTCATAATGACAGTGGTGGATAATTTTTTTATTCTTATTTTCTCTGATTAACGTGATAATAATTTCTAGCCTTTGAAAGCCAACGTGAATGATTATTTTCTTGATTATTATATATGTAATAGATGCTAGGAAGGTTTTCAGAAAAAAATTATCCGTGCAGTTCGTGCGCCTGTCTATACTAGTAGTTTAATGACGGAGGTAGAACGGTGAGATGGGGACATGTGAGTTTGGGCTAACCACGTGGAAACGGACATCGATGGCCAGATTAGTTTAGCACGTTGGTAGTATCTTCACCCATCGTTCCTTCTTCCCGCTTGCTTGTACGCATGGGTAGTGTCTTCACCCATCGTTCCTTCTTCCCGCTTGCTTGTACGCATGGGTAGTGTCTTCACCCATCGTTCCTTCTTCCCGCTTGCTTGTACGCATGGCTCATTGATAAAGAAAGTCGCGATTGTATCCTTCTTCCCCATCTCTCTCGACGGCTGCATGGCCTTGACGGGGACGAGGCCAATCATTCGCAACAGCTTTGTCTTGAAGATGGACAACAAGCTATTGCCAACTGATGGACTGGCGCAGCGACCCCCGCTGTAGCCCAGAGTCTCATCTTCGCCACAGGCACACCTGTTGTGCGCGGGAACGACCCTCATCCGTCGTTTCGCTACTTCAGCATCACCGGCTATGTGGTAGCACTCGTCTACGACTTCCGCCTTCGCCTGGACAGGACTAGTGTAGTTTAACGACGGAGGTAGCACTGTGAGATGGGGACACGTGAGTTTGGGCTAACCACGTGGAAAGGAACATCAATGGCCAGATTAGTGCAGTACGTTCATAGTATCTTCACCCATCGTTCAAATGATGTGCCACGGTTTAGTACGTTCATAGTATCTTCACCCATCGTTCAAATGATGCCACGGAGCAAATTGACAGGAAAGATCGTGAAGTCTTGGGTCCAGAGAAGCTGAAGCTTAGAAGTCTCATAGAGCTTTGGAAAAGGAGAATTACGTTAGTGAAGATTTGGGATTAGCAACTGGTCAGCTCCCTGTTCATTTCTTTTCTCCCTCATCATCATTTCCCGAGACCAAGATATGGTTATTTAGGCTCAAGAGCATGTGGGTGAAGAGTGAAAGGTTGTGGTGGTGTTATCTTGTACGCGGTCTGGCCTGGGGCCGTCTGAAGGTTACGAGCAATATTGAGGCTGTCATCTAATACCTGGAAGAGAAAGGTGATTGGCAACATCATGACCCATCACCTATTTTCTCCAAAAAATGTGAGAGGCAACATCGAGAAGCGTTATCTATTTCTTGGTCCTGTAATAGGTTACGGGCCACAATATAGCTAGCACCCATCACATTTTAAGTCGAAACCTTTTTTTTTTGCGAGAAAAGTCAAGACCTAGTGTCGTGTACACTAAAGATTTGACGTTTGTGGCACCCATTAATTTCAGGTTTGACGGACCACAAATGCTCATTAACAGGAATCGGTTTGGGGGATTTGATGGACACTGTAATATTTAAAACTAGTAAGGTGACCCGCGCAAATTGCGCAGGCTAGAGCTGATATAGCATTATCACATTCACCCATCAACCCTCAAAGTTTGTTCTATATATAGAATCTCTTATATTTTGATAAATATTTCAAAATTTTCAATTCCTTATAAAATGAGACATAGGGAGTATAATCCAATGCATTTTTGCCGCCACAGTTATGGCGTGGCAGACTATGGCCGTCAAGAAGCCGGCCACTTTGCTACATGATCCTCTCAAGCTGAGATCCATATTCTTCGATTATCGTAGTCTCGTTTAGGATATCTTGTCTGCAAACAAATACTCTTCCACGTGCCATGAATGGTCCCGACTCATTGCTCTTCAACTTTGCTAAAGTACATGTAGCGCAGTTGTCTATGGCAGCTCTATATACTACCTCATGTTGCTACAGTAACCTTGTAATTTTGAAGGCTGACTATACGACACCATGAACCCATGATTTGCTTTCATCGGCAAGGAAAAAAGAAATAAAAAAATAATAACTCAACTTTGACACATGCAGATGTGTATCCGTACAACGGCCTCTTGTTCTTATGCTGATCCTTGCCATCGAGTATTTCTTTGTCCATCTCTCCATATATGTTTCTTTCTAGGCAAGATGACATGCCATTTCCTTTCACCTTGTACGAATCTTCACTGTGGATGCATAAGGCATTGATGTTCGTCTGCTTGAGCAAGACGTAAGACCAGCAGTTCCTGAAGATAAAAGAAGCCAGAAATAGTTGTGCTGCCGCAAATTCCCTCTCCTTGCTTTTCAATCTTTACCACGCAGTAATGTATATTATATTCGGATGCTGAAGTATGATTTCGGACAGGACTCTGGAGTCCACCTTTCTTGCGTGCAAAATAAATAAGTCTTCCTCCTGGCCGGATTTTTCTTTCGACAAAATCCAATGCCAGGACGTTAATTACGACTCTTCATTACAGTATGTTATGTGGACTCCAAATCAAGCTACTATTTTTCTATAGTTCTATTCCAAATTATTTTTATTATGAATTATTTGATATGAGGATGCTGTTTAATCTAGATCGTTAGATGTTCATAAAATCCAACGGCTCGTAGCTTTTTTTTTTCGATTAACGTGGTAATTTTATGGCCTTGAGAACGAACGTGGTGGCTTCTTGGGACCTTCAAATACTAAGATAATAGATAGATTGATTGATCGATCAATTATTAGCGCTAATTAAATCGACACCCGCAATTGTGTACACGATTATATATCGTCATCAGGCTATAAAAATATATGCAAGAACTAGCAAGGCGGACTACAGCTTGCGCGCACTCGTCTCGATCGTGTGATTCGCCAGAACAATGGAATCCCGGGCTGATGACAGCTCGCTCCACCCGGGAACGAGGTGGTGCGCAGTGACCGGCGGCCGTGGATTCATGGCGAGGCACCTGGTTGCCGCGCTGCTCCGCTGCGGAGAGTGGCGCGTACGGGTCGCCGACCTC
Source organism: Eragrostis nindensis (assembly GCA_012490785.1). Lineage (NCBI taxonomy): Eukaryota > Viridiplantae > Streptophyta > Magnoliopsida > Poales > Poaceae > Eragrostis > Eragrostis nindensis. Next base: position 158,874 of record JAAXCT010000749.1, on the reverse strand, counting down.
GCCCCCGCCATCATGCTCGGCCGTGGCGAGACGGAGGAGCTCCTAGCCAATTGCCTCCGCGACGGCCGGGCCGTCTATGCCTCGGCAGATGTCTGCAACCTAGACCAGCTTGTTCAAGGTGCATACAACTTTTATTTATGTTCAAAAAGAGACTGGTTTCCTTCTTTTGATCTTTTTAGCCATGTTTGCTCCCCAGCCCCTATATATAGAACTACCTCCTTAATTAATTGACCATGAGACATGTTACGGTGCTTTGAAAGGAATTATAGGTTCCTCCCCTGCGGATTATTATAGCTCTTTGTGCTAATAAAGCATTGGGGCAGTTTCATAATTCATATAGTCGCCTCCCAAGTGCTCTAAACTGAACCGGAAGAAACAAATCGACTGTGGCCTACACCACCGCACTGCATCTCTTCTCCGGCGTACCAACGGCCACTTCCTGGCCGATTTCTTTAGTCAGCCGCAGCAGTGACACTCCTACCCCGTGCGCTGATGGCAGCTCCGATTCCCCCACGATTTGATTTTCGTGGTGAACCGCAACGCGTGCTGTGCGGCTCGGCCGGCCGGTGGGACTACTGCAAGACGCTGGCAAAGCCGTATCGATCGGCGAGGATCTCACGGCAAGCCTTCTTGATACCAAGTGTTCTTGGTACACTAGCCCGTCAACCCGCGCAATATTTGCACGGGCTAGTAATTTGAACATATTAGTTAAGCTTAAGAAACTAAATTTTACAATAATTCATATATTTGGTTATATGATATGATTTTTTGTCGTACCATCCTCACTGTAGTATATCGTTATATCTTGATCGTCAAAAAAATAGTACCACTGACAAAGCCATGCTATAATTTTTGTACCATTTCAATAGTAATGATAAACGAACCAATCAGATATACTTGCTGACTCTCAGTTGTAACTAATCATAGACGATTCTATCAATTTTGAAAAATTTCACAAAATTTTTTCAAACAGCCGACCCTTGTGCACAGCTTTAAAAATTTTAATTTCCTGAAGTACTATGTACAAAACACTTTTGTTCCTAAATGAATGAGTCTAAGTAAGATATCTAACTTGTTTTTTTGTCCTATTAAAAGTGTAATTCAAAGCTTAACAAACGTAACTCCTTTGTGGCACTCATTTATTAATTAAGTCACATACATATGTACTAGTTTTTGGTAGACACGATTCACTGACAATGCCAAGTTAGCAAGGAATAAACATAGCGCATACAAACTTCCCTTCATCCAATGCATCCAAACATCTTCTTATCCACATATAGCTTTGGAAAAAATCTAACATAGTAATAATGTGAAATAGGACCTCCCTCACATAAATTTAGTTGATAACAAAAGTAGATTATGTAATATTAGCACATCTTATAGATAAGAAAAACCTTTTTTTTAAATGCAAACCATTGATAAGAAGGGATGCATGAGCAACTCAGGCAACGGAAAAGAAATATGGAAAAATGGTAAGTGTTTTACTCTTCATAATACAAAATATCCGTATTATTCAACAATCTAGTAAATGCTTCATTTCACGATAATAATAAGAGAGGAAAACGCAAATAGCTCCCTGAGTTGTGCATATCTATAAAAAAAGTAGAGTAGTTAATTATCTTTGTAAAATTAAAATCCATAATGGTTCTGCGTGACATATTTTCCAGAGCTCTAGAGAACAAAAGCTGATTCATTTATAAAGCATTTGGCAACCTATGACAATCCCTTCAGTTGGTAGTGAACAAGAATTGAACCTTCTGAGTTAAGCAAAGGTGAAAATAGTTTAAATAGAGCAAAGGGTTTGCTATGGCCTATGGCCCAATATATAAAGATGTAAAAGGAAAAAAATATTGCAATAAAACAACGATGACTTTTTGACATGTGAGGAACTCAATTGAATCGATTGGTCCTAAAAAACACTGCAAAAGGTACGTTGAAGTGAAAAAGAGATTTGAAATATATGGTGATAGTTTGTATTGATAAAACTTCAACCTATATGTAATACGTCCAAGCTGCCCACAATGAATTATCATGGATTTGGAAGTGGATTCACTTAATTTAATAGGAGAAGTACATGCATGCCACAGTGAATATAAAATTAAACTAGTGTGATAGAAATAGAATCAAGACCAAGCATCATAGAACTTGCTGAATCCTAACATTTAAATTCGTTAAAATAGCTAATCATCAACTTAGAACATTAATGGATAAATTATGGACTCTATTGATGGTTAAACTACACCTCGAAATCACCATCAAATGAATGGAAGTATAATTAACCATGGACAAATACATCACGTCTTATATGAAAATAATAAACATAGATCTCAGATCTAATATAGCTTTCATAGAGACCACGCTCATATGCTTTTATGAAATATATATCAATTAGTTCAGTCGTTAGGGAACCCTGCAAGTAATATATTAATTTGGTCAAAAAGCAAATAACTGTTTCTTCATGTGTGCGTCACAGAGAAATTAATAATACTATACTGATGAATCAAACATTTTGAGGTTCTAGGGTTGTACAACTTGCTCGATCTGAATCCAATACCTATAGCACCAATGAGTATTTTAAAACTTTTCTTGCACATCCAGGCCAGATCAGAAAAGGAGAAATTAAAGTTAGAACATCAAAATAGTAAAACAAAAAGTTAGGGCACGCAGAATACCTTTTTGCAGATTGCCTAAAGACCGAGTGTAACACCTCAGATTTTACTAACTTGGAGGTTACTACAGACACATAAAAAATCCTACTAAGTATAGAAAATATTAGAATTTTCGACAAAGTCTCCTCTGTAAATTCTATTATCCGCGGCACACAGACAGCACCCAAATAAACAAAATAAGAGTAGATAAGCTATATCCAACCCAGAGCACCAAGTCTAAACCATGAAAAGTTGAATGCGACAATCCAATCATCTCAGCAATTATGAACAATATAATAACTATTATAGATACTATGTATATGTGAAGATATGTGGTTGTGCTCAAAGGAATGTTCTATTTCCCCTCCAATGCATGCTCTGAATTAACAGGTACTTAAAAACCAAATGAAACACAAGAGTGAGTAAAAACACTCAGCAAGTACAATTAGAGCTGAAAGAACAAATACAATATGATGAAAGACGAAAAATAAGGAAAAGGAACTCTTCTTGAAACGAATATCCAATGAAATAGTAGTTTCCATCTAGAACAAACAGCACTTGAATACATCCTTAGCATTTACCGGTAAAGCCGAGCAAGTGGGGCCAGCATTTACTCACAGGAACTTGATTATAAGAACCAACTTGCACATCCGGATCGACCGGAACATGGATGATATGTAAATGAATAACTTGAATCTTGAATCTCGAAGAAATTAATCATGAATCATTGAAACACAAGAAAGTACAAATATAGGCAGTGGCGGATTCACCGGGGCAGCAGGGGGGTCTCGAGCCCCCCCTACTGCCCGCCGGACAGTGGAGCCCCTCCTAGAGCCCCCCCTTCATTTTTCTGGTAGGCAAAAGAGATTGAGGGCGCTGGCCTCGGACGGAGGTTGAAGAAGACTCGGATTTCGAATGTTTGTCGCTCGGGAATGAAAGAGGAGGTCGTTGCGAATCCATTTTGCTCATCCACTGTCATTAGCGTGCTTAAATTCCAATAGCCGTGAGCTTCTGTTTGCAACAATGACGTCCGGTCCGACTCCTCTGTGTTTTGATTCGATCTGGAGGAGGAAGAACGAAAGGGTATACGGGCTCCTGGGCAATGCTGGGCCGAGAGTATTGGGCTTACCCTGACATTGGGCTATTCATGCAGGCCGAGTGTATACGTATGGCCACAGCATTCTTTCTCTAAGCCTTTCTGATTTTTTTCTTTTATTTAGTCTAATGTATAGTCTATTAGGTGCAACGTACCTTGCTGCTCAGCGCCGCTGCAATACCAAAATGAAAGCTGCAAGACCAAAATGAAAGATACGTATTGCAAGTTTTTAGCGGCATAATTTGACAAAAAATTATTCGTCTTGTATGAAATATTTTGATTTTGCTTCTCTGTCATGAACTACGCCACATCTCAATTTTTTGCTGTCCTCCGCCATTATGCACGAGATTGCAATTTACTTCGCCGTGTGCGATGATATTAATCCCGCACAAAGTCAAGGTTCAGCCCTAATCAGTTAACGCTAATCCCATTCAATCGAAATCGAGCAACCATACATGGTGTCTAGCGACGGCGGCGACAGATAGGTGGGAAGGTGGCTAGGCTTCTAGGCTGGCGTCTTGCTTCTCAACAGCGTCTCATGTGGGCACTCGGCGTCGAGAGAGACCGCGCGACAAGTTTGCGTTCACGCTCTGCCGCCATATGGTTCAGCCCCCCTATGATTTCCGTCTGGATCCGCCACTGCAAATATGGAATGAATGTTGCAAACACAAGAAGAACATATCAACAAGCAGCTCATATCACAACACAAGCTCGTCATGCACTTGCCTTAACCTTGACGAGATATTGACGGTATGTCTTTAACATCGGAGCTCTCAAGACCTGTAGACTAAGAGTACTCTTAGAAGCTATATCGATGTACACACAAAGGTATCTTCTGAATGCCCAAACAATTCTCTTGTCCGAGTGAAAATAAACTAATTCGCCCATCACCCGAAATTCGTCTAAAGCTCTGAACTGCTCACTGTTCTGCACATAACTTTTAATTCTCTAAACCAAATGCTGCAAACGAATACATTCTGGACATCTAAAGAAAATTTCCCACAACTTTGATAATAGCAAGGTTTGCTAAATAATTCGCTAACTGGGTCAAAGGTAAATAATTAGAAAACTGCGCAGAGTAGAAAATCAGGAGACAACAGTACTAAAATTACAGTTTCTCTCTAACCATTCATCGGAATCGAGTGAGACCAGCGCTGTTAGAAATATGAAAACATTATCTAGACTTCTATTATTGGCTCCATGTCGAATTTATAACCAAATAATTCCAGTTTCAAAATAAGCCGGATCAAGATGGAATCCTGTAATCTCGACGCTTATGTCAACCCGACCATCACCAATTGATCTCAGGATCTCTAGGGATTAATTAGGTATTAACCTTATGCGATGAACACAAATTCTTGGTGAATTCATCGGATTTTCATGGAATTCCACCAATCTTCTCCCCTGCCCCTGTTTTCCTTCCTTCCCTTCTGCTGGGTTTCCTTCTTCCTGCTTGCTTTCCCCTTCACCCCACGCACAACAGCAGCAAGCAGGGAACCAGATCAGCACCTCAAGTTGTGCTCCTAGAATGGTGATCTGCTGGCAACTTGTTGAGGAACAATGAAAAGAATGAGATCAAGCGGACAGGAAGCTGCAATTGGAGCGCCCGAAAAGATTATCCAGGCGTTTAACACCCATCCCCGGCCGCATCCTTTAGGTTGTACTGTGATCTGCTGGCGACTTCTTGAGGAACACGAAAAGAAGGTGGTCAAAGAAGGAGGCGTACAGGAAGCTGCAAGGGGAGCGCCTGAAAATATGACGCGGCGCCGACTCTTGGCGGCTAGGTAAGGAGGGCAGTAGGAATCGGTGGCATGTAGATGATCGATGGTTACAGTTTGGTCAAATGCAAATAAACGAATAGATGTCAGCCTCGGCGGGCTAGGGTGTGGCCATGCTCCTCCGCCACCTCTCAGCCACCGCCGTCGCCATGCTCGCCCCAACCCTAGCCCAACTGCTATCTCCCGCTGCCCGCCGCCGTCTCTGCCGCCGCCGTCTCGCCCGCCACCACCGCCAGACCGGCCTGCCTCCCCCAGCCCCCTTCTAAGTCCGGCAACACCGGCCCGCCACCCCGAACCCTAACCCCAACCCGGAACACTAACCTCGACTCTCTTGCTCGCTAATCTTGCCGGAGTGCCGCGGGAGTCGTGGAAGAAGAATCTCGCCGGATTGCTCGACGAAGTTGAAGAGGGAGAGGGGAAAAAAAATCAGGTGCTTGCAGTGTCTGTTTCACCCGAGTAAGATTTAGCTTTTCCCTTCTAAGAATTAGCAAGAATCTATATAAGAAGCCGCTTCATGTAATTAGTTAAGCCAAAACCTTTCTCAACGGACGTTAGTATCATATATACCCGTTCTAATGTCTCTCGGTTGAAACGGGCCTTCTTTACAATACCCTCAGATCAGAATGACCCTGAAGATTGTTGACTAAGGTCTCCAACTCAGATCAGAATGGCCCTTTCTTTACAGAAGGCATCCTGGGATATAAACTCTTTGATTTTCCTCTTCATATCTAGTTGTTGCCCCTAATTTGAAGAATATAAAATGTTTTTTTTAACTCCTGGGTCCTGTTGCAGTGTCCTATTACAGCTAACGACAATAAAATGTCCAATTACATTGTCCTGTTGGCATCGAGTTCGCATCTATTTTAATTTCAGAAGTTCAATATATTTGATTCATTTTCTCCTATTCAGCTTTCGAAGGGGTAGATGTTGTTTTCCATACGGCTGCAGAGGATCCTATGAAGAATAACTTGCAACGTCATTACAAGGTCAACGTGGATGGTTAGTACTCCTGTGTTAATTGGTCTAACATTGTACTTTTTTCAGACTAAAATGCGCATGTGCTGTGTGACGTGGCAGTCTTCACTTTGTGAATGTTATTGTAGTCGTCTTTTGATTCCCGAGTCTTTTTTTAGAAAAGAGAATGTGCATTAATATTCCAGCCTCTGTATCGATCGATAAATATAGCTGTCCATTATTACAACCAAGGTCTGAACGACGAAAACAAATCAACCACAACCGTTCATGACATCCAGGACAAGCGACTCCATTAAATCTACTAGCCGACAATCTATTACTAAAGCACCAACCATTTGATGCAAAAATTTTCATCACTGTCGACTCAAGCACACGGCACCACCAGTTTATTCGGGAACAACACTTATTAATCCCCTTCCAACGCCGTTTAGCTAAGTTATCCTTGGTTAAGGTAACCCCTTTAATCATGTGCCACATGAAAACCTTTATCTTAAGTGGAATTTTAAGCTTCTAAATAATGTGATTATGAGGTGCAATATTAATAACAGCTAATGCTCTATACATAGAACGGACTGTAGAAGCACCTTGCTGATTTAAAGACCACATGAAGACGTCTTTTTGATCTGTTAAAAAGATATTCATGACTCTACTCACCAAGTGGTACCACAAGAGATTGTCTAAAACATACATTCAAAGGCCCAGACCGCAAAACCACATTAACAGAAGCACTTTTCTTTCTAACGATATTATAAAGATTAGGGTATTGGTCTTTAAACGGTGTATCACCAAACTAGGCATCCTCCCAGAACCTTACTTGAGATCCATCACCCACATTAAACTAGCCCAATCTCGATCAAAAGGTCATGTTTAACTTTCATTAAGCCATACCAAAATAAGAATCTCCAGGCATGTATTCTACTTGGGTTATTGTTTTATATCTCAAATATTTTCTTCTAAGAAGTGATTGCCATACCCCACCTTCATTTATAAGTTTGAAAAGCCATTTACTAAGGAGGCATCTATTATGCAAGTCTAAGTTTAAAATGCCTAGATCCCCCTGATCTTTCAGTGAACAAAGAATACTCCATTTAGTGAGTCTGTATTTCTTTTTGTGCTCATCACTTTGCCAAAAGAATCTAGACCTGTAATAGTCCAATTTCTTAAGTACCTATCTTTGTACTTAAAAGAAAGATAGCATAAAATAGATAAGTTACTTAAAATAGAGTTAATTAAAACTAATCTGCTACCCACCTTGGATGTGAGATGGGATCCTTTCCAGTCCACGTTCCTGAGCTCTCTATGATGCATGGGTATTCCAAGGTGTCTAAACGGAAAGGATCCCATCTCACATCCAAAAATTTGTGAGTATTCACTTTCAAGAGTCCTGTTTGCAAAATACTACAGTGGAGACCTACTATGGAGTAATCAAGTAAGCAGAGTATCGTTCAGTAGCGCCATGGCAGAACAAGAAAGAACTTTGGCTCAAGCACTTAGTGGAGGATCTTCAACAACCAATATATAAGAAGTAAGGATTTTTTGTGACGTGCAGAAATCTCCAGGAAGTGAGAATCGTGTTTCCACTATCGGGCACCCAATGCTCCGTCTTTTAATCATTCTATCACTAGGCAAGCTGAAATTCAATCTTCCAATCATGCTACCCTGAGTTCCTAACCTAGCTTAGCACAAGCAAATGGCAGAGCCGGCGAGTCAACTGGTATCGTCTACTGTAGCACAACCCCCCCCCCCCCCCCCCCCCCCCCTCCCCACCCCCCGTTTGGAGTTCACACTCCGGCACTGACGAAGAGTCTCGACAAGGTTAAGCGCCTGTTTGTTTGGGCTGGAGCTTTTGTGCTTTTCGAAAAGCTGACTATTTGAGTAGCTGAAAAGTTGGTTGTTAGATGTTTAATGTTGGCTTTTGTAATATATATTAATCTTCTCAGCATGCCAAAGTTACAAAAGCAGCTCTCAGCCAGCTTTTCAGCTTTTAGTTCATTTCATCAGAAGTCGGCTTTTCAGCACTCCGAAAGCCAGCTGAAAAGCTGAAACAAACAGGCCCCAAGTTCCAGAAGTTTAGAGAGTGGTAAGACTAACCACTTCAGACTGTTATATATGCTCTCTTGCAAAATAGTTAAGCGATATGAATGCTGATGAGTCCGGCCCAGGTGGGTTTGGACGAAAGCCCAACACACCGATCCAGATTCCACGAATCCCTCAATCTTAGCACCGACACTTGAAATCCCGACACACCGATCCAGATTCCCTGAATCCCGCAATCTTAGCACCGCAGCTTCAGTGCCCCTACTTGAGGAAAGGCCCAATCGCCCTAAAAGACTAGTCCAATAGGGGAAGGGTGGCTCTCCCTTTTAAGGTGGCTTCCTCCCTCCCAAGCTTAGCAAAGGTGGGATTATTCAGAGGCTCACACGGACGCCGCTCGACTACAACTGAGCCACTAGGGTCTTTTTTTTTTATTGCGTCTTTGCCAGCGGGTAATAGTGGAGGATGTCCTCATCAAAAGCTTTGTTAGTTGAAGTGCTAGTCTCCGGCCAGTTCGGCCATGTAAAATTGGTGTAGGTTCTCATTAGCGGGTATTTGGCCACTCGTTTTGCAACATAACATCATCTATAGGAATAGAAATGTAACAGGTTCAGACTTAAGGCCGCCCTACACGCTTAGGGAGCTGATGGGTACGAAAGATACATATAAGTACAAGTCTAAGGTTTGAAATTTGGTAAATAAGTGAAACATGGTGGCCGAGTATGCTGGTGATAGATGGACATTTCACCACCAACTCGTGTTTGGACCTATATTGGTCTCAGGTGTCATATATATTCACTCAATAACTTCTGCCTTTATATCTATGTTACATGTACAGGAACGAAGAATGTGATTGATGCTTGTAAGATTTGCAAGGTGAAGAGGATTATATACACCAGTTCTAGTACCGTTGTATTTGATGGAGTTCACGGACTTATTAACATAGACGAATCTATGCCGTACCCAGATAAGGTTGGTCCTCCATTATGTTTATATATATCTTAGCTGTTTGACTGCTTCTTTAACTTCAAAAGTTACTTAAATATAATCACTGAACGATATGACTTGCTACTTCTGCATCTATTTTCTTCTATGAAATTAAGGTTAATCATATGAGAATTGTCATATTATTTTTTTTCACTCGCAAAAAAAAATAATATGACAATTAAGGTTAATCATATGAGAATATTCCTAATGCTTTTATCTAACAAATGTTTTGTTAACTCCAGTTTCCCGATGCGTATGCAAAAACAAAGGCAGAAGCAGAGAAGTTAGTCATGAAGGCCAATGGCTTTAGTGAGCTTCTAACGTGCTGCATACGTCCTGGTCCCATTTTTGGCCCTGGTGACATATTGGTACCACGTATGGATCGACAAGGAAGAGTGCTGGTAATGAGCATATGTCACTTTTAATATTAAAGCGTTCACTGAAAGAATATTTATTATATGTATCTCCAAACTGTTCACACGTCACTGCATGAGTGCGCAGGAAAACATGCCTGCCATTCAGCTGAATTCAAATGCATGAAAATATTTGAAGAATCCATAAATGGATAATCGTGAATTTCTCAAAATTGAAAAAGAATCTCAATAAAAGCTGTTTACAGTACTACGGAAGACCTCAATCAAGGGTGTTGGTTCTTGACCCGTAATGCAGTCAGATAATCGCACCAACTGGTGAGAGGTGTCTGCAATTGAATCGAAACAATAAAGCAATCGGTTCTACATCCGACAACCGTTCTTTTCTTTTCCTTTTTTTGCGAAAGACAACAACAGCTTTCATCGCAATGTTGTCGGTTATTTATCACAAGCCGACTGCTTCGTATCAATGAGTTCAGTAGGTTACATTTTCAGAACCGGCCTGCTTCCTCTGACATAAAAGCGTTGTCTAGTAGAAGAATCTGACTCTCCTTTGTATGTCAGGCCGGTGGCTATCAATTGCAATTCCACCCGACTGAAATTGTATGACATATTTTGTACTTCTGCGACTTCTTTCTATAAAAGAGATAGACTGTTGTATAATAGTGTTGTATTGTATTGAGCCTCTCGGCCGGTATATATGCGAGCATAAGACTTGGAGGGCAAGGCACCTACATATGACGGTCTATGATTATACAATATCTAGCCTACCAAATATACTCTAACATCCCCCGCAATGACAGCGGGAGCACCGCAGATAGTGTGACTGGAGAAGAAGCCGACGGACTCACATCCCTCCGTAGTTGAAGCGTCGTCGTAGTGTGAATGCTGCGACTGGAGAGAACCGACGAGTAGCTCATGCGGATGATAGCCCTTTGTGCTAAGTGTCGAGGTAGCTAAAAGCGTGGGCGGGTAGCCGTGGTCGACGTAGCCAAAGTAAGGTTGCCATTGTCGAGGAAGCCGCACATGAAGCCGCGGGCGCAGGGAGGCGCCAATGTGAGGGTGCACGAGATGCGCCTGGAAGAAGACGACGAAGCCATCGAGAGCACCGTGAAGAAGATCGATGCCGAAGTCGATGATGTCAAAACTGCTGTAGATGAAACGTGCGTCGGGTTTGCCAGGCTCGGGAACGCATCGAGGATGAAGACACGCACCGGTGTTACCAATACCGGACGCACGAAGAGAGGGACCATCACGAACATACACCAGTGCCGGAGGGGACTAGCATAGAAGGCCTCCACGACGGTCGCGGCGAGGATGAGAGTGCTGGCGCAGCCCGCAATTGTCAGAGTAGACAAAGTAGCAAAGGAAGAGACGAAGACTCTGACGACATAGTCGTGGTGGACGTAGACTGAAGATGTGGCTAAACCGGCACCCAGAAGTGGCAACGCGGATAGCCTATAGATGCGCGGCGGCGGTGCTCGAAGTAGAAGGCGAAGAACTCGATGGCATGATGATGACCATGCGTGTAGACGATAGGGGGTCGTTGGTGCGCAGGAATGGCGATGAAGATGCAACGACGTGTGCCACAACGGACAATGTCATGCCTTTGTAAGGCGCTTCTCACGTTAGTGGCGACCACAGACGGCAGCGCTGCAGCCCGAGGAGGCAAAGCAGCGGCAGCCCGAAGCATCAAGGTGTGGTACACGGCCTCGACGACGCCGCACGCATGGCCGGCTCAGACCGACGTGCGCGCGTGAACACGATGATGCCACACAGTTGAAGACGCGGCAACAGCGACGTCGAGGTCGTCCCGACGATGGCGGTGACGAAGAACCGGCATGAAGACGAGCAGTCAAGGTAGCCAAACAGCGACGCATGAAGGCATCCCTCGAGCGCCAATTGTCTAGCTTTGGGAGACTAGGTGTAGACTGGTGTTGTCGATGCCGATGTCGGAGAAGAGGCACACGTGCTCAACGGCGGTGGGCAACGCAAGAAAAAAATAGCCACAGCAGATGGATAGAAGCTCCTCCGTGTATACTACCCTTTTGCCTTACCCCTGCTCTCTCTGTTATTGCGACAGTCAACGTGGCCAAAGGAAATCAAGATTCCCTTCTAGCCAACCGCACAGCAGAGAGAGACGAGGCAGGTTGAAGCTCTAGCCTACCAGATATACTCTAACACTCTCATCCATCCACATGCATGGTTTCCATTCACCATATGTCACATCTGTAATATGGAATGTCCCTCAAGCCCTTTCATCCACTATCTTCTCAACAACAATAATTCCGGCGTCAAACATGACCAACACCTGCGGCCACCATCGCAGCCAGCGGGGCGAGCAAGGTTTTGAAGATCTTGAGGGGAGGTTCACGCGGTCCTCGCGTCATCTCGCGGAGGCGACTCGGGGGCGACACCCCGCCGCCGCCGCAGGGCCAGCGCACCAGCACCCCAACGGCCGCCGCCGCCGCAGGCCACGCATGGCGGCGGCGGCCAGCGACGGAGCCGCACAACCGGCTCCGTTCGCGGCCCCTCTCCGCGCTGTTTCGTCCCTCTCCGTCGTCCTCCCTTGTCTCTTCAGATCTGAGATGCATCGACGCTGTCCACGGCTGGCCGGTGCGCTGCTCGCCGGATCCGGGCTTCCTCGAGCCGGATCTGGTCGTCCCCTAGCTGCCGCGGCTTGGTGCCGCGGCCATGGGCATGGCGGCGCGTCGGTGGCGGCAGTGAGCACGTCTCCGCGTCGGCGCTAACGCTGTGGCGACACGGCGGCGGCGGGCGCAGCCGAGGGCTGAGCGTGCAGGTGGTGCGCCGGCTACGTGCACGGCGTGCGCGGGCGGGTGCACCGACATCCCGCTTGCTGCCTCGGGCGAGCGGCAACGCGTCATGGCGCTGCAATTCAGCACCCGACGAGCTCCGTTCATGGTGGCTAGACCACCGTTCCGGGCTCGGCGACGCCGTGGTGGCGTGGCCAGCCTTGCGGAGCTGTGCGACATGGCGACAGGGCGCCTCGGCTTGGGGCATGGTGACGACCAGGCGCCGCCTGGTTTTGATGGTGATGGGTACCGGGCGAAAGCCTAGTTCGGCAAGCTGCCGGTGCCGGTAGCGACATGTTCCTCGTTGGAGGCGTTGCCGTGGTTCCCTCACCCACCTCCTCCTCTTGGCCGAGCTCAAGGTGGTACGCTTCAAAATCGCTTGCTTTCGGCACGATGGATGTGTCGGGGGCCTCTGCACCCTGCATTGTGTGGCCGGTGGGTTGGCGTCCATGGTGGTCGTGCTGCAATGCTACATGCTGCTGGTGGGTTGAGCGTGGTGGTGACGAAGCTTGCCAATTGCCGCTCATGCACGGATAACGTCCAACGAAAGTGCTGCACATGAAGTGCAGGGAGGTGTTCACCTTCGGACAGTCCGGCACGGATTTAGCTTTGGTGGCACATCAAGCTCCTTTTGGTGGTTAACTGCTTCAGCACTCTAGAGGTCTGTGTGTCCTTGTGACCCTTCCCCTCTTACCTTCTACGAGCTGGTCTATGTTATTGGCCTTGTTGCTGGTTGTCACCGTGGTTTGGCGGATGGTTGCTGTTGGCGCCTCTGCTTCGTCGTCGGTCTCCTTGTTGATGGTGTCATCAAATCATATGCCGTGTGCGTCCACGCTTGCTGGCCCTCCCTCCTTTGTGGATTCCTCTCCACAGAGGGTGTCGGATGGTGGCTCGTGGAGACTGGATGCGCTGGGAAAGGTGTCTTCATCAGCTTCAAGGGAGGTCGATGTTTTCGGCAAGCAGTGGTTGGCGTGCTTCTCCTACTCTAAGTCCCCTTTATGTTGGGCGGTCCCTCGGTCCTTCAAGGCTTCCTCCCCTTGTTGGAAGGTGGAGGGCGGCAATAGATCGGCGTAGCTACGAGGGGTGGTGTGGTGGTGCAAAGACCGCTGTGAAGCTGACAAGCATGTTGTTCGGTGGTGTCACTTTGTCGACAAGTGGTGATGGTTCTTCAGCTCGGTTCAAGGCTTGGGTCTGTCTCATAGTTGGTCGAGAGTTGTACTTTTTCTTTGTTCACCTCTGTTGTACGCTGTAATCTCTGGGGTTCCTTTTCCTTTGCCTCAACCATGCTGTAACACTTTTCGGGCCGATTTGGCCACCATTATAATTAATGGAAACTCAGGTGGAGATCCTCTCCCCCCGTTGACCGTCAAAAAAAAAAAAAAAACCATCGCAGCGAGCGGTGCGCACCACGTCCTCACTCCTCACGGTACCGCCGCCCACTTGATGCCGCTGCCACCAGCCACTGGACTCGCCTCACTTTAAACTTATATAGCTAGATAGAAAACGCAGGTTTCTAGCTTCTTATTTTTTTTTTTTGGTGAAAAAAACACAGGTTTCTTACCTTGGATCTATAAAAGCCTAAGCACAGAGTAGTTGCCAGCATAATTGTTCTGGGGGCTCTAGGATTAAGCTAAATCAAGATACCAGTGAATTTTGATATAATGTACTATATGTCTCGATCTATAGTTATTCGCATTGCCATGTACTGATAGTTTTAAGATCTCATTATATGTGGTACATACTTTACAGATTATTGTTGGAGATGGGAATAATTGTGATGATTTCGTATATGTTGAAAATCTGGTACAAGCTCACCTTTGTGCTGAAAAAACTCTTTCTACTAAAGAGGGTGCCAAGACCAGTGGAGGGAAGGTATGTTTTTACTGTTGGACATCAAACTGTGATTTTCAATTATTTACCAATATCATGACACCATGAAACGTATTTAGGCCTACTTTATCACTAATATGGAGCCAATGAACTTGTGGGGATTTATGTATATGATTATGGAAGAACTTGGACATAAAAGGTGCTCTTTTCTATGTTTCATTATATTTTCATTTTCCGACAATGCCAGTTCAGATGTATCAGTATATTTAGATTTCCTTTTTTAAAAAAGTTTTTAGAACAGTATATTTAGATTTCCTGAATATATGCAGCGTTCGTATTTCATGTATTGCACGAGTATTTATTGTATTAGGCACCTCATATAATAACTAGTTCTCAGATTGGATCTTAGTTCTAGTTGAGTAATTTTGGGGTGTGTAGAATAATTATCTGGAGCTGCCACTAGCTAGGAATGATCTGTGTTGGTGCAATGGAGCAATTCTACACTAGAAGCTGGGGCGCGCCCTACTCTCTTCATGGACCTGGTTTGTCCGTATACAGACCTGGAGTAGTTCAATAGCTGTTGAACGTTTTAGTGCACAAAGTAGAAATACGTATTTACTCCCTTCCTCCATCCTAATTTAATTGTCACTTTAGGTTCATCCAAATCGTCATTCTCACTTTCGGATGCAATTTTCTCTGTTTCCAATACACCTCTATCTCTTTCTTCCTTGTTTCCTGCACACTTACTTTTACCAACTTTTCTTAATCTCCGTGCCAAGAGCTACAACGACAATTATATTGGGACGGAGGGAGTGCTTGTTCAAATTTAAAGTTCAGTTGCTATATCGATGAAAAGGGTCATATCTGTGAATTGTGCCGAACTGTGACAACACTGTTACAGCACAAGCAGAATCCCATAAGGCCATAACAGTTGCATCGATTATTTTGTTTTAGGGGATTCTCATTTCCCTTAAAGCTCAACATTGCTACTTTAGATCAGTGCGGCATGTAATCTCTTCGTTGTACACCTCAGTGAACTAAACATGCGCTCCAATGATCTTGGTTATGCATTATGAGATCTCCTCAAATAGAAAAGCTGACAATATTCATATAGTATACAAAGAAGTTATCAGTACATCTATCTGAAAGCAGCATCCACTCCTACAATACGACCGACCCTTTAGTGAGGGGCCAAAATGGTCTACAGTGACAGGCAAATAGTCCACCAGGACCGCCAGAGTATCTCCGCCACTACTAGAGGCCGAGATCGGTGGCGGGTTGAGACCGAGATTGGGGACGAGGCAGCTCCATGCGAGGACGAGGTCGTGGTACACGTGTGCTTGAGGTCGCGGCGGAGTGGCGGCGCTCCGAGCGTGGTGCAGGATTGGGATGACGGCGTGGCCGTCAAGGAAGAATGATTCCTATTGGGCCAAACTGAAAATGACCCAAATGTTTATCTCAATAAAAATTTAGATAAATACTCCATCCGTTTCAAATATATGTAGTTCTGGCTATGTTTCTGGGTGTCCAGATTCATAAAATCTTTTATAAATCTGAACATATGCTTGTCCAGGTTCAGAGAATATTCAATGAACCTGATACAAAGCGATAACTGCATAGATTTTAAAACGAAGGGAGTAGATAACAGACTGCTCTTTCGTGAATAAGGATCGATTCACCAAAGCATCACACCATATCTCTTTATGGTGAAAGGCACAGGGAAAGACAAAAATTATACATATTGAGGTACAACAACCATAAAAATTCTATCAACTATATCTAACAAAAGACATATTTTGGCCAAGTATGTGTGGATTGTCACACCCGATTGGCCAAGTATAAATCGGAAGCAATCTACATGTATGGCAGGATCTGTTTTATCATACATGTAGCGACAATATCGTGATACAGTTCTATAACGAGAGGAAACGACTTTAAATTAAACAAACCAGAGTAAAGCACAGGATTCCAGGACGCTTCATAGGCAATCGACTAGCGGCAGCGCGACCTTCTCTACACCGTCTTCTATGTATTCTTTGACTTCCTCACTAAACAACAACAATGTTGATAAAAGCAAGAGCATGAGTACATACCGTACTCAGCAAGTGTAGGAAAGTATGACATGCAAGGCTAAATTCAAGAAAGACTCACTCAATGTTTGCATCTATGCAATCCTAATAACTCATATATCAAAGCATCATGTTTACTAAGTGTGATGACAACTCCCAACCACCAACAAAAACCGACAGCTCACCAGGTTCCAACCACCTAGCTACCAAGACACACCAGGTTCCCACCACCTGGCAACCAAGACACACCAGGTTCCCACCACCTGGCTACCAACTCATCAGGTTCCACCACCCAACTACCAAACCAACCGACCACAACCAACTAATCAAGAATAAGTTCAGGATTGCTTGTGACCGTGAGCGCGACTGTCAAGACAGTTTTACACTCTGCAGAGGTTACACCACTTTACCCACAAATCATGATTTCATCATCTGTCGGTGACTAAATCCTCCATTTGCCACGTGCAGACTTTCTATGGTGTGCGGCCACGAGATCACAACGAGGCCTTTACAAAGCGGTTCAAAATTTGTATGTACCCACTAAGGTTCCAACACTAACAGCATTTTTGGAGTCCATTTTACCACCGCTGCAGAAGCCCCTTTTGGCGCCACTAAACGACCGGATGGTGCCCACAAAGTAAAGAGACATGTAATTAATTGGCCATGTTGTTCCATGGCAGTCTTGTGATGGCACGGATGTGCCGGGTTATATGCTCCGCGAAATGGTTCTTAGAATCTAAAGCAGGTAGAACATAAACCAAAGTCTCGTGCATGACAACACCTATCCTGTTCAAATTCCTACCATGTTGCTAACCATTACCATCCCGATTATGTTGCATAGATCATTAGTCAAAATTAAAGACTCTTCCCATCCCAACATAAAAAACAAGGCTAAGCATAAATCTACCCGCAATCCATAGACACTAAGAACCAGGGTAATGACACATAGGATTCAAATTAAACGCAATGTGTCTAAGGAACATACTACAAACTTACTAATAGGAGCAAGATGGTTAAGGGCACTTGCCAGTTCATATAGTGTTGCTTAGTTATCTCAAATTCCTCCATTTCATATCCTTGTACTGCTTCTCAACATGGAGTATAATTGCAAAAACTACCGATAAAAGTAAGAAGACAAACAATTAAAAAAATGCATCAAACAATAACAACAGATCTTTAAAACACTATGGTTAGATAGATTTCGATGAAACAAAGATTTAGGCGCAAGAATCACTTAAATCGGAACTATTGACAAAAAGAAATGATAGTTTAACTAAATGATCGAGGGCTTCAATGAAATACTCAGAAAGTTGGATGTACTGCGAGTTGTATAACATTAAAGGACATGGGCTAAAGTGCAACAATACGTTTTAACATTTGCAAGACTGTTTTGTAGAAGAAGGCTGTGCGCAGACAATGAAGATGATGTGTGCGTTCCCGTCAATTGGTTGCATGTTTCGGGACACGGTTCTGACAAAAATGCGCCAAATGTTGTGGAACATGATACGGATACGATGATTTTGGCATGGATTTACATGAAAAGAATATCGATTGGTTGGATCTTGATGAGGTCGTGCAGTGACAGTTGATGATGGTGTCACACCCGATTTTTATATACAAAATCGAACGCATTCTACATGTATGCCAGGATCTGTTTTATCATACATATACCAACAAAAATAGTGATACAGTTCTATACGAATAAAACAACTTAAAATATGACAAACCAGAGTTCTAAACACAGCAGCGGAAGAAAACTCCAAGGCGCTCCACAGGCAATCGACTGGCGGCAACGCGACCTTCTGTGCATCATCTTCAAGTAGTCTTGGCCTCCTCACTGAGCAACATTTAATATATGGAAAGGAAAGCGCATGAGTACATACCGTACTTAACAAGTGGGGGAAAAATATGACATGCAAGGCTATTATCAAGAAAGGCTTAACTCAATGTTTGCATCTGTGCAATCCTAATATAGACACCTATATCAAAGCATCCTAATTACTAAGTGTGATGACAACACCCAAACCAACAGACTGACAGCTCACCAGGTTCCCACCACCTGGCTACCAAGACTCACCAGATTCCAACCATCTGGCTACCGACTCATCGGGTTCCCACCACCCGACTACCCAACCACCAATCTAATCATGAATAAGTCCAGGCTTGCTCGTGACCGTGAGCACGATTGTCAAGACAGTTTTACACTCTGCAGAGTTTGCACCACTTTACCCACAAGTCGTGATTTCATCACCCGTCGGTGACTAAAACCTCCATTATGCCGTATGCACACTTCCTTAGGTGTGCGGCTAGGAGATCACTACGAGGCCTTTACAAAGCGCCTCCAAACCTGTATGCACCCGCTAAGGTTCCACCGCTAATAGCATACTTGGAGTCTATTTTACCTCCGCTGCAGAAGCCCCCTCTGGCACCACTAAACCACCGAATGGTGCACACAAGATAAGGAGACATCTAATTAATTGGCCAAGCTGCTCCCATAGCAGTCTTGTGATGCCGCGGATATGCTGGGTTACATGCTCCATGAACCGGTCCTTAGAATCTAAAGCAGGTACAAGCACAAACCAAAGTCTCGTGCGCGACGGCACTATACCAAACCAACCATCCTGCTCAGATTCCTAATCACCATGTTGCTAACCATTACCAACCCAATTATGTTGCATATGTCATTAGTCAAAATTAAGGACACTTCCCAACCCAACATGCAGCAGGGCTAAGAATCATCTACCCAAAACATAGACACTACCCAAACCGGCGACAAGGAATAATGAGGAAATTCTAGTAAACCCTAGCACAGGATTCAAATTTAGACAAGCGTGCATTTCAAGGAATGTACTACAATCTAATACTAATAGGAGCAAGATGTTCAAGGACACTTGCCTGTTTATATAATGCTGCTCA
This sequence comes from Eragrostis nindensis, assembly GCA_012490785.1. Taxonomy (NCBI): domain Eukaryota; kingdom Viridiplantae; phylum Streptophyta; class Magnoliopsida; order Poales; family Poaceae; genus Eragrostis; species Eragrostis nindensis. The sequence continues at coordinate 139,357 of JAAXCT010000749.1, read as the reverse complement.
GTGGTATTTTACTCTTGCTCTTCATATCCTCGTACCGCTTCTTCACGTCATCATCGATTTGCGAGAACTAACGATAAAAGAAAAGCACAAACAATTAAATACAGTACATCAAACACCATAAACATGAAATAAAAACACTATGGTTGGATAGATTACAGCGAGACGAAGATTTAGGCGCAAGAATCGCCTAAATCAGAATTACTGATTAAAAGATACGAGCAATTCAAGTAACAAGGTTGTTCTGGAAACTGTACAGGACAGTCAATGAAAAAGACGAACGCGTTCCCGTCAACTGGGTGCACATTTGGGGGTAACGTTTTGACAGATATATGCCTAATATTGTGGAACATGATAGGGACAAGATGATTTGGGCAAGGGTTCACCGGAAAAGGAGATCAATCCGTTGGAACAAGATGAGGTCGTTCTGTGACAGTGGATGGTGGCATCGTGTTCCTGGAGGCACGGGAAAAGATCAAAGGGTGCCCTTCTGCAAAATGAAAGATAGCTTGGTGGGACACGATTTGGCATGGCTTGTACAACAATTAACCAAATAAATTGGCTGGAACGAGGATATCATTACCATGTTGCGCGCTGGACAGATCCAGAACAGGGAGAAACAGTCGTTGCGATTTAGATCCTGGAAGCTTCAGAGCGGCGCGCTCTGCCCACGAATTTTGGATATGTTGTAGGGGAAGTAGAGGGGCACCTTCTGGTGAAATTTCGCTTCATTTGGTTGGGTGGATCTCCGCAAACGCCAATGCGAACCGGCGGCGACATGGCTGGGCGCGAGAGCGGCGGGGCGTGGCGGCAGCCTGGCGGCGTGGTGATGGTTTGAGAGGTGGGAAGGACGTGGGGGAGGGTGCTCGTACTTATAGGAGAGGTGGGGATGGTGTACTAATAAAAGGAAAGGGGACAATAAAAAGGAAAATGCATTGATAGAGCGTTTAAGGGTCATTTTCATTCCTTTTGACATGCATGTGTTGGCGGGCTGTCAGGTGTTGGGCTCAGCGTGCTGCAGACCAAGAATGAAAAGGAGTTGGTCCAGCTAGGAAATAGATGGAGGACGGTCCAGGAAAGGTTTTTCTGTTTAGGAATTATGGATCAAGAGAAATAGAAGGGAAAAGAGGAAGAGAGGGATAAAAGTTGAGAAGATAGAGAGAATGTGAGAGTTTCACAATGAATTATCCAACCATCAATATCCTTAGCCTATTCTATGATTTATAGATTTATTTTTCATCACATAAGACAAATTCATTTATTTTTCAACAAAAACTAGCAACAATGCTTCACATCCCAAAATAGAAATTTTGGGGTGTGACAGATGGCATCGTGTTCCTAGAGGTACGAGGAAAATATCAAAGGTTTCCCTCCTATGGAATGAAAGGTAATTCGGTGGAACACAATTCAGTATGGTTGGGACAACAAATAAGCAAATGAATTGCCTGGAACATGGATTTTGTTACCATCGTGCGCGCTGGATAGATCCAGAACGGGGAGAAACGGATTTTGCAGATCCTAGGGGCTTCTGGGCTCGTCTTCCCACGAATTTTGGATATGTTGTAGAGGAAAGAGAGGCGCACCACCTAGAGAAATATGGCTTCAAATCGCTGGGTATATCACCGGGAACGCTGATGCTAATGATTGGCGATAGGGCTGGATGCGAGAGCGGCGGGGCGTGGCGGTAGCCTGTCGGCATGGTGAGGGTTTGTGGAGGGTGAGGAAGACTTTTAGGGAGATGTGGGGCTAGTGGAAGAAAGGAAGGAAAGGGGAAAATAGAAAGTAAATGGTATTGATTAGGACGTTTAATGCACATTCTTTACTTTTTGAATGCTGGATGGTGGGTTGATAGGAGGTGGGCTCGGCCTGCGGCGGGCAAAGAAGGAAAAAAAGTTGGGCCGGGTAAAAAATAGATGGAGTACGGTCAAAGAAGATTGTCAGTTCAGAAATTTTGGATCAAGAGAAATAAATAGGAAAAATGAGAAAGAGGGGGATAAAAGCTGAGAAATTTGGAAGAAACTGATATAGGGAATGAGAGAAATTTCAAAAGGTTTTGGTCCAACCATAAAATTCCTTAACCTACTTCATAATTTTATAAATTCATTTTTCATCACATAAAACAAATTTTTTTATTTTCTAACAATAATCTAGCAAAAATGCTTCACACCCAAAATAGGAATTTTGGGGTGTGACATGGATCCCATAAATTCTTCTTTATGTCAGGATGAATTTTTACATCAGCCCAATTGATAAAAAAAAACAAAGCATGGGGTAAAAATTTCACGATGTATAAGATTGTTTACTAAGAAATTGGCTGCTTCCATGATCTTTCAGATCTTCGTCCAAGGAAGACAGGTACACATAACTCTAAATCTTTCACAAACAAACGCATCCACAAATTTAGGTAAACAATGGTGATTTAAGTTATGACGTGTCATAGGATATAGGATAAGAAAGAAGAAATGCATAATATCAACTATATAAAATTCATATATGGTAAATATAAAGGGCAACAACATGCATGCGCTAGTAAAAGATATATGTAGGCAATATCATAACATGCCATGACAACATGTATATGTAGCAAATCAACATAAATAAGCATAGGTCACACCGTCAACGCATATATAGCACATATCTCAATTTAAGATCATTATGTCATAAAACAAGGAAAAGCTAGATGCTCAAGGCCAAGATAAGACACAAGGTATGCAAGAGAATCAAGATGAGCTTACTTTTTCACTAACCTTTGGAGTGGCACAATGATAATTACATAGTTCAATTCTTGATGTGGCATGGTGGTGATGCTCTAGACTCATGTAATCTTTCATCTATTTAATTTCTTGCCACCTTTGAGGCGTTCGGTATTCCAATAATACACCACTACATCATGAGCACTAGCAAAAAATCTTAGTCACATTGGCTATGTTGACATCAGTCATCAAAAATATTTGAGCCCTACGCTAGACACATTGACCTTACACTTCTACTTTGCAGTGGCTTTTGTACAACAGTATTCTAGATATGACATGTAGTAGAATGTTTCTATTTGCACATTTATATCCAGTTTTCACATACTCCCCCGTTTTAAAATATATGTAGTTCTGGTGTTGTACCAGGTTCATTGAATATTCTCTGAATCTGGAAAAGCATATGTCCAGATTCATATAAGTATGAATCTGGACCCAGAAACATAACCAGAATTGCATATATTTTGAAATGGAGAGAGTACATTAGTTCACATAAGCGTAGGTCATATGTACATCACATGTTTCACAATTCATCTTAGACTACCCTTTTTCATGATGGTCATCTCAACTATCTATGCATTTAAGATGAGGAAAAGTAACGTGATCGCTACGTGAAACGTTCATTTCGTTTTTATGGAAATTGTTCATTTATAGTTTTGCTTCATTTAGATAAATATAACTCAAAGGAAATATATCGTTAATCAATTAATCATGGTAATTACATAAAAATGTAATTTCTTTCTTCATTTAGATAAATATTGTTTTCCAAACTTAAGAGCAATCATATTTTTCTTACATTTTATATATTTGTTGTAGTGTATTCAAGATAAGAATACCTTCATTTGTTATGATGCCAATAAGCTATGTAGTCGAGTGGGGATACAAGGCAATGCACCGCTTTGGAATTAATCAACCTCCGCTGGTAACACCTGCAACGGTTAAGTATGTGATCCACAATAGAACATTTAGTTGTAACAGAGCTGTTGAAGAACTTGGCTACCAACCTATGGTGACACTAAAGGTTTTGAATTCAACTCTAATTGTTGTTATCTTCGTGTGATATTTTCTAGTCATGTAATTCTTTTTTATATAAAATACCAACGTACTTCTCTGACTTATTAAGCGTAGGATGGAGTGAAGCTTGCCGTCCAATCATATATCGGCTTGAGAGATATTAAATAACCTTAAATAGAAAAAGGTATGCACTTAACATTTCCCACCCCCTATACTACAGCACATTACCAGCTCTCTTGATGATATAATTTGATGGTCCAAAATAAAATTTCTGTGATGATTGCCCAACACCCCATTCTAGCAATCATTCAATGGGGCTTTTGTGTTTTTACCCTTGGTTTGCGTCCTAATTGCGTGTTTTTACGCCTCTTTTTAGGGTTTGTGATTTTACCTCTACGTTTTCAAAATAGTAAATTGCACTGGTGGTCCAATAACTTGTGAAGTGTGTGAGTTTTAGTTACAAAACTTGAAAGTTGCTCAATCGGATCACACAACTTGTTATATGGGTACAAATGGCGTCATAAACTAAAGAGATATTACATGATAAGTTCGTATGGAGAAAAACAAAATCCATATTCAATATGTATTCAAAGATATGTTTCCACAACACATATTTCTTGTGCCATATGCAAAAGTCACTTTGTTTTCTTCCTACACTTGCAAATTCTGCTGAACTCATTTTATCAATAATGCAATTACTCCAACGAAGTCAAATTCTTCATTAGCATTACCATTAGCTCATAAGTCATGTCATATATGTCGATGTGGCATCCTTTAGCCTATATGATGGTTGTTCTTTGCTCTCATATCATCAAAATTTGCTGTTGTTATATGCTTTATAACTTTATTTGCAACGCCATAATAAGTTGTGTGACCCAATTAAGCAATCTCCAAGATTTTGACTTAATCTCACCCACCTCACAAGTTGTGGCACCACTAATCCAATTCACTCTTTTCAAAATGAATCGTGACTTTAACCCTCTTCCGTTAGAGGCACATAACGGTGTTAAATCTTGTATAAAAAAGACTAAAATTCCTTTACCATTTTGCTCTTAATATTTGCAGATGGTTTGTATTTTACCCCAGTCTTGACATAAACATATTTGATACATAGATTTGAAGCATTTTGAAACAAAAACTTATAGAATTTGTATATATTTCAAATCTAACAGAATTTTGGTAAACATTGACAGAAATTTGATATCACTTTGACCTAATAGTTGGCATTTGATCAAACACTTTTTGTGCATCACATGAACAAAATCACCCAAAAAATCTAGGCTCGCAAGATCAGCATCGCTGAGCCCTGCACCATCGCAATTCGCAACCTGCACAAGCGACCCTAATTCAACAGAGCACAGCGACCAAATGAAACAACCTTGTCCATCTACCGTCCACAAAAAAAAAAATCTCGCATTTGCAAACAGTGTGAAACAACAACCACGAGTGCTCAGCCCCAGTACCAATCCCCCGACCACCAAGCAGCCACGCATTCCGAAGCTCTGCCCAACCAAACCCCACGGAACCACAAACCTAGCACCCTCTACACTGCCGCACCCCGCGCCGAAACCCACACCAAGGCACCAGAAGCAGCCGCACCAACCAAAATGGGTGTGAAACGACACCAAAAATAACTCGAGGGGAAAAAATATAAGTGTGAGGCGGGGCTGGATCCGGATTGCGAGGAAGAAGAACTCACCTGTGCCCCAAATCACCATGGCTAAGTTAGGATTGAGCTTGAGGGGAGAGAGAGAGAGAGAGAGAGAGAGTGTTAAAACTTCTTCTCGATTGGGATGGAGAACAGAGAGAGCAAGGGCATTGCCATCCTTTTTCATTTTCTGGATCGCTTTCTTTTTTTTAAAAAAAAAAGATGCTATAATCGATCCGGGTTGGCCGACCGGTTGACGGATACGCAAACCCGGCATAAATGGAACCTTCATTTTGAAAAAACAGGGGTAAAAGCAGCAACTCAAAAAAGGAGGGGTAATTTTGATTGATGGGGCTATTGCGTTTTTACCCGTAGTTTGCCCCATCAATCAAAATGAATACTCAATTTTGTTATAAAGTGACTTCAGTTTCTATAAGCTACGTAGTATAACAACTTGCATTATCAGAATACATAAGATACATGCAGTAATTATAACTAAAGCATTACCTAAGTGTTAGAGCATAAATATGGACTATGGAACATCTAACAAAAAAACTAACAGCAAAGTGAAATGTGGGCAAAATTAGCAGATATTATTTGTATTCCAAGTCCTGTCATAGCTGAGCACATTAGAAGTTCAATATTGTGATCGTATTGATTATTCCCTTCATGTTTTAGGTGATAACGAAGACAAATGACTGGGTTTATGGATGCAAAGTGATTCTTCAGGCACCATCCCATCAAAGAGGCCAACAAATAAAATATCTGTTGGAAACTCGTGATATCTCTTAAGAGAAGCTTTGTAATGCATTATAATTGGATTTTGAATGAATGAGTTACTGTATATTAATAACGATGCATGTGATCAAATTATGTTACCTGTAATGCAAAAGAAATTATCTTTGTTGAGTGTTAAAATTAAAAAAAATAATTGGAGATCACTTACATGAAAGGGGCATTTGCCTTTTTACCATCAGTTTGTTGTCCCATTGTGATTTTACCCCCGAATATGCGTTTTTGTGATTTTACCACAATTTTTTGAACTGAACAAAGTTTCTACCATGACTCTGTTAGCAGCATTTTGTCGGTGTTAAGTAGTGAGGAAAAAGATCAAATTGTCCTTTTGTGATTTTACAATAACTTTTGATATTAACCCTTGTACAACATATTCGAATAGGTTAGCAAAAGTTTTCAAATTTTGACAAAATTTGGACAAATTGTGATAAATTTTGACAACATTTTCATATTGTCCACCAAACAAAAGCATCAAATCTAACAATGAGTTCCACATGTCAATTGCCCTACAAATCAGTGAGTATGACATGATTGAAGAATGAGTTCCAAACAATGAGCAAAATGCATCTCATCCCATATGAACAAACTAAATCCATTGTAAATCACAAGTTGGAGAAGTTCACACCCAACCTCCACTTCGATTCCTGGCTGCACGCCCAAGCTCGCATGCTCGCTGTTGACGGTCTTTAAGTACCAACTTCGACCGCTAACATTTCTACAAATAAAGGAGAATTAGCATTTCTTATACCATAATTATTTAAACTAATAAAGTTCCATGAGTTTTGGTAGATTTCTTTATGCAGGTGTATTTCAAAGGAAAATGGGTTGATCTCGGAAGATATTGTCTCACGACATCGAGACGAATCAAAGAGGCAATGGGAAATCATGAAATAATTATTCAAATGACAAATTTGATATTGCCATGTTGAAGCCCTCGTCGAGATAGTCAAAATAGACTTTTGGTTCACCCAATTTGGAGTTTGGGAGGAGAAGTTATGCCACGAAGAAGATTTCAGCAAATGCTGAAAATAGTTGGCCGGCCGGTCACCCCCCTAGGCCGGCCGGCCTGGACTTGTCTCCAAATGGCCCAAGCTTCCTTCAGTGGGCTACATATACTCCAAAACATCAAGCCCAAGTGTCAATTCAGTGGGTGAACAACCGACATTCCAGAAGGTGGGCTTTTGGGCCTAAACTTGAAGATTACTCTACCAAAACCGCCACCACGGAGCAATCTGGAGCGTCCACACGGAAGGCGGTGGCCAACCGCCACAATGTGTGGCCGGCCAGCCTGCCACCTAGGCCGGCCGGCCTACCTTGGCGGCCAATCCTCCTCAACCGCCTCTCACTTGCTCTATTTAATCCCCCCTCTCATTTGGGGCTATAAATAGAGGGGTGCTCGGCCGGCTACAACACACACCAAGTAGAGAGATCACACTCTTGCATTAGTTTAGTCTCCAAGCTCTAGTGGAGTTAGGCTTAGAGTAGAGCTACTCTAGTTCCCAAGTTGTCTTGGAGATTCTGGTATAGCTCTTGTATCATTTTCTCATTTTGTGACTTTATTCTATTTAATAATATTATTCTTTTTATATAGTCTTTGCCTTGGTTAAGCGTTCCTTGTTTGGTTGTGGACCTTTGGCTTGCTTATGTAATAGAGTAATTATAATCTTTCTATATAGTGCTAGTGTGATATTCATATGCTTGCTATGTGGGTATTGCCTAGAGGGCTGGCAGTATGGACATAATTGCCTTATTGTCACGTGTCCTATTACGTAGTATACCATGACATGTATATACTTAGGGTTTACATGCATTTGCATATCCAAGCATGAGTCCAGTGATCTTTATGATTATGCTCTAGATCCATATCATCGCCTAGGGGTTTTAGAGTAATGTTTTAGCAATGCAAGCATGGTGCTTGGATTGGTAGAATACATTGGATGCCTCGTGCCCCACGGATTGTTTGAGGTAGACGGTAGGTGGTGACAGCCCTATTCGTCCTCGGTATCCCTCCACGTTCGGGTACGGCGTAGAGCTGTAGACCGGAGTCGCCTGGCAGACCAGGGGTAAGCCGGTGCCCAATTTGCTTGAGTGCATATGCCTAAACCTTAGTTGATGTACATGTATGTGTATGTTGTATACTATGCCACTGTATAGTGAAGTACACTAGGAACTTAGCTCTTTTCTTTGTTCTTCTCCACTTGGCTATGGATGTATATTAGAGTTGATCCCTTTCTTGTGTGTCACACTACCTATATATTATTGTGTAGCTATGCATGGACTGTGATCCATTTAAATGTACACATTAACTATGAGCATAGTACTCTCTTAACTATCGTCTTCCCTGCGGAAAATATAAATTACGATACCTTGGAATACTTCCGGGTGAAATGCTACAACGGTATTCTCCGTGCGCTTGCGGATTTATCTGTGATCGTTAAGAAATACCAACACTCGCGTGCCGCGTCCGCCGCACCCACGCCGCTAGACGCCCACTACGACAGTCGTGCCAGCGCCGCGTGAAGCCCATCGCGTCAGCCGTGCCCGCGCCGCGGGAGGCCCGCCGCACGCTCGCCCGCCACGCGCTCGCCGCGCCCTCCGCGCCACCGTGAAGCATCACCGCTTTTCACAGGATCTATTCGAAAGTGCTGATGAACAGACACAGATAGTACATGACATAACAGTACAAAATTTAGTCCTTAAATTATTACATTAAGTCTGGAATGATTTAAAACACGAGAGTAGCACAGCAGAAGTCTTCCTATACATCAACTAAACTTGACGATACAATGGCCACACATCGAAGCCCTACGATGTGCACCTAAAGACGGTCACTGTGAAACTCCACCAAAACATCAGCAGAGGCAAAACAAACCTGCACAAAAATATGGAGCCACAAACCCTGGGAAACTAATACTCAGCAAGACTTACCCGTTAAAAGGTCAACTACAGCCGACTCCTAGTATGCAAAGGCCACAAGGTATAAGTTGACTCGATTTGCAGAAACAGCGCTAATTAGTGAGTCCTTACTTTCAAGTTTTTAGCTCAAGTTTAGTTTTAGACCACGTATCATGTTTTGCAACTAAAATCTATAACAAGAAAGTAGTATAATAGTAAAGTAAGTAAGTAAGTAACACAGTAATCTAATCAACAACAACATCCATAATCACACTATGATGTAACTCAGTGAACAAGTGGGTGCTCATATCCGAGAGCAGCGGCATCGATATGTACATCATGCATGAGAAACCTGACCATACAACATATATGCCTACGAACACATCACATATGGCAACCTTTCACCTGTGCACCACCAGAGAAAAGCCGGATCCTACACCTCACGAGAAAGGGCCTTCCGACACGATCCCCATCCCAGACGTACGATCCGCATGGAAGGTAATCCGTTCTCTCCCAACGAACCATGATAGAAAGAGTAGGCTACCACCAAACATCCAGGGCGACATAGACTACGTCAATTTACTGGGCCCATAAACACCAGCATGTGAATTTGAACGTTCGAACTTGCTCAATAGGGCCAACAACGAACGGTCCTTAACCGATACAGATGGGGCTACCACTGTGAAGGCTCAGCCTCCTCAAACCATCCTACACAGACATCCCTGTCCGGTCTCCAACATGCCTACAATTCTCTAGTACACTCCAGGGTATCAGGATCCTATCATGCGAGTGGGACCTACCACTCGACTTCTATCGATCACTAGCAACTAAGCATAGCAGTGCTAATGACCAACATAAGACCTAGCTACCTCTAAATAGGGATTAATAAGGATATCCAGGAAGGATAAACATAATGCAAGTCTACGGTTCGAATCAACTCATATAACCTAATGCACAAACAAACCTGACCTCATCTATAGTGATAAAATAAAACCAAAAACATAGAATAGAATGCACCGGGGCTTGCCTGGCTCAGGAACGGTACTGGTGCTAGCGAACTCAGCAGTAAGGTTAGTCCGAGGCTCCTCGTGGACCTCCTCCAGTAGCTGGATGTCCAACGGCTCCAGGGTATCCTCTGCAACTACACGATATGACAAGGTAATGCATGTTAGATGCAATGACATGGCGCGAATAAATTAGTTTAGGTTCAGAGGCATATTTCTTGCATTAGGTATCACTTGAGGTTAATTGCAGCGAGGTTTGAAGATATATTGCATTCTGGATTATTTTTAACAATTTAAACAATGCATAATGTTAAATTAAATCATGAGAAAATAAGTAAACATGATCTGACAGTGCAAAAATGTTCTGTAAGTGTACTGATAGGTGATTTACAAGCATGCAAGATTCCAGGATTTATTGACTTACAGAGAAATTATTATGATTTAAGCAAGGATTAACCCAAAAAGATTTATACAGGAAACAGAAAGATGAGCTGGACGATTTACATTTTTTCTAGATAGCGCTGAGTACAAGGAAGCTAACAAAATTGGTTTCATATTTTTCTTATGTGTATTCAGTTGATTATGCATTTTACAAGTTTCTACCATTTTGAGGCGCTTTAAAGAAAACCGGAAAAGGGATTTTTGGGCGCGGCCAATCAGATCCTGGCCACACAATTGGTGACAAGGTCCGGACCACACTAGATCCGGTCCAGACTACACTAGCGGGTCACCGAAGGGGGGCGGCGCGGCTCGCCGGAGCAGCTCCCCAGCGGGATCTCGAAAAAAGAATTGGACGGAGAGGTTCAGCGTGAGGTAGGGAACACGATGGTTGGACATGCACTCGATGGCGGCGAGCGAAAGAGCTTGGGAGAGCTTGGGCGATGGCGTGACAGCGCTACAGAGGGCGAGATGGGGAACGGAGGGGTCCAAGAGCTTCTCCTAGGTGAGATCTAGCTCGTGGTTGATCTTTTCGACGAGGAGAAGCAGCGGAAAGAAGGCATCGACGTTGAGATACTCGCGGTGGCGCGACGGTGGCAGGGAAAAAAAACTTCAATCTTGGTGTCTTGCGCGACTGCGGAAGAGAGGGAAGAGGGTTAGGGAGGAGCGCGAGCGAGTGGCAGTTCCATGCGCGCGACAAGTGGCCGAGGAGCTCACCACAAAGAGGGAATTCAACGGTGAGGCTGAGGAGCTCGCGCGGTCGGCGTTGAGGAAGACAGGCTCGCGCGCGTGGCTCACGGAGGGACGAGGCGACTGGCGCCCATGGCGAGGTTCTCCAATCGCCGAGGAAGGGATGCGGTGCTTGAGGGCGACGGCGACAGCCGGAAGCGGCTTGACAGCGACAAGTTCGAGCTCGGCGGTGGCAACGGAGACGGTGGCGGTGGCGGTGAAAATGGGCTAGGGTTAGGGTTTGGGTTTGGAGGAGTGGGCGGCAGCGGGAGATAGCGACCGGGAGAGGATCGAGGCGTCTGGCTCTTATCCGCGGCATACGGGCGGCGTGGCCACTGTCGTCAGCGGCGACGTGGCGGCCGAGTTCTGCCGGCATGCCCGGGTGCTCTTCTCATTTTCCATGATTTAAATTGAGCGAAGTTTGCCGAATTAAAACCAGCACTTTGAAACCTTGAAAAATCATCCAAAATTCTGGTATGATAGAGCTCACATCCAGATACAATATTGCTTTTGGGTGGATGTAGTTTCGAGCTCCATAATTTGAATAAAAAAATTCAGGAACACAGCAGTTTGTGCTCACTTCACTGAATTTTTATAGGTCCTTTCAGAATTTGAAAATTATGGAAAATTCTGCAAAATTCTCATTTCTGAAGGGCTTTCCAGGGAATTTTTGTTTGTGTCAATTTGTTATTAAAATGTCTGAGTTGCTTCACAAGCTTTGGTTTATCATTTGTTTGAACCTTGAGATTTGAATTCAGATTTGGCGATTTTCAATTTGGTACAGCTTGAGAAGTGAATTGTAGTAGTTCTAGGCTGCAGGTGACACTGGGGTGTCACACGCCGCCCCTGCGCCCACCTCGCTCGTCCAGCCGCCGTTGCTCGCTAGGGCTGGTTTGGAGGTTGGGAAAAAAGAGCGACGATGGGATAAGGTCGGGGGGATTTCATTGTGTGGCCACAGGTAGTTTGGTCAGGTCATGGTTTTTTTCTCTCTTTTCTAATTCCTCTATTCTCTTTAATCAGAATGATGGTAAATGGTTGCTGCAAAATGACAGTGATGGTAACATAAAAACCCAGATTCGGTGTCAAAAAATCACAATTGGCCCTCAAATTGACGGTAGAAACGCAATTTCCCCTACATGAAAGGCATTCTTTTATATAATGGGAAAAAGCATCCCGGTCTTGGCCTCACTAGGAGGTTACAGCCGTCTTATTACAAATCAGCAGCACTTCCGTCTGCCCGAATCAAAATAGTAAAACGCACACAGCAAAGAACGTAGTGTTTGGATATCTAGAATTATTAATAACAAAGTCTATTACTAAAACTCCATCCATAGTGTGCGTAGATTTGCATGGACAACTCCTCAAGCGTCGGCAAGCATCTCTCATGACCTCTACATCTTCATCATTCCGTTGCAGTTGTGACCAAAACCGCAACCAGTGAGTCTGTAACACCCGGATTTTTCAGGTTTTGTAATAATCTTAAATTTATATAGAATTAAATAGGGTGTTAACATTTTTATTATAAATTTTTTTTCTAAATTAAATTAATTAATAAAGGTTATATTAATTGTTTGTTGCATTCATGATGGATAGATTTGCAGAAGGATTTTACTTGTGTGAACATTTGTATTTGAAATTCGATAGAAATTCGTTAGAATAGGAACCAGAAAAGTTTAAATCCTAAACTCTCTTTTTCTCTCATATACCATCGACTCCGTTTGTGTTTTTCCTTGTGCCAGGCAAATCTTAATCCTGGCTACCACCGTGTAATCCTTGTCAAGGAGATCGAACGTAAAACATTCTCCTCTTCCCTATATAAACTGAAACCCTATATCTCATCTCGTCTAACTCTAAACTCGAGCAGTTTTCTAAAACTAATGGCCATTAGTTTGATCCGACAGTGTAGATCAGATATCGGAAATCTACTACTAATGGCCATTATCAACAGTACTTTCGGAAAAAAAATTATCCGGCTGCATCGGTGGAGGGGACGGACGGAATGGCGGAGCTGACGGCAGCGGAAGAGGCGGAGAAGTGGGCGATTCTTCGCGATGCCGTTCCAAGACGTGCTCGTGCTGGCACTGATGCTCAATGTGCGGGGCATCAGGGAGCTCGTCGTGCGGCCGTCCCTGTCGTCGTTCCCCGTCTTCACCGATGCGTTGCCCGACCTGGACCTCCTCAACACGAACCTCGGCTGCACCGCGTCCTTGATTACGGCCGTGGCCTGGTGGTTCCTCCGCGCACACGCCGAGCTGAAGAAGAATGGCATAAACTAGCACCTGCCAACAGCCTGGCTTGGCTGCACGTACCTGCAATTAGGTCACCCACTCAGACCTGCTCCTCACTGGCAGCCACGGCGGGACGACAAGGACGACCAGGAGGGCTCCTCGGCGGCGCTCACCAGCGACCTCTCCGAGTGGAGCGAGCCCGGAGCTGCGCGACATGCTCGCCTCTGCCGAGGTCGCAGCAGCTCACAAATTAATACTTTCATATTAATACAATTACAAAATTACCCTTGAACTAATGGCCATTAGTTTTAAGAAACTAATAGCTATTATTTTGGACTATAAAACTGCTCCTAAACTCTGCCCAAGAAACTCCACGCCGCCGCCGTTTTGGAAACCTGCAACCAGGAGTTAATCACGAAGCCGATCTTCGCCGTCGCGCCGCCCCGGAAAGCTGTTCGTAATTATATCCGGCTGCCTGCTTCCCGATCGCCGAACACCGACGATCATCGCCTGCTGTTGGCGTTGCAACTCACCACCGACACGTCTGCTGTCCATGCGAAGACACGGCAGCCTCCTTCCCGACGAATGCCGAAGATCATCGTCGTCGTCGATCATCACCAGTGCAATCCGCGAAGCCCCTCGGTGAGGATCCTGATCAGCTAGTCTCGATCGTTAGCTTCCGTTCCATCTAGTTCTTTAATGCGCAATGCAAGTTCGATAGTCTACAGCGAGCTTGGCTGTAGCAGCCATGGCGTTGCCGCCGTAGGTGGCCTCTCTGTACTTTTTACTTGCTAGCCTTGATCTTGTTTCCAATAGTTTAATGCTCTGATCGATAGTTCGTTACTCAGGTAGGATCACAAGCTCTTTCGTTGCTAATCAGTACGCCGTATTTACAGTATAAAATACCCCTTTTCATCAGCATGACGAATATGCTTGCGTAGGTGCATGTATTCAGATTAATCTATCCCGTAAGTCACAGTTAGGACTACAGCTTTTTCAGAAAAAACCCTGCAGCTTGAAAATCTTATAAATTTTTCATACAAACTCCGATTTACTTGATTCTTACGATCACGCGACCGTTATGACCTAGGCTTTTTGATGATACACTTTGTTTACCATGACTGTACTGTTTGGACTGTTTTCTTAGAATTGATTGTTGTTTGCTTGTCGGTATTCTTGTGCAGACAGAATCGATTCAAGAGCTTTCGTTCAATCTCCAGGACCAAGAATTTCAAGAGTTTGAGCAGCAAAAACCAGGAAGGCAAGTGCCCTTGATGCATACTGATCCCTTTAGGATGTGTCATTTATAAATTGCATGCCTGCGTCTTAATATGAATCCTACGTTATTAGTTTACTAGTTTTTCCATATTATTCCTTGAGGCCTTTGTTCGGGTAGTATATCTATGGTTTGGGTAGATTCATGCTTGTGCTGTTGTGGGTTGGGAACCGGTTAATTAATTTTGACTAATGCTCTACTTAATGCATTGGGTTGGAATGGTTTTTAGCAACACATGGAGAATTAGGGAATCTGCACAGGCTGGATGGTTTGGTATGGTGTTGTTGTGCACAATGCGGTTTGTGTTGGTGCATGTGTTAGATTCTAAGGACCGGTTCGTGGACATGAAACCCGGCTGAACAGCGCAACCACGTGGCTTAAATGGGTGCGGCTTAGCTAATTAAATAGTTGTCTCTTATTTATTGTAGCACCATCGGTTGTTGTGGCGCAAATGGGGGCTATGCACCGGAGGGAAAATAGGCTCCAGTGTTTTAGCGAATCCTAGCGGTGTTTACAGGGTATGAGGCGCTATGAAAGGCTATTCAATGTTTACCTGGCTTGACACCTCGGTAGTGTGAAGCAAAAAGGGATAGCATTGACTCGTGGTGAATATGTGCAACCCTTGCAAGGATAAAAACTGTCATGACAGCCGTGCTCATGGTCAAGAGCGAGCTTGGACTTCTTTGCGATTAGTGGGATGGATGGTTGGTTGGTTTGTCTTGGTAACCAGGTGGTGGGAACCTGGTGAGTTGGTAGTCGGATTGGGTATCCGATGAGCTATTCCTTGATGTTGGTTTTGTTGAAGCTTGGAGATTACACCTAGTAAATAGGTTGCTTTTATAAACTGAGTCTTGCATAGTGCAGTAAATCAGGTGTATGCTTTTCTTGATATTTGCCATCATGTCATATTTTCCTACACTTGCGGAGTACGACATGTACTCACACTTACTATTCCATCTCTTTGTTTGGATAAATAAATGCTGCTCAGACAATGGAGGTGAAGTGAACTACAATGATGATGATTTTTGACCCGGATGCTCCATACTAGGCTGGTGTTTCACCCGGACAACGCATGTGGAAGATGGGATATGCGCTACGCTAGTTTAATACTCGCTACTCTGTTATTTATATTTTAGACCATGTGTCATTGTGTAACAAATATTTATCGTTAACCTGGCCCTGTAATAATGGTATTTCACTATTTGTCGCTGCATGTATGATTTAACTGATCCTGGCATATATGTGGTGTGCATTCGGTTGTCTCCTTGAAACCGGACGTGACAGAGTCCCTCTAAATAGTACATGCATATAAGTTTTCATAGGTGTCTTGTCAAAAACAATATCATCATTTCTGCTTAGCCAGATAGCCCAGCATAACGCTGCAACACCCACAAGTAGTTGCTTCTTGAGTTTGGCACCTATACTATATAGCCAACCCCCAAACATATGTGAAATGCTATGAGGCAGTTGTAAATCAAAACAGAAAAATACTAGTCTCCAAATAAATCTAGTATAGTGGCATTCAATAAATAAGTGTTGAGTAGTTTCATCCTTTGAACAAAAACAACATTTCTTATTACCATGCCAATTACGTCTAGTTAGATTATCCTTGGTTAAGACTACACCTTTCTGTAGATACCACATAAAAATCTTAATCTTGAGAGGCGTTTTCATCTTCCAAATATTTCTATTATGAATTATATTACCATTATTCAAAAGTGGCTTATACATAGATTGCATATTAAAAAGACTTGTTGCTGTGAGATTCCACCTGAACACATGTTTATTATCAACAAGCTGAACAGGTGCAATTCTGGCAACCACGTTATGCCAAAGGATTAAGTTCTGACCAATCAAAACTCTTCTAAAAGAGATATTGAGGGGACAAGTACTAATCACAGAAGCAATTGTCGCATGTTTCTTTCGAACAGTGTTAAATAGAGATGGCTATTGTTCACGCTAGGTAAAATTTCCTATCCACTTAACTTCCGAAAATCTAATGTGTTGGCCATTGTTTAAAACAAAGCTACATAGATTTAAGAAGCTATTTTTCACTTTCATCAAAATCTCCCAGAAGTGTAATCTCCAAGTTTCCTCTCAACCTGTTTTAAAGTTTGGTTTTGTAGGTATTTTTTTCTAAGCATATCTTGCCATCCTCATTAATAAGTTTGAAGAGCCATTTGCTCAGTAAACATTGATCCTGTACATAAATGTTTTGGATTCCTAACCCCCCTAATTCTTTAGGTTGGCATAGAATGCTCCATCTAGTAAATCTATATTTCTTCTTATGCCCTTCCCCTTGCTAAAAAAACATCGATCTATAGTGATCCAACTTTTCAAAAACTTCCCTAGGGACTTCAAAAAAGGATAACACAAACATAGCAAGGCTAGTTAATACCGAATTAATTAGAACCAAACAGCCACCAACTGACATTAGCTTTCCTTTCTAGCTACTTAGTTTTTTTTTAATTTTTCCTCAATAATTTTCCAACCACTATTACTTAATTTCCTAAACTGCATTGAAATCCCAAATATCTAAATGGATATAAGTTCCCATCTGACATCCAAAAAGTTGAGAGTAATGTGCTTCATGGTCCCTGGCCTAAGCAAAGCAAAACACCTCGCTTTTGTGGAAATTTATTTTAAGACCTGGTAATTGTTCAAAAGCACAACAAAGTAGTATCATATTTGTGGCTTTTTCAATATCATGATCCATAAATATGATTGTATCATCAGCATATCGTAGTATAGATAGGCCGCCATCTACAAGGTGAGGAACAAGGCCCTCGACCTGTCCATCTATTAATCAGGACGGCCAGCATATCTACTACAATATTGAACAAAACAGGAGATAGGGGATCCCTTTGTCGTAAACCTTTAGATGTTCGAAAATTATTTCCAACTTGATTGTTTATTTTTATACCCACATGCCCTCCCTGAATAAAAGCATTAATCCAGTCAATCCACCTGCTGGAAAATCCTTTCATTCTCAGAGTTTGCTACACAAATGACCATTTAACTTTGTCGTACGCTTTTTCAAAATCAATTCTGAATATTACACCACTTTGTTTCTTCCTATGCAGCGAATGCAAGTCCTCCCCTTGAATTTACAGGATACCCCCTTTTCCTCTCCATGGGATTGCATCCCGAGTTATTGTGAAAAAAATAAAATAAAGAAGTTATGGAAGTAAATATTCTCGCATTTATTGCTACTGCATTGTTCATTCTAGTTCCTACTGCCTTTTTACTTATTATTTATGTAAAAACTGCCAGCCAAAAAGATTAATTCGAATTCCAATTAATCATTGAAGTAATGAAAAAGGGATTAAACAAAATAAAAATCCAAGTCTTAAATTGTCACACCCCAAAATTTCTATTTTGGGATGTGAAGCTTTTTCCTTAATTTTCAAAGCTTTTTAAAATAAAATGATTTGTTTTATGTAATGGAAAATGAATTTATAAAATTTTAGAATAGGTTAAGGTAATTGATAGTTGGATAATCCCTTGTCATTTTTCTTTTCCCGTATCCTTGAGAATCCTTGTGCCAATTCTTTTCCCAATTTAAAATTGTCTTCTATCTATTTTCCCACTTATTTCTAAAATCCCTAAACACCCAGCCTATCTTGCCATGCAGCAGTCAATATGCACGCGTGATCCTTTGGCAAGCAATAGTGATTATGTCATCTTTTGTTTTCTTTCCATCTCTCTCTTGTTTTCTTTCCATCTCTCTCCTTGCTCGTAATTTTCCCTTAATGACTCTCAGGCAGCAGGACGCCATTACTGCCTCAATCAATCGTGCTTACGGCAGTACAACTATGAACCTGGATGCAATCCCGTCCTTCCTCCACTTCTGTTCGCACAGACTAGCAGTTTCCAAAAATTCCAGCATGCACCATTGCTCCGGCCATCAATTCCGAGAACCAAGCGCTCTGCTTTCCCTCTCTACCAAGCATCTCACGACACCTCTTTCTCTGCCCCAACAATCACCACATGCAAATTCGAGCCACAGTGCCACCGTCATCGTCTCCCCCGTCTCCGGCCAAGCATCGTCGTACAGCGTCGATCTGCACTACCCGTGCGTGCACTGCCTCCTTAACACCTTCCACGGATGCGCTGGTACGCGAGGAGCGCATCCCGGCCCTTCGCGTCGCCGCTCCGCCCCGGAACCCGACGCCGTCGTTCGCCATTGGTGGCCTCCGATGGAGCTCCACGATCTACATCGTCAAGCCCTGCCCAACATCTCCGTCGCGTCCTGCGGAACCGCGAGCCCGGGAGGAGTCTTGCTTGACGTTCCTCGTCCGTGCTTCCCAGTCAAGGAGGCATCCTCGAGACCTCGATGAACGCCAGCAACCACGATCCGCCATCATCGACAAGTCCACAGCCAGCCGTTTGCTGCCATCGCAACGCCATTGGTGAGAACTCTAAACCAGTCTCATTCCTTTGAGTTACCTTTCGTCGAGTCCCGTAGACCGTAGCTCAGGGTAGCATGTCTTCCTTGAGTTTGCCGCCTCAGCAAATTGCATTCTGCCATAGCTGGTCTCCAGTGATCGTTTTTGTTTCCATCCCATCTGTTAGATGTGCTCGGAATGGCTATGATCCAATCTTGGCGTACCTCTTCATTTGTTAATCAGACCATGCAGCGCGCTGTGCTTCCAGAATAAAATACTCTAGTTTCTTTTGATCGCCTCAGCATGCACCACTCTTGCGCAATACAATTCTTTAAGCCCTGGTTACTATACAGAAAATCTTTATTACCTGAATTTCTCATATCTTTTCATCGATAGCTCTGATTTAGGCGATTCTTGCGCCTAAATCTTCGTCCCTTTATAATCTATCCAACTATAGTGTTTTCATGATATGTGCTCTCTGTTTGGTGTACTGTATTTAATTGTTTGTGCTTTTTCTTTTATCGTTAGTTCATTGGAATCGATGATGATGTTGAAGAAGCGATACGAGGATATGAAGAGCAAGAGACAATATTCACTGAGCAACATTATATAAACAGGCAAGTGTCCTTGAACATCTTGCTCCTATTAGTAGTAGTTTGTAGTATATTCCTTGAATGCATTGCGTTTAATTTGAATCCTATGCGTCATTATCCTGTTCCTTATTATTCCTTGTCGCCTGTTGGGTAGTGTCTAGGTTTTGGGTAGATTTATGCTTAGTCCTGCTGTATGTTTTGGGTGGGAAGTGTCCTTAATTTTGACTAATGATCTATGCAACTAAATGGGCTTGGTAAATGGTTAGCAACATGGTGATTATGAATCTGAGCAGGATGGTTAGTTTGGTATGGTGCCGTCGTGCACGAGACTTTGGTTTGTGTTTGTACCTGCTTTAGATTCTAAGGACCGGTTCATGGAGCATGTAACCCGGCATATCCGCGCCATCACAAGACTGCTATGGGAGCAGCTTGGCCAATTAATTAGATGTCTTCTTAACTTGTGTGCACCATTCGGTGGTTTAGTGGCGCCAGAGGGGGCTTCTGCAGCGGAGGTAAAATGGACTCCATTATGCTGTTAGCGGTGGAACCTTAGCGAGTGCATACAGGTTTTGAAGCGCTTTGTAAAGGCCTCGTAGTGATCTCCTGGCCGCACACCTAAGGAAGTGTGCATATGGCATAATGGAGGTTTTTAGTCACCGACGGGTGATGAAATCACGACTTGTGGGTAAAGGGTGCAACCTCTGCAGAGTGTAAAACTGTCTTGACAGCCGTGCTCACGGTCACGAGCAAGCTTGGACTTATTCATGATTAGTTGGTGGTTGGTTGGTTGGTAGTCGGGTGGTGGGAACCCGATGAGTTGGTAGCCAGGTGGTTGGAACCTGGTGAGTCTTGGTAGCCAGGTGGTGGGAACCTGGTGAGCTGTCTCTTGGTTTGGGAGTTGTCATCACACTTAGTAAATAGGATGCTTTTGATATAGGTGTCTATATTAGGATTGCATAGATGCAGACCCTGAAATGAGCCTTTCTTGAATTTAGCCTTGCATGTCATACTTTCCCACACTTGCTGAGTACGGTATGTACTCATGCGCTTGCTTTTCCATATATTGTTGTTGCTCAGTGAGAAAGCCAAAGACTACGTTGAAGACGGTGCAAAGAAGGTCGCGTTGCCGCCAGTCGACTGCCTCTGGAGCCCCCTGATGTTTCTTCCGCTGCTGTGTTTAGAACTCTGGTTTGTTGTATTTAAAGTTGTTTTATTCGTATAGAACTGTATATCACTGTTTATGTCGCTACATGTATGATAAAACAGATCCTGGCATACATGTAGAATGCATCCGATTTATGTATATAGAAATCGGGTGTGACATAAATGAAAGGATCTGGTTGGAATCATAAAGTGTGGTAGAAAGAACTACATATAGTTCACGAATTGTTTCATGTAAAACAATCACTCCCTCCATGATATTTCTTCCTGGAATAAACGCATTTTGTGTAGGATTAATAACCTTTTGAGCTACCATAGTAATTCTATTCGTAGCCACTTTTGTGAATATTTTAAAGCTCACATTCAACAGGCATATAGGTCTGTATTGTTGGATCTTCTCTGCCCCAACACATTTTGGTAGGAGGATGATGGTCCCAAAATTTGGACCGTACAGGGGCAGTGTGTCCTTATGGAATTCATTAATAAAGCCATGCATGAGGTCCACCTTAATGGTGTCTCAAAAGACCTGATAGAATTCAGCGGGGAAACCATCCGACCCAAGTGCTTTATTATGCTCCATCTGATAAGTTGCTGTTCTGACCTCCTCTTCGGTGAACACACATGTTAACGCTTCATTTTCCATGTTAGTTACTTGAGGAATATTATCTATACGAGACTCATCCAGACTGAAGCTATTGTTATCGGGAGGACCAAAGAGACCCTTGTAGTAGGAAGTAATGTAATTTTTCATTTCATTATCACCATTTATAATTTGATCTCCATCCCGTAACTGGAATATTCTAGTCTTTCTATGTTTACCATTCGCCACGAGCTGAAAATACTTGGTGTTTGAGTCACCTTCCAGTAACTCCTTAACCGTAGCTCGTTGGTACCATTTAACCTCCTCCTCTCTCAACATATGAGCTAGTCTGTTTTGAAGATACTGTTTTTTATCTAGCTCTTCTGTTTGCAACGTCGTTTCTGCCTTCTTATCCAGCCTTGCCGCGGAAAATGGGGTGATCCGAGGGTAGAATAGGGGCGGAAAATGTGAGAACGATATGTTGTTTCATGACGGAGGTTTTTTTAGCACAGTTTAATGAGGAGGTAGAACGGTGAGATGGGGACATGTGAAGTTTGGGTTAACCACGTGGAAAGGGACATCAATGGTTCAGATTAGTTTGTGAGAAGATATATAGTACGTTCATTGTATCACGCATCATTCCTTATTTCCCCTTTCTTGGACGCATGGCTCATCGATAAACTATCTAAAAACAAGGTCACGACTGTATCCTTCAGGAATCTAAACTATGCTTGGTGAACAATATATATATCTTGCAACACAGACTCAAGAATCAACATAACCAATCAAGAGTTCCATGGTTGTAAAACTGTATGGTGACAATGGTGCAATCGGCAAACAGGCCGTAACAGCCGGTTTGGTCCATCAGGCACCTTTATTTTGCCGAGTACCCGACAGATAGCACTCGGCAAAGAGCTATTTGCCAACAAAATGTCGTCGTGAGCTTTTTGCAGAGTGCTACACTCGGCAATGTGCCGAGTGCTACAGGGCCTTTGCCGAGTGCCTGCAGCACTCGACAAAGGGGGGGGGGGGGGGGGGGGGGGGGGGCTTAACAGGCAACGGAGGAGTGGTGAGCTCAAGTGATAGCCTTCGAGGTTTTTCTTTTTTGTTGCGGATTCACAAAAATCAGCCTTTTTAATGTGCCTCTAGTATTGGTCCATCTTAAGGATGGTATTGGCACTATATTCTTCTCTCGTCATTTCGAAGATGTGGAAGGAAGAACTTTTTGCGTTTAAAATCCCTTCTTTTCTTTTTGATGACTTCAGAGGCCAGAATAATTTGAAGAATTTAGAGTGTTACGTACGTTTAGGGATTGTAAGCTGGGTGTAGGAGTGCTTTTTTTTCTTAATGGTTATAATAAGAAATAGCTATATGCATTATTCGATGCAGAGACTGAAATTAATATATTCTTTTTCTAAAAAAAATACTCGAGAATCGAACATGTACAATATCATTCAAATTTCGAATACTTACACACATAAGTACAAGCCACAACAGATACATTTGCAAATACAAAAGGTATGTTTGGCGCAAGTACACACCAGATACATATTTGCGACAAGAAAGCATCTACCATTCTTTCAAGAGTGCTATTCATATACAAGTGGGATACGAGGAATAGGGCATAAAAGAAGTTCCGAATTCCTCTTAACAGTATGGAAGATGCACAAGCCGTAGTAGAAGTCGTTTGGCAGGCCAAGCTTCTCCGTAGCAAACCTTAGGTAGTGTTTGGTTGCTTGAACCAATTTGATCCCGTATGGAACTAGTTATGTTGGTGCAAATAAAGTCATAAACTAAAGATGTATGTATGGAGCAAAACAAAATCAAGATTCAATATGTATTCGAAGATATGTTTTCACAACACATATTTCACGTGGCATATGCAAAAGCTACACATGCAAATTCTGTTGAATTCATTTTTATCAATGCCACTACCCCAGCAAATTTGAAGTCTTCATTACCCCACTGCCATTATCTCACAAGTCTGTGGCATCATTTTGCCTACATGATCATTGTTATTTGCTCTCATATCATCAATATATGCTTTTGAGGTTGACTTTTTTTTTCTCCGTCATAACAAGTTGTTTGACTCAGTTGAACCATTTTTAAGTTATGTGATTAAATCGCACCCACCTCACAAGTTGTGGCACCACCAATGCAATTCACTCTTTAATAAAAATGTTCTTTGAAGCCATATGATATCAAAAGCTTGCTTATCCTTTTTAACGTCTGAAACCCCAAGAACGGCTGCAGCAATGCTTCGCAAGCCTTACTGCGTAGGTCGAAAGGCACCTGTATGCTGCTTACGTACAGCATACGTTCACAGTTGGGTCCTGAATGCCGTGGCCTTCCTATTATACATCGAAAACGGGGTGATCGGAGGCTAGAATAGCAACGGAAAACGTGAGAACTATATGTTGCTTAATGACGGAGGTAGAACGGTGAGATGGGGACATGTGAGTTTGGGCTAACCACGTGGAAAGGGACATAATTGACCAGATTAGTTTTTAAAAAGATACACGGCATATTCATAGTATCTTCACGCATCCTTCCTTCTCTCGTTAATAGGTTTTTTTTTGGCTTCCTCTCCCAACTAGAGGCAGAATCAGGGCAGAAATGAGACCGATCGAGGCTAGATGTTTGAATGGGATGAGGAGAAGTTCAAGTTGAGGCAGATCCATGGAAAGGCGGTGCCCGTTTTAGCATACTATACACTGTGTTCTTGCTGCTACTAGTGGCGCAGCCGTTGCTGCTCAACCCGATAATTAGTGCCATGTTGTGGCGCTGTCCAGAGCTGCAGCTTCATGCGGAACTGTATCGCGGGCCTGCTGCAGGTAGAGAGGAAGGAGGTCTGCAAGGACGAAGAAGATGATGGCTGTAACAGAGAAGGCACGTGCGGACAGGCTTGTGGCCTGGTGGGGAAAAGCGCAAGGTAGCGCACCATATACGGAAAGCAGCGGCAAGGGTGCCTTGTTTCTAAAAGAAAAAGGAAAAAGTCTATTTTACATCGAAAATGGGGTGATCTGAGGGTAGAATAGCTGCGGAAAACGTGAGAACGATATGTTGTTTAATGACGGAGGTTTTTTTTAGCACAGTTTAACGACAGGGGTAGAACGGTGAGATGGAGACATGTGAGTTTGGGCTAACCACGTGGAAAGGGACATCAATGGTTCAGATTAGTTTTTAAGAAGATATATAGCATGTTCATTTGTATCACGCAGCGTTCATTCTTTCCCTTTCTTGGACGCATGGCTCATCGATAAACTATCTAAAAACAAGGTCACGATTGTATCTTTGAGGAATCTAAACTATGCTTGGTGAATGGAACAATATATCTTGCAACACATACCCAAGAATCAACATAACCAATCAAGAGTTCGATGGTTGTAAAACTGTATGGTGACAGTGGTGGCTAGCTGGTGGTGAAGGATTCACAGTTCGGTGGCCATAAACATGGTCCGTGGTTCTAAAGGATGATGTTGTGGCCATGGTCTTTCAGATGGATTCAACAGCTGATTACAGGCAATGGAGTGGTGAGCTCAAGTGATAGCCTTCGAGGTTTTTTTTTTTTGTTGCGGATTCACAAAAATCAGCCTCTTTAATGTGCCTCTAGTATTGGTCCTTTTTAAAAATGGTATTGGCACTTATGTTCTTCTGCATTGAAGCATTTAGTGTTACATATGTTTAAAATCCCTTCGTTTCTTTTTGAGTTTGAAATCCCTTCTTTTCTTTTTGATGACTTCAGAAATTTGAAGCATTTAGTGTTACATATGTTTAGGGATTGTAAGCTAGGAGTTGGAGTGCTTTTTTTTTCTTAATGGTTATAATAAGAAATAGCTATGTGCATTATTCGATGCAAAGGCTGGAATTAATATATTCTTTTTTCTAAAAAAATACTTGAGAATCAAACATGATAAATGTGTACAATATTCATTCAAATTTCTAATACTTACACATAAGTACAAGCCACAATAGTGTACATTTGCAAATACAAAAAGGTATGTTTGGCACAGGCCACACACCAGATATATATTTGCGACAAGAAAGCACCTATACCATTCTTTCAAGAGTACTATTCAATCTTTCAAGTGTGCTATTTGTATACAAGTGGGATACGAGGAATAGGGCGTAAAAGAAGCTCGGATTTCCTCTTAACAGTAAGCCCGAATGCCTCGGTCATATCAATTTCCTCTCTTTTAACTCCGGCTGGCATCTCCCAATAAAAATGGTACAGCAGGCTAGCCAAAGCAATCTCAACGTTTGCTTGTGCGAAAGCTATCCCTGGGCACATTCTCCTGCCAGCTCCAAATGGCGTGAACTCAAAATCCGATCCTCTAAAGTCCAGAGCATGTTCACCATCAAACCTTTCGGGCATGAATGTCTCAGGGTCTTCCCAGTATTTTTGGTCCCTAGATATGGCCCATGCATTTATGAGAATGTAATATGTTGTGTTAAGATGAACTGTTTATTATCCTTACACCTTTTGTTTGGTGAAATGTTTTGCCCTATAGGGTAGACGGAGTCTACATAGAGGAAACTTGTAATAATGAACGGTTAAATCTATTGGACGATGGAGAGACCGGGATGTTTTCATTTGCTTGATGAAATAAATTTCCCATTATCTAAAATTTATGAGAATGACCGTACCTTGCGGCACATCATATCCTTGGATCTTTTGGTCCTCCAGACAAACCCTTGGGATGAAGGGACCTGGAGTGTGCAGTCGTAATGTCTCTCTGACTACTGCTTTGAGGTAGTGCATCTCTCTTAGAGCTTCCTCTTGTACATTCTCTTGCCCGGCCACGACGCCGCGAATCTCAAGCTGTGCCTTTTCCATAACTCTTGGATTCATAATTAGCTCAGCCATGGCCCATTGTACAGCGCTTACTGATGTGTCCACTGCTGCACCAAACACTTCCTGTGCAGTGCATCACACGCACAAACCAGTAAAGATTTTGAAGTGTTATACTATGTACACATAATAATCTGCAGATGCATGGGGCTGGAGGCCGAAGAAGGCAGAAGCTAGCTAGGCTTGAACGTCGGATTGTTATCGAATATGAACGTTGCAGAGGTCAGATTCAAAAATGCGTACCATCGCAAGAGCATTGATGACTCCAGGGGTGAGTGAGAGTCGCGTGGAGCTCTCGTTCTGGATCCTCAGGAGCACGTCGATCATATCCTGCTCCTGCTCGCCGTCTCCGTCCTCCGCCTTCTTCCTCTCCTCGTGGTGCCGGAGGATCTCGTCGATGAGCCGGGACACCTCCTGCCGGTGCCGTTTCTTCCTCTGACTCCGCGGCAGCATCCGCAGCAGCCGCGACGACGGGAACAGGTCGCGGAGGTCGAAGAGCGACGCGATGTCCGTCCCGTGCCGCATCATCTTGAGGAACGCGGCTCTGTCCGGCAGCCTGTCCCCGAAGATGGCGCGCACCGACGACTCGGCGACGAACTCCGCGAGCAGCTTGTCGACGTTGACGAGCTCGCCAGGCGGCGAGGCCGACGCCGCCGCCACCGACGACACGAGGTGCGCGGCCTCCTCCCGCCGGACGCGCCGGAACGCCTGGACGCGGCGAGCGCCGAGCAGCTCGGTGACGAGGATCCGGCGCAGCAGCCTCCAGTGCTCGCCGCGTACGGCGCGAAGATGACGCCCAGCCTGTCGTGGCCGGCGTAAACGTCGTCGATGCCGGAGCTGCTCGGCCGCTGCTCGAAGGCGGCGGTGTCGTGGCGCCCCTGGAAGACCTCCCGCGCGGCCTCCGCGGAGAAGGCGACCACCACCGCGTGCTTGGTGACCATGGCATGGAAGATGATTACAAGGCATAGGATCACCCCGTAGTGGTAGTATAGCAGGCCAAAAACCTCCATAGTGCACGAGATTTAGTTAGAGACAATTTTTCTCATGCGCACCTGCCAGAAACATCGGAGAGATGGTATGCACATAAATAGAACTAGTAGGGTGGTAGAGAACACAAAGGTCCGGGTTTTTGCAACAAACAAGCGTATGGGGGTGGGATTTGCAATTAAGCCATTTATAAAAACATATCAAGGGGTATTTTTGAGCTATCGTTTTCATAATGCCATTTGTGGGTAAGTTAAACACTATATGAGGAAGGGTGTATTTTAGGCTATTCTTTTCATAATTGCAGTGGTATGTAATTTATAGCTCTTATTAAGATAGAATGTGGAGCCCACTTAAAGGGATTCGCCCCCTCATATATAGCTTGTCACAGTTCCTACCCAGATCACCTAATTTACTTGGAAGTAATTATAATCGTTTCCCGAAAACCTTTTGTGGGGGGAAAATTGTCACCTCTTTAATGTAATTTTTAATCACGAGGTAGACCCTCATGTTTTAAATTAGAGCAAATTTCTTATTTGCCATCGGAAATTATACTCTTCTCTTATTTGAAATGAAATTGCGAAATTCTCTTATTTGTCATCGGATCAAAATTCACTTCTCTTTCTGCCACTTCCATCAATTTTGGTTGTTAGATTATTGGGCTCTCATCACTGCACTATTTGTCCTACAGTAGCAAAATGAATTTGTCTCCGTGCATACTATATGTGAAGGAAAGTTCAAAATTTTTGGATGAAAATTAAAGGCAATATTTTGTTTTTACTCAAAATTTCATCCAGACATTTTGAAACCTTTTTTTTGGAAAAAAGTAAATATTGAGACAAACCTATTTTGGTATTGTAGCCTGAATACTATTGTGATAGGATCAAAATTTTCTATGAGCTAAAGTGCTTGAAGTGGCAGATAAGAGAAGTGAATTTTGATCCGATGGCAAATAAGTAAAGTGCAAAATTTTGATGGCAAATAAGAGAAGAGTATAATTTTCAATGGTAATTAAGAATTTGCTCTTTAAATTACGGGTACCATTTTTCTCTTTTAAAAACATCATATGGCAACCACGATTTTTCCCTTTTGAAATGTTTTATGTATCTTTTGAGAGATTAAAAAAATAATACAGAACTGTGGATATCCACATTGAGTAATGAACATTTCAAAGCATAAGGAACCTGACGTGCGGGCCCGTTGACGAGACGATGCCATGCAAGCCGAAACGTCCGCGCGAGTTTTATTGCTCAACAATGCGTCGCGAGATGATTAACTCTAGCCGGTTACTTCCTTGGTCTCTGCACCCAGACGTAATACGCGAGTAAAAACAAACGGAGGGAGTATAATTTTGAACGGATGGAGTAAAAAAAGGAGGCAGTTCGGTGAGATCGGGACACGTCAATTTTGGCTAACCACGTTGAGAGGGACATTAGTATTTAGATAGAAGAGGAATCACGTGGAGAGGTACATCAAGGGACAAGGGCAATGTTCTTTGTTAATCAAGGGATGTAATATGCTTTAATATCAATGAAATTCCTTTTTCACAAAAAAAAACTGATGACAATGTTCATAGAGTAACTAAAAGTACGTATGACTGTGTGGGTATATATATAAGCCCCCGTTCATAAAATAGTTAACAAAAAGGGTAACATATATTGCTTGGTGGATCGGGGGCAAGATCTGCTAGACCCATAATCCAAACACATCATCCAGCCTATCTAAACTATAAATTACAAACTATAAATTATATATAGTTATGTGATAAAATATTTTTACCGTTTGAAAATCTACCCGCCCCATCATCCAGCCTCAGCCTAATTAAGATGTGTAATCATTCTCCCTCAAAAAAAAAAGATGTGTAATCATCCTCCACATCCAAAGCTCCATATTTTATCTAGGTGTTTTGTGTTATTTTTTAATGACAATTGTGGTTAATTTTTAAAAACTAGTATGGCTGCCCGCGCATTTGCACGGCTAGGCTTATTAAACTATTTAAAATATTTTTATATTATTCTAGCAGTTTAATCACATTTTATTATTATTATTATTATTATTATTATTATTATTATTATTTATAGTAATATATTTCTAATATAAAAAATAATTGGAGAAAGTTCTCACCGAGTTTGTCAATTTATGTATGTGATGAGTCATTATTACCTAAATGCTATATTTAATTTTTATAAGTAGCATGGCAGTGTCGTGCTACAAACAAATCTTACGAAGAAGACGTGTCATACGAAAATAAGAGAATGTGCAGCTAGCTAGACATATGGCGGTGTCTTTTATAATGGCGTATTTAGAAATAGGAACTAAGTGTGTTTTGGATATTTTTATTACTCCAAAATTTAGGTATTTTGGACTCATAAATGGTATTGTGGGTAAATTAAAAATAAAACTTAAAAATATATGTGAATTTAGTTATTTTTGGGACTTATAATGGCATGACGGGCAATTTAGTAATAGGTGTGAAGGGTATTTTTTTATACCGAATTTAGCCATTTTTTAACTCATAATTTAAAATATTTAGTAACCCCTAGCTTACTCATAATTTAGTAAACCGTAGCTTACTAAACTATTTAAAATATTTTTATATTATTGTGAAGTTTAACATAATTTATTGTTACTATTTATTTTACTTTATATTTATAAAATAGTAGAAAATAGATTGGAGAATTTCACACCATCCCTCAATTTGAGTGTGAGATGAGTAATTTTGTGTTAGATGTAAGATCAGTTCAAACATGCCATGATAAAAAACTAACATATGTCATGGTAGGAAAAAGAATGTGTCGTGATATAAAAAAATTCTTTTGAACAAAATGTGTCATGCTAAAAATAAAAAATTGTGCCATGCTAGCTAGACATATCACGGTGTATTTAGAAATCGGAATTAAGTGTATATTGGATATTTTTATTACTCTATTTTGGCCTCATAATGGTATGATGGGTAAGTTAAAAATAAGAATTAAAATATTTTTAGCTATTTTTTATAATATAAATTTTGTGTTTTTTACTTATAATGGCATGGAGGGTAATTTAGAAATAGGTGTGAACGATATTTTTGATTATTTTTCATTATTTTGAATTTAGCTATTTTTTGACTCATAATGGCATGGTGGGTAATTTAGAAATAGGTGGGAAGGGTATTTTTATTATTTTTTATTATTCCAAATTTATCTATTTTATAAATATTTTTAGGGGATTTTGTGATTAATTTTTTCATAATGGCAGTGGGTAATTTTCTCTTCTTATTTTTCGGATTAACGTGAGAATTTATAACATTTTAGAGCGAACGTGGTGGCTCCTTTTCGTCGTCAAATATATATATAATAGATGTAGAGGTTATTTTAGAAAACATTTATCATAGCAGCAGTGATGGGAACTTTTTCTTTTCTATCTGATTATTCTGGTATTTTCTAGTCCTTGGAAGGGTATTTTGGACAAATTTTTTCATAATGCTTGTTGTGGGGGATATGTTTTTTCTTACAATTAATGTGGTAATTTATAGCCCTTGAAAACAAATATGGCGACTCTTTTTCTTAAACAAATATTATTATAATAGATACTTGACCAACGATGGAGCTTTCACGTTCTCAACGTGCCCATTAGTACCACAATAATTGATTGTTTAGGTGGTAAATCCATGTACGACACCGTAACAGCAAACTTCAAATTAAAAACGCAATTTTAGCTATAGGAGACACTACAATTTCTTGGTTGTTGTTTGAAGGACAATATTACGGAAAAATGCCTCGTCTACAAGTAGAGGCAACCCCATTTCCTCCACAACACAACTTTACAGAAACTTTAAATGGAGATCCGAGCGGCCACTGTCATTCTCTCAGGATCTGATGGGTGTTTGATTGGATTTCACCAAATTAATGGCCATCCATTTTTTCTTTTTCTGAGAATCTTCTAAGATTTACCGATGATTAATGTAAGATGAATAACTTAGCGAAAACTGGATCCAATGGCTATTTGATTATATTTCACCAAATTACTGGCCGAATGTTTTTGTTTTTTGTGAGCATCTTCTAAGATTTACCTATGATTATTAATATAAGATTGGGGTGTTTTAAAGACACAATTGAATCCGATGGATA
This sequence comes from Eragrostis nindensis, assembly GCA_012490785.1. Lineage (NCBI taxonomy): Eukaryota > Viridiplantae > Streptophyta > Magnoliopsida > Poales > Poaceae > Eragrostis > Eragrostis nindensis. Next base: position 107,916 of record JAAXCT010000749.1, on the reverse strand, counting down.
TTTGGCTAGATTTCACAAAATTAATGGTTAGATGTTTGCTTCTTGCGAGACTCTTCTAAGATTTACCTATAATTAATGTAAGCAGGTAATTTAAGGACAAAAATTGGATCCAAGGGATATTTGATGAGATTTCACCAAATTAATAGTTAGATCGCCTTGATGACGCCAGCAGAGATGTCACCTTGCTTTCAAGAACACATGGAGTGAGGTGACAATACTAGGCCCACTAGCTACCCACCGTTTTCCTTCTTTGACCGCGTACCCACCCACCGTTTTCCTGCTTTGAAAGCAGTCCACTCGAGCGTAGCAGCTGGAAGCCTCATGCACACACAGCACGCGGCCGAGGGTCACAGATAGGTTGCGGAAGCACGCGTCTAGACTCAAGCAAGAGCGCGTCATCCATCGCCGAGCCCTCCTTCCCAAGCTGTAGCACGACTCCGCTGCTACTTGGAGTGAGCAGTGGTGTGACGGCGGCTCGCCGTGGTTGGCGGCGGACAGCGGCCGTGCTCTCGCCGGAGGACTGGTATTCCCTCATCAACCCCTTCTTCCTCCATCGAGCTACTTCGGTTCCGCACTAAATCACCGGTCTGATTGTTAGGGTTCTTGCAGGAGTAGGTGGGGAATTCCTTTCTTCTCTGTTCTGGCCGACCGTAGCAGCGATTCTACTTCAATCCATGGATTCTATGCACTGGATCTGGGGAGATTAGGGCTCTCGCTCTCCATAATTTCGGATCCGGGGTCTCCTCCCCTTCTGTCCACCCTGCTTCCATCGATCACTAGGTAAGGGCCGGGGTTCCCTCTTTCCTTTACTATGCGGTGTTTCTTGGAGCAGTTCTTGATCCATGGATGATACATGCAGGTGCAGGAGCACAGGACATACGGAGCTTGGGGCTCTTGCGTGCTAAGTACTCTCAGATCTGTTCCCCTTTCTTTGGATCACCGGTGTGATCGTTAGGCTTCTTGCCAGAACAAGTGGTGAATTCCTTCGTGCTCTTTTTTCTGGCGATTTTTAGCAGCATTTCTTTAGGGTTCTTGCACGAACAACTGGGGAATCCAGAACATGTAAGTGGGGGATCACCGGTCTGATCGTTAGGGTTCTTGCAGGAACAACTGTGGGGAATTCCTTCTCTGTTCGGGATGATCGTCGTAGCAGCAATCTGTTTCAACCCATGGATGCTACGCACTGGATTTGGGGAGATTAGAGCTCTCGCACTCCATAATATCAGATCCGGGGGTCTCCTCTCCTTCTGACCACCCTGCTTCCATGATCACCAGGTAAGGGGTTCCCTCTTTCCTTTTACTAAGGGGTGTTTCTTGGAGCAGTTCTTGATCGATGGATGATACATGCATGCAGGTGCAGGAGTGCAGGACATACGGAGCTTGGGGCTCTTGCATGCTGAGTAGTCTCAGATCTATTCCCCTCCCTTTGGATCATCGGCGTGATCGTTAGGCTTCTTGCAAGAAAAAGTGGGGAATTCCTTCGTGCTCTTTTTCTGGCGATTTGTACCAGCAATTCTTCTTCCGTCCATGGATGCCACGCACTAGATTTTGGGAGAATAGGGGTATATATTGAACTCAATAATTTTGGAACCCGTCTCCTCCCCTTTTGTTCATCCTGTTTCCATCAATCACCAGGTATTTTCAAACCCGTCTCCCCTCTGTTGCACTTTGGTACCTTTTCACTTCACTATTGTGTGTTTCTCATAGCAGTTCTAATCCATGGATGGTCTATGCAGGTTATACAGAAATTTGGTTTCATCCTGAGTACTTTTGGATCTGTTGTCCTCGTAGTGTAGTGCACGGGCCGAGAGCAATCACTGCCTAAAGGTGATTGTTGCATCCCGATCCATCTATCTTTCCATCATGCAATGCAATTCTGTATGGTTAAACACGCCACAATGACGGACTGTCAGTTCATAACCTTTCTCCTCTATTACCTTTGTCAACATCCTTTTTTCTTGCGAAAAACCTTGGTCAACACCCTGTGATCTCTTGCAATAGCTTTCCCTTTCTAGTGCCCTCGATTTAGATTATGCATAATAAGAACTTGCTCATGTTGTCCTCATTCCTGCAGGAAATAAGAAGTTGCTCATGTTGTCTCATAATATGTGTGAAACGTACAGTTGCTTCAGATATTAGTCATCATAATATAGCGTGAATATTTTGTGCTACTCTTGATTTTCCCATTTGATTATCTATATTTCTTGTTTAGCAACTCTTCATATCCGTACCCCCAACATATGTGAAAAAGTATAGAAGAACGCTGAGCTTGAACTGCTGTGACTAGGCAACTATTCCACACAAAGTCTAAACTCGTGAGTACCTTGTGTGCATTGAGGTTTTTCAGCTCTTGGTTCTCCTATGTAGTTTTCTGTCTTACATGTTTTCTTATTCTTACTGTCCACACGGTGAACTTATGCATGTCATGATGAAATTGGTAACTAGTCTAATCACCACATTGAAATATACCAAAAATAAAAATAAAAAACGTCGAACTTCTGTTACTAGGCATCTAGTTCCACTCAAAAGTCAACATCGTGGGTGCACTGATTTTTTTTTTCTGCTCTTGATCCTCCTATGTGGTCTCTTCTGTGTTGCTGTTTTGTTTGTTGTTCTTTCTGTCACAGTGAACTTATTCATGTCATGATTATATTGACATAGCTTTACATATTCTTTCAGAAAAGAAATAGTATCCATGGCTCTCTCTGCACTTTTGCCCGACCTCCTAAATAAAGCTGGCGAGTCTGTTTCCACAGAATTCAGTTTCATGTGGGGCATTGAACCAAGACGAGAAAAGTTGCATACTTTGTTGCTCAGCATTAACCAAGTGATCACTGATGCCGAGGAACAAGCTTACAAGAAACCTGTTGTGAAGTCCTGGCTTGCAAAGCTGAAATTGGCTGCCTGCGACGCTGAAGACGTCCTTGATGAGTTGCATTATGAGGCACTCCGCAGTGAGGCGCTTCTCTCTGGGCACAAGATCAATAGTGGTATAAGGGCCTTTTTCTCTCCTCACTATAATCCTTTACTATTCAAATACAAGATAGGGAAGAGGCTCGAAGAGATTGTGGATCATCTTGGTGACCTTGTTCGTCATATCGATCAGTTTGGGTTCATGAAAGATCAGTCCATGCCAACAGATGAGAGGATGCTTACACACTCCTATGTTGATGAGCAAGATGTTATTGGAAGAGAGGGAGATAAAAAGAAAATTGTGGACGTGCTTCTTGGTGCTAAGAGTGATAAAATTTCTGTCTTTTCTATTGTCGGGATTGGAGGATTAGGCAAGACTACTCTTGCACAACTGATCTTCAATGATGCAAAGATTAAAAGTGGTTTTCAAAAGCATATGTGGGTTTGTGTCTCTGAGGAATTCAACGTTGCAGATATTGCTAAGAAGGTTATTGTTTCAGCAACTGGTTATGACCCTGGGTTTAAGAATGATAACATGGAGTTGCTGCAACAGAGGCTTCGGAAAGAATTGAGAAGACAGAGGTGCCTTCTTGTATTAGATGATGTTTGGAATAAAGATGCAGAGAAATGGGATGCTCTGAGAACATTGTTCGGTTCATGTGGAGTTGGCAGCGCATTAGTTGTGACAACTCGAGATATGGAAGTTGCATCAATTATGGGGGCAATCGAGACATTCCATCTGGACCAGCTCAGCCCAGATGATTCTTGGACATTATTCAGAAGAAGAGCATTCAGCGCTGGTCTATGTGAGTCGCCTGATCTTGTTAACATCGGTAAGAAAATTTTATCCAAATGTCACGGTGTTCCATTAGCTGTTAAGAGCATGGGGTCCTTGATGAGTACAAAACAGGGGAAAAGAGATTGGTTGAATATCCTTGAAAGCAGTATCTGGACTGAGGAAACCAAAATACTTCCAGCATTAATGGTGAGCTATAAACACTTGCCATCTTATATGAAAAGATGTTTTGCATTCTGTGCTGTATTCCCCAAGGACTATGAAATTGATAAGTTTGATCTGGTCCATTGTTGGATAGCAAGTGGATTTATTCCATCTGATATGGCATCTGAACCGGAAGCAATCGGCAATGACATCTTTTCACAGTTAGTTTGGAGATCATTTTTCCAAGATGTTCAGACAAAATCCTCCTGGGGTATGGGAAAGTATGGGTACCGTGATGTGACAACTTGCAAAATTCAAGCTCTTGTGCATGACCTCGCGGTAGACATAAGTGGTAATGAATGTTTTTGTCTCCACAAACTTTCTGAAATTAAACAAATACAACAGGATGTCTATCATCTGTCTTGTCCTTATCCTCACAAGATTGGATCCATCATGCAGCGTTGTCCAACTATCCGTAGTGTATTTTCTGTGCACAAGGATCAGAAACCTGTCACGTGTCTTAATATCACAAATTCTACTTTGCGTATTCTCGGCCTTCACATATTCGGAATTAAAGAGTTTTCTTTTGAGCCAGCATTCATGAAGCATTTAAGATACCTTGATCTTTCTTACAGCCTTATAGAAGTGTTACCTGAAGGGTTAAGTGTGTTATATAACTTAGAGGCATTGAATCTAAATTATTGCAGTTGTCTGAATTATCTACCAGAAGGCATGAAATACATGGTAAGTTTACGCCATGTATATCTTGATGGATGCCGGAATTTGAAGTGTATGCCTTCTGATCTTGGTCAGCTCAGTAGTTTACGGACACTAACAATGTATAAGGTTAGCAATGAGCCGGGCCGTGGGATCAAGGAGCTAAGGAATTTGAAATTAGGAGGTAAGCTGCAGATATGTGATTTGATAAAAGTGAATAATCCCTTGGAAGCAAAAGAAGCTGATATTGAGTCAAAAATACGTATTGAACAGCTGGAATTGTTGTGGATTTCACCTGAATGCTCTGATTCCGAATTCGATTTGCAAGTAGACATTTCAGAAAAAGTATTGGAAGCTCTTACACCCCACAACGGTTTGAAAGTCTTGAAGCTAAACCATTATGCTGGGTCTCGATTTCCAAGATGGTTGACAGACAACATTACTGTGTACAGCCTAGTTGAGCTTTCACTTGAGTATTGCATCAGCTGTACACATTTGCCCTTAGTGTGCCAGCTTCCATGTCTAGAAGTTCTCAAGCTGAAACAGATTAAAAACTTGAGGTACTTGTGCACCAGCAACACTATTGATGGAGAAAAATCAAAGCACTCCCCAATGATTTTTCCCAAACTGAAATTTCTCTCACTAAAAAAGATGGAACTCTTGGAGATGTGGGACCAAACTGACATCAGGGAAGTCTCATCAGTTACCCTTCCATTGCTTGATGCGTTGAAAATTATTGATTGCCCTAAGTTGGCATCTTTCCCTCATGTCCCAGTACTCAAATCCTTGATTGTGGAAGGAAACAGAACATTGATTGATCTAGCAGCAGGTCTAACCACGTTGTCAACACTCTCACTTTCTGCAATGGACACACGTTCTCAAGTGTTAAACGGTGTCATGATAGATCCGCAGGGATCTCTTACTGAATTGTATCTCAAAGGATTCAGTGCCGTAACACCATTTGCTGAAGAGAACAAAAACCATCAGCCAACAAAAATTGAGGTGATGTCTCTCAATTGTTGCGATTTCTTTCTCCAATCAGACAACTGGTTTTGGGCTTCCTTCACCTCTTTGAAGTGTTTGATCCTTTCTGGTTGCAATGGTCTCACATGTTGGCCAAACAACGAATTTCGGAGCTTGAGTTCACTAATACAACTGAATATTGAGGTGTGTGAAAATTTCACAGGATTGTCACCTGATCCCCTATCTGAGCAGCCCTATGAAGGCCTGCATAATTTGGTAGACTTGCAGATTCTTTGGTGCCCCAGCTTAGTTGCATTTCCAACATGCCTCCCCAGTCTACAATTTCTAACGATTTTTGGCTGTTTTGCTCTGGAGTCTTTACCTAACATGCAATGTCTTGTGAACCTAAGAAGGCTAGAATTGTTAGACTGTTACAGCTTATCATCATTGCCTGAAGGGTTGATAGCACTCAAGTCCCTGGATATCACAAACTGTCCTCAGCTTGAAGATTTACCTGAAGGACTACAACAGACCCTGCCCAACCTAGAAACTTTCAGTGTCGATCGGTGTCCTGCACTGGCACTAAAATGCAAACCTGGAGGAGATTACTGGGACAGAGTCAAGAATGTTCCTGAACTAGAAGTGACCGATGTTATCATTACTGTTGAGCAGAACTCTTCTTGGCAACATGCAACTAGAGCCATCATTGCTGCGCGCACAAACACTTGGTACAGAGTAATTTGTGAACAGATTTCTGCTTGGCAATTGTTTTATACTTCCATGGTACACATCTTCTCCCTCCCTCTTATGTGCATGTGCATCATACCATCTTAATTTCAAGATTTTCATCTCATGCGGTTGTTTGTGCAGGGGTGGAAAGATGAATTGGCTGCTTTCGTCATGTACGTTATCTTGAAATTCATAGATTAATGGGACCAAAAGCTCGGATTAATTGGACTTTTGTCAGCCGTGGAAGCATTTTTACTGTTGGATGCAGAAACTTGAGTTAGGTGGTCGGATTCGTGTAGTCAAATTTGCGAAGTATATTTCCTGTAATCTCTATAATTGCAATATTGTAAACTCGTATTTGTACCTGGTGCAGTGCATTGAGAATTGTTGGCTGGATCATTGATAGGCCTTTCTCCAGGAAACATGTTACATGGAAAGAGGTTACAACTATGCCTGTTGTCTTGTCATTTCGAACCGTGTGAGAAATAGTATATGTGCTTTCTGCATCAGATGAGCCTTGTCTTACATGGTTCGTAACATGGCAAACACATAATAGTGCCTTTGTCTCCCGTGCCAGGTGGTAGCTTAAAAAGTATCACCCACATTTTAGCTTGTGTTGCCATCTTCGTCTGATTTCTTTCTCGTTTACACATACCTGCACGAGCACAAACTAATGATCTTGTACCATCCTCTCAATCTCGACCCCATGTCGGCTTCGGGGTCTAATTATATTCTACACCTGGCAGCCTTCAGAGTTGCTGCTTGACCGCAACAAAGTCCCCCGCCATCGTCTCCGATCTTCAGGAGCCGGGCGGCGGTTGGTAATGCTCAGTTTCGTGCAGTAAGGGAAGCCGGACGCAGCACGTTACTGTAGAGCGCCACCGTGATAGGGAAAGCGTCCATGTCAACTGTGGACTGTGCTATGTAATGACACAGTGTGGTGGTTACTGGTTAGCAGGTGCTGGTGTGACACGAATGGCTGAGACCCATCATTTGGTCTCCATCCGATTTTTAATGCATGGCGGACAGCGCCACATAATACGAGCGCCGGACGTGACTCAGCATTTCCCTATCTATCTATATATCTCATCACTGCGGAGTGCCTCATATCTCAGCATTTGAAAATGAATGCCATGGAGCCGCTTGGCCAGCCACACTACTATTACGGCAGCATCTGCCTCGTCGTCCTCGCCCTCGCCGTCCATGTCGCCCTCCGCGCCACGTCCGGCAAGAAGAAGCCTCGCTGGGCCGAGGCTGCCTCCTGGTCAGTGGAAGCTGCCGCTCATCGGCAACATCCACCACCTGCTGACCCTGAGCACCATGCGCGACCTCGCGCGGCGCCACGGCCCGCTCATGCTGCTCCGTCTCTGCGAGCGCGCCGCCGTCGTCGTCTCCTCCGCGGCCGCCGCGCGGAAGGTGCTCCACCGCCGCAACGACCCCGCCGCCTTCGAGCAGCACGGCACGGCACGGCACGGGCAACAAAAAAAATTCGAAGGTCACCGATAAACATGAAATTTCAGGAATTAATTTGATGTTTTCAAAAAGCTTTCAAATGATTTCGCAAGAAATGGTCTCAGATCTATAAAACATCACGATTGCATATACAAACAAAACAATTGGACTCATGTAGTGAGTTAAAGATGGAATTTTGTTGGTACTGTTAATTTCGACCATATTTCGGACTTCAACGGAAAAGGCGTAATCTCGGATATTTTGATTAAATTTTGCCGAAATTCTTTTCCTAGCGGCCGTCGTCTTCGCGCCCTACGGCGAGCACTAGCGCCTCCTCCGCCACGTCCTCATGGCCGCGCTCCTCGGCGCGCGCCGCGTCGACGCCTTCCTCCGCGTCCGACTCAGCGGCCTCGCCGCGTCATTCTTCGTAACCTCACCGCTGGGCCAGCGGCTCGTCAACGTCGACAAGAAGCTGGCCGAGTTCGTCGCCGACTCAGCGGTGCGCTGCCATCGCCGGCGACAGGCTGCCCGACCGCACCACTTCCTGAAGATGATGGACCACGCGTTGGACTTCTCGTCGGTGTTCGACCTCCGCGACCTATTCCCGTCGTCGCGGCTCGTAAGGATGCTGCCGCGGAGCCGCAAGGCGGAGTGGAACCGTTGCGAGGCGGTCCGGCTCATGGACGACATCCTCAAGCACCACGAGGAGAGGAGGAAGGCCGCCGGAGACGGAGACGGAGACGACGAGCAGAGCATGGTCGACGTGCTCTTGAGGATCCAGAAGGAAGGCGACCATGGGAGCTTCTCTCACCCACGGCGTCATCATGGCTATGTTGGTGGCAATAGTAATCGTTCTTCTCAGTAACCTCCTGCTGGTTTACATGTCAAAGTAAATAATCACTGGACCAAAAACCTCACTGGTGTGCTTTGCTCACTTCATGTGCCACGCACGCAGGACGTGTACGTCGCTGCAATCGAGGCTACAACACGTACACTTCGATGGGCCATGGCCGAGCTCATGGCGAACCCCAGGGTGATGGAGAATGCAGTGTCAGAGATCCGCCATGTCCTCGCAGGGCAGGACCAAGTGCACGAAGCAATACTTGTGATTTTTAGGTCGAAAATTAGTCTACCTAAAAGCCGTGATCAAGGAGACCATAAGACTGCACCCTCCTATTGGTCTCAAAAAAAAAAAAAAAAGACTGCACCCTCCTATTCCACTCGTCCCCAGGGTTTGCGGCGAAGATCGCAAGATCCAAGGATATGATGTGCCAACGGGACCATATAGTTCTCTCGAATGTATGGGCCATCTCTAGGGACCCAAAGTGGTGATCATGATAAGTTCTTGCAAGAAAGGTTCGAAGGTGAGCATGCTTTCAACTTCGTAGGGTCAGATTTTGAGTTCATGCCATTTGGCGCCGGGTGGCGAATTTGCCCCGTGATAGCATTCTCGCAAGCAAATATTCATTCCATTGGCTATATATTAATCGATGGCAGCTCAAACTTAAGCAGCTAATTTTTGCATGTGCTCTGGTGATGAAATATTTATTTTCTCCATTCGCTATATATTAATCGACGAGACTTGTTCGCTTAAAAAGAAAAAAGGTGAGAGACCTATAGGAATATGGAACGTACAACTCAATATAACGTCCCTAATATTTAAAAAAAAATCAATTTTGGAGACCGATCTGTTCACATGTTACGTTTCCAATATTACACAGGCATTAAAAATCATAAACCTCTCTCATGTATAGTAGTTACCTGTAATAATGGGGCATATTTTTTTATTTTTTCCATTAATGTGGAATTTCTACAGGAGTATATATTTTAGCTAATTTTATAACGACAACTGTAGGTAATTTTAAAAACAGATATAGGAGCATTTTCGATTAATTTTTTCATAATGGCAGTGGTGGGTTTTCTTTGATTAATGTGGGAATGTTCAGGCCTCGAGAGCAGGATTTTGAGGCTTCTTTTCGCCATCAAAGTTATATACAATAGACGGCCAAAATATATTAAGACCTATTTGTCAAAGGATGTTGAGTTTAGTCCTACATCGGATATTAATTTTGAAGAGCCCGACTTATAAGATGGAGGGAACCCAACCTATGAGACTAGTCTTTTAGGTTGAGGTGGCCCAAGACCTTGGTTCTAGCTCCGGTTGGGCCTATGGGGATAGCAGGCCCATTGGGACCTGGGCTGGCAGTATAGGCTCGTGGGTATGACGAGCCGGGCCGCGCTAACAAGTAGGATTAGAGCCATTGGTCTGAAACTCGGCACCCCTTCGGCGGCCTGTTAAAACCGTGTGACCCGGGAGATCAATCCGACGGTTTGATTTTCATGTGAGGTCCAAAAGGTGTTCCAAGTTTTAGACCTTGCGGCGAGATGCCGTCCACCAATCTATACGCAGAAGCAACATGGATCTATCAAGACGAATGATGCAAGATCACAGACGATACAATGTTTCTTAACGAGGTTTAACCGAAGCCTACAACCCCGAGGCATGGTTATGGACGCTCCTCCTCATAGATGCAACACCGGTCGCCCAGGCGTCGACACAAGGCGCCGCTGCCCCCCCCCCCCCCCCCCCCCCCCCCCCCTCCCCCCAGCCTCTTGTGTTTATGTCGTTATGGCAACAACAGCTCTGATATCACTTGTTAGCACGGCCCGATTCTCCATACCCATGAGCCTGTGCCGCCAACCCAGGTCTCAACAGGCCTGCTGTTCCCACAGGCCCAACCGAGGCCAGGATCAAGGTTATGGGCCACATCAACTCAAAAGACTAGCCTGATAAGTTGAGTTCTCTCCACCTTATAAGTCGAGCTCCCCCATCATCAATATCCGATGTGGGACTAAACTCAACAATCTCCCCCTCACACATCGGATGGCTCCATTGCACCTTCACACCCGGGTGGATACCCTCCGATAGCCCGATAACCTTGTGGCCTAGGAGACCCAATCCGACGATCCGAATTCCATGTGAGGCCCGGGAGATATTCAGGGTTTCAGACCATGGCTCTGATAGCCCTTGTTAGAGCAGCCGACTCGTCATACCCACGAGCCTACACCGCCAGCCTAGCTAGGTCCCAACAGACCTACTATCACCACAGGAACAACCAGAGCCACGACTAAGGTCATGTCCATCCCAATCCAAAAGACTAGCACATATTCCAACAAAGGATTCTAAATACTGAAATGACACGATCTCCAATCACGAGGCAGACTATAGAGATTTGGCAAATAAGCTTTTCAAAAGGAAAATGGATAGAATCCGAATTTTCCAACTTCAAGCCTTCACCACTGCAAATTAATCACATTAAAATATAATGATATGCCCCTCGCAAAAAAAATATAATGATATGCAACCTTCCAGAATTAAGGATGCTGTAGCAGCTGCCAACTGTATGTGTTGTCGTACTCATGATTTTGAACGGTTTTTGACTACATGGGGAAGTAGCCCACAGAGTTCGCGGGGCTGATTTTCTTACACGTTGCATTTTTTTTCTTTTCTCTGTTCAACGTCTGTTAGAGAGTTGTTCAGGAAAAAAGTTTCCGCAATACCAACCTTTATTGAGACGTTATAAACCAAACTCACATGAAAAAGGTCTCCATAATATCAACCAGAAGAGACCTAATATCAGCGACTATAAAGGAATTATCCTCATGCCAGATTAGCATAGAACCCACTCCAAGAGCAGCACCTATACTAGCAAGTTCATGCACCACTGAATTACAAGAACGAGGAACATCTAACTCAACACTTTTACGTATTACTTGAAAACTTATTAGAAAACTTGATCTTCCGAAGAGGAACACCTGACAACTGGAGCATCATCTAACTCGATACAAACATTTTGTTGTAGTCATTATCCATCTAAGTTGGAATACGGGGAACGGGACATAGAAGTAGCTGTGATTTCCTCGTAACAGTTACCCCAAATTGTTCCGTCATATCTAGTTCCTCAGGCTTGGCTCCAGGCAGCTCCCAGTCGAAATGGTACAGGAGGGTAGCCAAAGCAATCTCAACATTTGCCTGCGCAAAAGCTGTCCCCGGGCAAATTCTCCGGCCAGCCCCAAATGGCGTGAACTCAAAATCTAATCCTTTGAAGTCCAAAGCATGCTCACCTTCAAACCTTTCTGGCATAAACTTTTCAGGTTCTTCCCAGTACGTTGGGTCCCTAGAGATGGCCCATGCGTTTATCACAAGTATAGTGCCTTTGGGCACGTCATATCCTTGAACCTTTTGGTCTTCCAAGCAAGACCTTGGGATGAAAGGGCCTGGAGGGTGCAGTCGGAGGGCCTCTTTTACTAGTGCTTTGAGGTAAGGCACGCTGCTTACAGCTGCCTCTCGTACCGTCTCTTGCCCTGCGAGGGCATGGCGAATCTCCAGCTGTGCCTTCTCCATCACCCTTGGATTCGCAATCAGCTCCGCCATGGCCCACTGGAGGGTGGTCGTTGCCGTGTCGAGTGCTGCACCAAACACATCCTGCTCAACAAGTCCATGCATGCATGAACACAAGGCGTGAGAAGCGTAGAACGACGAGTTGGCGATGGCGACAACGATGAATGATTACCGTCAACACGGCCCTTATGACCCCTGGTGTGAGGGCTACTGGCATGGCGCCCTCCTTCTGGATCCTCAGCAGCACGTCGATCATATCTTGCTCTTTCTCCCTTTCACCGGCCGTCTTCCTCCTCTCCTCGTGGTGTCGGAGGACGTCGCCGATGAGCCGGAACATATCCTGTCGGTGCTGCTCCGCTTTGCGGCTGCGCGGGAGCATCCGCACAATCCTAGACGTCGGGAAGAGGTCGCGGAGGTCGAAGAGCGACGACAGCCCTACACCTCGCTTCACCATCCTCAGGAACGTGTCCCGGTCGGGAAGCCGGTCACCGAAGATAGCGCGCACCGAGGAGTCGGCGACGAACTCCGCGAGCCGCTCGCCGACGTTGACGAGCCGCCCGGACGACGACGTGGTGGCCAAAGAGGCCGCGAGCCTCGCCGCCTCTTCCTCACGGATTCGCCGGAACTCACCGACGCGCCGCGAGCTAAGCAGCTCCGTCACGAGGATCCGGCGGAGCTGCCGCCACTGCTCGCCGTAGGGCGCGAAGATGACTCCCATGCCGTGCCTAGACATCTCGTCTATTCCGGGGCTGCTCGGGCGGTGCTCGAACGCGGTGCCGTGGCCGGTGAAGACCTCCCGCGCGGCCTCGGCGGAGGAGACGACGACCACCACGCGCTCGCAGATCCGGAGGAGCATGAGCGGCCCATGGCGCAGGGAGAGGTCGCGCATCGTGTGGTGCGGGAGCCCACGCAGAAAGTGGTGCAAGCTGCCGATGACCGGCATCTGCCATGGTCCTGGAGGCAGCCTTGGGCGGGGTTTCTTGCCACTGCCAAACTTAGCATGGAGGGAGACGAGAGCCAGGAAGAGGCCGAAGCAACAGTAGTAGTAGTAATTTAGCAGCCCAAACTGGTCCATACACTATGGGAAACACCCAATTTGCCGTGTGCCTAAGGGTTTGCCGAGAGCTTTCTCTCGGGCACACGGCAAAATCAATCTTCGCCGTGTGCCGCACTCGGCAAAAGGCAGGCACACGGCATATAGAAGTTTGCCGTGTGCCACGTGACCGGCACACGGCAAAGGTCAATCTTTGCCGTGTGCCACCCGGCCGACACACGGCAAACTTTGACGCCCGTTAGATTTTTTTGACGGCCGTCGAGCGAGGTGGGCCCGGGTACTCGGCACATACGAACACACGGCAATATTTTTATTTTTTGCCGAGTGTGTAAGCTCGGCACTCGGCAAAGAACCCTGTTTGCCGTGAGCCAAACGTCAGCACACGGCAAAGGAGCCTCTATGCCGAGTGTTTGCCCCACTACACTCGCAAAGATTATTTCAATGAATTTTTTAGGCCTCTAAATTAATTCAAATAAAAAAGTTTTGAACTGCAAAGTTGTATATTTCGATAACATCTACACTTCTTATTTTGGTATTTTTTCATTCGACGAAGCGGTAGTAAATTTGTTCAAAAATCTTATAGCTCCCGGATAGTTTTCCGAAACTCGAAGAAGGATATTTGGAATATGTGAACAACGCGACTATAATTATTTTTGAAAAAAAAGATCAAAATAAAAGTTGTAGATCTGCATAAGTTGCACATCTTTGCTGTTGAACACTTTTTTATTTGAATTCAAATTGTCAACGGAAAAATTGTTTGAATTTCTCAAATTTGAAAATTTGAATTTTGGAAACAATTTCGGTTGGAGAAATGCTAAAAATAAAAGTCATAGATCTCGAGAAGTTATGAAACTGTCATGTTGACAACTTTTTTATTTGAAATCAAATTGTCGATTTTTGAAATTTGACGTAAAGTACGTTTGAATTTCTCACTTTTTGAAATTTGAATTTTTTAAACAATCTCACAATCTCGGATGGCAAAATTGTGAAAATAAAAGTTGTAGATCTCGAGAAGTTATAAAACTTTCATGTTGATAACTTTTTTATTTGAAATCATATTGTCCACCAAATAGTTATCTAAAACCGAAAAGACTATATGTTGTCAAAAAAAAAAAGAAAATCAAATCATTGCCGTGTGCCACGTGGCGGCACACGGCAAAGATTTGAGTTGCCGAGCGCCCGATCGCTGGCGCTCAGCAAACCTGTTCTCCTTATCCCCGCGCGCCCATCTCTCCTTTCTTCCTCTCTCACTCGCCTTCATTCTCTCTCACTCTCCTCTCCGTGCAGCCGCCGCCCAACGCCACCGCGCCGCCTCCTCCGCGCCGCCGCCGCCCAACGCTACCGCGCCGCCCAACGCCACCGCGCCGCCTGCCCGCGGCCCGCCTGCCCCCGCGCCGACTCGAAGCATCATCCTCCCTCCCCTCTCCGGCTCCGCCGTCTCCGCCGGCCGGATCCGCCCCTCTCCGGCGCGTCCCAGATCCGGCCCCCTCGGCCCCTTCGCCTGCCGCGAGCTCCGCTCGGCTCGGCTGCCCATCCATGCTCGGGTAGCGCCGTCCCGCGCGCTGCGGTGGCTGCCGGAGCCCGTCGTCTGGCGGGCGCCGCCGTCGTCTTGGGCCGCCGCCCGTCGCTGGTGTTGCCCCTGCCCCCGCGCCACGGTTCCCTGCCCGCTGCCGCTCGAATCCCCTGTGCGTCGAGGTAAGATTCTTCTCTCGCATCCCGATCCGAGATGAAATTGAAACCGGTGGATGCTGTGGGTCGCCGGTGGATGCTGTGGGTCGCTTCCAGTGCTTGGACTCATGCCTTGGCTGCTGTTGATTGAGCAACGCCTGTTCAGGCAATGCATTTTTTCGAGTCCAAGGAGCGTGGGAGGAGCATGGTGTCAGTTTATGCCTCGGTGTCCTTTCTATGCATCCAGCTACTGGGAGGAGTGTTGTGTGGTGTCAGGCATCATCGGCCAACTAATGAAGCAGAAGGTGGGGATCAGCAAGGTTGACTGGGTTCCCCCTGTGGTAGGCAGTACTCCATGTGGGACAAGAAATTTGCAAATATGAGCTAGAATATTTAGCACACAGACAGCTACCCGGGGCGGATACAATTTGATAGTTGACAGTAATGCATCCCCAGGGCTGCTGCAGCTGCACGCTTCTTCAGGCAACCTGCAGGGAGCTAGCTAATCCTGGTGGAAGTGGAGCGTTTGGAGTTGTTTTGTTTGGCCCGTGCCTCGCGGTTCGGCGAGATTATACTAGTAATTTGGTTAGCACTTAGAGCGCCTGCCACTTGGTGCTTGTCGGGCTTGCCAAACACATGACAACTGAAAAACATACTGCTAAATCGAAGAGTATAGAAAAATAAAGATTGCAGGACGTGGCCACATATATTTTTTGATACGCAAGTCAAGTAGCAACTTGCAAATTACAATCATGTATCCATACATGTTTACTGTGCGGAGATGAAATTATTTCATCGTCAATGTTTGCGGCCAGTTTACGCTTAATCAAGTTATGACATCATCTTTTTCATCATGCTTAGCACATAGGCTGGGTGCTGTCATTTAAATATTGCAAAGATGCTAACTGCCGTGCCATGTATACAAATCGACCTGTGCATATTGCACTGTGTTGCATGCGCATTATCCACGAGGATGATTAATGGATGTTATTAATGAATTGTATGTTTCGTTCTTTGCAGGAGAGGCTTGTGCACACCGTCCTCCACCGGTCACTTTGCAGCACAGCAAGGTGAGGCATAACCAACCCCTCTTTCCATTCATGTATGTAGGTCACGCGTAACCTAGTTTGGCGTCTCCCGTTCGAAAGAGATACAGTTGGAGATATGCAGATCTTTGCATATCTAAGACTGTATCTGTTTCGAATTGTCCACGTTTTTTGGACAGCCCGAGGATGCGTAGATGGGGTTAGTTTCCGTGGTCTACTCCGGTTCGAGACAGAATTTCGGCAGCACCTCCCTGTTGTTCTCCGGATACACAATCTCCCTGCGGGGACGTGTATTTGGAGAACAGCGGGGAGGTGCTGTCGAAATTCTGTCTCGAACAAGAGTAGACCTTGGAAACTAACCGCATCTACGCATCCTCGGGTGGGATTAGGACCTATCTTCACCTATTAGACAGTTGGAACATCGTGTAGATCGATGTAAATGAATTAACTTTATATTACTCGTTGATATATATCTGTTAAGGATGGAAGACCGTGAGTGGATGTACACGGGCCGCTTAAGTCGGACTGAGTTTACCGACGAATAGATTGAGAAGTCAGAAGCTTTCATGGAACTAGCATTTGCCAAGGCTAAAGGAGCGAGTGCCACTTGGTGTCCCTGCAGCCGTTGTAACAACACGCGGCGAAAAACAAAAGATGTCATGGCTAAACATCTATGTCTGAATGGATTTACGCCAGGCTATACTCGGTGGTTGTACCATGGTGAAGCCGAACGTGTGAGAGACGACGTCGTGAGACAACGCGTCGATGATTATGATGCTGATGGTGGGGTAGAAGACATGTTACATGACTACCATGAAGCACATTTCAATGTGGATGAAGAACGTAGAGAGGAGGAGCCAGAGGAGACCGCAAAGGCGTATTACGACATGTTATCTTCTTCACAGCGACCTCTTCACATGCATTCCAAGGTTTCTCAGCTGGATGCCATTGCACGTCTAATGGCCGTAAAGTCCCAGTTCAGCTTCAGTCGAAACGCCTTCGATGTTATGTTGACAGTTATTGGCACCTTGCTTCCGGAAGGTCACATTCTGCCAAAGAACATGTATGAGGCACAGAAACTCCTTCGTGCACTTAAGATGCCATATGAGCAGATACATGCGTGTTCAAAGGGATGCATCTTATTTAGGAAAGAACATGCGGAAGCAAAATACTGTCCAAAGTGTGGATCCTCTAGGTTCATGGAGGTAGACGCTGCTGATGGCCAAAAGAGGCAGCTCGCGGTCCCCGCGAAAATCCTACGGTACCTTCCGTTCATACCGAGGATCCAACGCCTTTACATGACCGAGGAATCCGCGAAACAGATGACATGGCATAAAGATGGAGTCCGATACAATCCCGATAAGCTTGTACATCCATCTGATGGTGAAGCCTGGAAACATTTTGATGAGATTCACGGCATAAAAGCTCTGGAGGCTCGTAATGTACGTTTGGCGTTGGCAACAGATGGGTTCAATCCTTATGGAATGGGAGCTGCCCCGTACAGTTGTTGGCCCGTTTTCGTTATACCCCTGAATCTCCCCCCCGGCGTCCTCTTTCAACGACAGAACATATTCTTGTCGCTGATAATTCCTGAAAACCCGGGGAATAATATGTCTGTGTACATGGAGCCTCTGATCGATGATTTGGTCCGTGCTTGGGAGGAAGGGGTATGGACATACGATTCATCTAGAAAGGAAAACTTCAGAATGTATGTTAATTACCACTACTCTCTGCATGACTTGCCGGCGTATGGGACATTCTGCGGCCATGGTGTTCACTCTAAGTTCCCATGCCCAGTATGCAAGACAATTGTGAGGTTCATTTGGTTGAAGAAGGGTGGCAAGTTTTCTGCGTTCGACCAACATCGACAATTCCTTCCTCCTGACCATCCATTCAGAAGAGACAAAAAGAATTTCACGAAAGGTGTCGCAGTGCACCATCAGGCACGGCCGTTCATGACAGGTGCCGAGGTGCGTGCTCAGTTAGATGCTCTCGTGGTTGATGAACAAGAAGGTGGTTTTGCGGGATATGGTGAGCTACATGCCTTCACTCAGATCTGCGGCTTGTGGAGGCTTTCCTATATGGAAGACCTTCTTCTTCCACATAACATTGACCTAATGCACACTGAACATGGCATTGGCGTTCCACTTTTCGGAACAATCATGGACATTCCTGATAAGACAAGGGACAACGTGAAGGCAAGAGTCGATCAAGCAGCGTTATGCGATAGACCTAAGCTAGACATGGCGCCTCCTAAATCCGGCAAGTCATGGAGGAAGCCTACGGCCGATTTCGTCCTTACGAGGCCTCAAAGGAGGGAAGTACTAGAATGGTTCAAAACGTTAATGTTCCCTGATGGGTTTGCAGCGAACCTGAGTAGAGGGGTGAACTTAACAACTATGCGAATCAACGGGGCAAAGAGTCATGACTACCACATGTGGCTTGAGCGGCTTCTTCCGGTGATGGTTCGAGGCTATCTCCCTGATCATGTGTGGCTAGTGCTGGCAGAGTTGAGCTATTTCTTCCGCCAGCTTTGTGCCAAGGAGGTATCTAAGACCGTGATTGCAGACATGGAAAAAATGGCGCCTGTGTTGCTCTGTAAGTTGGAGAAGATATTTCCACCCGGCATGTTCACTCCGATGTTTCATATGATTTTGCACCTCCCGTATGAGGCACGAATGGGGGGGCCTGCGCAGAACCGTTGGTGCTATTCAATTGAGAGGTGTCAAAAGGTTCTTCGAACGAAATGCAAGAATAAATGCAAAATTGAAGCTTCCATTGCCGAGGCTTATGTTCTGGAGGAGGTGTCAAACTTCACATCAAAATACTATTCAGACAACCTTCCGAGTGTGCATTATCCAGCTCCTCGTTACAATGCTAGCGAAAACGAATCGAAGCTCAGCCTTTTCCTAGGGCAACACGGAACTGCAAGTGAAGGGACCAACAAGACCTTGAAACATGAAGAGTGGCGCACTATCATGCTATATGTGTTGACCAACCTTTCCGAAGTGTTGCCGTACATGCAGTAAGTTACTGTCCAATTTTTTTACTTCTTAGTATTCAATATTCTGCGTCCAACCAACTTGTTCCTTGTTGGTATAGGGAGTTTATTCATGAATTCTGGCGTGGATCAAGAGAACCAACCGCACAGGAAGTTGATACCCTTATTTCAAAGGGTGCGGGAAATGAAATGCCTGATTTCATTTCTTGGTTCAAACAAAAGGTATTTAGCATTTTTTCGCATCGCTTACAAGTTGCTCGTACGTGCGAATAATATAACTAACGATCCTGCTTGAACTTGCAGAGCCAAACTGATGCGTCTATGAGTGCCGATCTAAGACAGGTTGCCGATGGCTGTGCCTATAGGGTTAGGTCATTTCGAAGCTATGACGTTAATGGGTACCGCTTTCACACAACAAGCTACGAGCAGAGTCGGCCCAATCGAAGAACCACTAATACCGGAGTTTTTACTCCGGGGGACGATGGGGTCGAGTATTACGGAAGAGTTGAAGAAATATACGAACTCAAGTTTCATGGGTCCAAACCTCTTACTCCTGTCATATTCAAATGCCATTGGTTTGATCCTCAAGCAGTGAGACGGACCCCTAGTATTGGCCTAGTCGAAATTCGACAGTCATCAGTGTACCCAGGAGACGATGTATACATTGTGGCGCAACAGGCCACACAAGTTTATTATAGCTCATACCCGTGCCAAACTGACGACCGTATCAAGGGTTGGGATGTTGTGTACAAGGTAGCGCCACACGGCAAACTACCTGTCCCAAACAATGAAGATTACAATATAGTGCCAAACCCAGACGAGGAAGAGTTCTTTCAAGAACATGGGCAAGAAGAGGGTTTTCAGATAGACTTAACCGAAGAGATCGGAATGGAAGTGGAGAATGAAACGGTTAGTGACGACGATGCCGGAGATGAGGTTCATAATGTGAACGATTTGAAATTACTTGAGCGGTTACGTTTAAACCTTGCGGACGACATTACTCCTCCGGCGAATGTGCAAAATGATATCGACATGCCTGATAGTGATGATGAGGCGTATGATGAAGCTAATCCCGATTATGATGATTATTTCTGATACATGTATGGTCTTTTTAAATTATTTTCATATTTCCAATATATATATATATATATATATGTTACTTTCTAATTATATATGTTTTATTTGTTTTGCATCTATTTGGAAGTACTGATGGATTTCATCTTTTCAATTTCAGGTGATTGATCGAAGATGGTGGGCAGAGGTGGTGTGTTGAGGTCGGTGTCGTCGCTTTACAAGAGAGCGACTGGCAAGGGGAAGGGGTCCGATGAAGCTGAGGGGTCCGGGAAGGGACGAGGGAAGGGGCGAGGGAAGGGGCGAGGCAGAGGTGCAGGAGCTGGAGGCAGGGGTCGAGGAGGCAGGAGGGACCCGTCGCCTACACCTTCCGCGCACGAGGAGGAGGAGGAGCACCAGGAGGAGTCCGAGGAGGAGGAGCACCAGGGAGAGGAGGCGGAGGAGGAGTTACCTTCTGCTCACGGCTCTGAGGAGGAGGAGGACGAGGACGAGGAGGGAGAGGCAGGGGGGTCCGGTTCCGCTTCGGAGGACTTGCAGAGTGTGTGGTTGCGCGGTCCCTCACAGCTCCCGACTCGGCCGATTCCTCCTAACAAACGGCCGATGATTCGACCCATACCGCCTAGGTACGTAATTTTCTAATTTTTATCGCTAACTTCTCATTTCATATGTTCAAAATCACAATAACATCTATTATTTTGTCTCGTTCATTTGGGCAGGGGTTGGGAGGTGATCGAGGCAGGTGATCACAAGCGCATTCCCAATGGCATCCTGGGTCTTTTGTGCAGGCTACACTTCCCTGGTATGGTGCTCTACGCCGGCAAGCAGGTGCCGGCCATGACGTGGGACCACTACAGAAACGCCGCCGATCTCCCAGATCGTGACACCAGAGTTTTTCAGCACAAGGCGGAGAGGGTGATGCAAGAGCTGTGGGTAAGTCTTCGTTGCACTGCATTGGTCAATACATCGCATTCATTGGATATTATTCAAATAATGACAGTGTACATTGCGTCTTGATGCAGGATTTCTTCAGATGCGAGCCTGGGCAGGAGGCGTTGGCGGTTCGTGTGACGAACAATGCATGTCGTAAACTCGTCAGAGACATGCATTACGAGTCGCGCGTCCAGGCCGTCATAACCTACTACGCTCAAGTCCAAAAAATGAAGGTGGAAAAAAAGGAGGCACGAACCATTGAGCTTACCCGAGAGCAATACTTGATGGTAAACACGAACACTGAACTCTTATGAGATTAAGTACGCTTAATTTGATCTTCTCATATTTCTATACTTGATGACGTGCAGGTGCCTCCGTGGTGGTGCGGCTCACATTTCACGGCCTGGTCCTATATTGTCAACAAATGGTGCGAGCCCGAGTGGCATGAGACACACAACGCATGCCGGGAGCGGCGCTTGATGATGCCTGGGGCACCACACCATCAAGGCAACCTGACCCTTTCCCAGTACGCGGCTAGATGGGTACGTGAACTCAACTTCTTTATTTAAACACTTAATATTCTTCATAACTTCTAATCATCTTTCTATTTTCCTTGCAGTCGGCGGCACATGGTGGCCAGCCTTGCGGGCAGTTGAAGGCCTTTGCTCTGTCCCACAAGGGCAAGGCGACGGCCAACATCGACTACAACCCGGAGGACCCGCCCGAGGCGTACAGCAACGCTACCGTCCACAGCCGCCTCAGTGAGTACACCTCGGCGGCAAGGGAGGTCCATGGGCCAGAGTGGGATCCGATCACCGAGCCTCTTGATGGAGAGGTCGTGATGAGGGTGGGTGGAGGTAAGAAGCATGGCCGGTACTGGATTGGCGACAGCACAATCGACACGGCCTCTACTCCCACCCTCTCCGAGATCCGAGCAAGGAGCACGGGCTCAGCTCCGCCCATACGCTCACGGCCTAGCGCTACACAGATTCAGATTGAGCAAATGCAGGTAATATTGGTTTAATTCGTTGTTCATTGATTTGTACATGGTATTGCCTTGCATTGTAATATTGGGATGGATGAAATATTGTAGGCCCAGATGGATGCGAAGTTGGAGCAAGAGCGGCAGAGGATGCAGGCCGAGATGGATGCGAAGCTAGAGGCAGAGCGGCAGAGGAATGACCAGCGGATGGCGCAGATGTTCCTTTACATGCAGACTCATGGTACGGTGCCACAGCCTGGGCAACTCCCTCCTCTACCACTACCTCCTCCCTTCGGCGGTCCTCCTCCCTTCGGCGGTCCTCCTCCCTTCGGCGTTCCTCCTCCCTTCGGCGTTCCTGCTACTTTCGGTGGTATTTCTCCTGGCACTCCTTCTGCAGGCACTACGGTGAGTCACTTCAAATCTTGTAACCAATATTATACTTCTTCAAGTATGATATAGTGAAGTAATTGAAGGGTTAGCTATGCTAGCTTGTAACCAATATTTTGTCACTTCTATTACATTTTAACTTATATGCTTGTAACCTACACATTTTAGCTTATATGCTTCTAACCTACACATTTTAGCTTATATGCTTCTAACCTACAATTTAAATACTTGTATTGCTTTGCTCGTGCAGAATCAATCGGCGGGATCCAACAATTCCTCTCCGCAGAGTGCTTGGTCGCCGTGGCCGCCTCGTCAATAAACCTGTAATTGTATTTCAACTTCTATAACTATGGGTCGTGATCGTGTGAGACTTTGTGATGACGGATGGTGGACTATGTGTTTGTGACCTATGTGATGTCTTTGTGATGACGGTTGATCGTGGACCTCTATGTGATGTGTTTGTGATGATGGTGGAGCTTTTATTGTGATATGTTGAGTTTGTGATGGTGGTGGAGCTCATTTATGTGATATGTTGAGTTTGTGATGATGTGGGCTCAAATATGTGATATGTGATGATGATTTGGCTCATATATGTGATGTATGATGTTTTTTTGTGATTGTGGTCCAGGTTGTAGTCGAATTGAAATGTTTATTGCAATCTGGAACAATTGTTTGCCGAGTGTTTTAGTGCTTTGCCGAGTGCCAGGTCGACACACTCGGCAAAGATGCAAGTATTTGCCGTGTGCCTGACGTGGCACACGGCAAAGTGTCCAGTCTTTGCCGAGTGCCTGGGCCCACGGCACTCGGCAGAGAGGCCAGGCTTTGCCGTGTGCCTGGGCCCACGGCACTCGGCAAAGAGTGGTTGATGGCTGACGGACGTCAACCCCTTTTTTTTGCCGAGCGCCACGTGGGGCACACGGCAAAGGGTTTGCCGTGTGCCCGACAAACGGCACTCGGCAAAGTACTGTTTGCCGGTACAGGTTTGCCGTGTGCCTTTTGCCGAGTGTTGCACACGGCAAACCCTTTGCCGTGTGCTTTTCGCGCTTTGCCGTGTGCCCTGGGCACACGGCAAACGTGCTGTTTCCCGTAGTGATATAGTAGCGCACCGTAGAGATTAAGGACTTCTTCCTCGTGCATCTGCAGAGAAACATGTCTGGACTAGATATATATAGACATCTCGACCAAAGAGGCTAAAAAGGTTATGGAATGGTGGCTATGGAGGGTTTTGCCACGAAAATGCTAGGAGTTGTAATAATTGTGAACAAGGGTCGCATGCATTGCGATGCCAAAAGACAGACTACTGTCTATTATCTTAAGGGGGAAAAAAGGCTTGTCGTAACCCATATTTTCAGATATTCCCGAAGATTTAGTTTGGTATTTTCCGAAGACTTGTATCGCACGAAAGAAAACTTGTAGATAGACTCCGAATCTGTTACTACAGATCGGAAGTCTTGTAGAACAAGGCAAGGACTCCTAGAGGCGGTAACAAGGACTATAAATATACATGTAACCCTTCGATGAGAGGACATTGCATTGTAGATCATACACACCACCCAATTCAATACGAGAAACACTGGACGTAGGGTTATTATCCTTCGGGAGGCCCGAACCAGTATAAAAAGTCTCTGAGAGCCCTAGATTGATTCCTCGATTGATCGTTGTTCCCTGAACCAAATATTTGCCGTTCTCTCGATTATTCGAGCGACGACAGAGGCGCGCCAGGTAGGGGGACAGCGCTGTGGATCCATCTGGAGCATCAGATGGCATTGGTGAACAAGATGAAGTTCCCGGCGCGCCGAATTCAAGTTCGGATTTTTCACGTTCCTCGCGGACAAGGAAGGGAATCTCCAAGAAAAGACGTCGTCGGTGGCGCAGGAGGCGTCCCCGGCGGCCATGAAGGCCCCGTCCTCGGACGGATCTGTTGAGAAGAGTTCGCCGGCGGCACCATGCGCATCGCCGGCGGCTGCATGTGCAATGTTCGGACTGCGGAATTCTGCGGCCGAGTTCCAGATCGCCTCGCGGGTATCGGGCTCTCCGTTTGGAACCCGCCTAGAAGACGGATCCGCCTCGGATCCGCCACCTAACTCTGCCCTAGAAGCGAAGATGCAAAAGATCGCTCTCGACATTACCGAGGGGCAGTACTTCCCTGGATTCGGGCTCGGTTATCCTGATTACGAGTCCGACTTCAGTGATGATGACTGCCCAGAGATCGGGGAAGATCTAGATCAAGGTCACAACCCGGCCAGAGAAGTCTTCATGGCGGGGCGTGGCGATGAGGCATCCAGCAATTTGCGCACCATCGATTCGATCAGATCTCGATCGGTTGCGCCATCCAGTGTGACGCCAAGAAATCTCAACACCGACTTCGACGCTGTCCGGTTCCAGACCGCGCTAGACTCCATTGCGCGTATGGCCCCTGACGGAACACCGTTAGCTCCAATGGTACAGCAGGTCGTGGAACTCGCCGGCCGTGTGATCCCTCCACAAGAGCAAGACGTGACGAGAGCCAGGAAGAGACCGAAGCAACAGTAGTAGTAGTAATTTAGCAGCCCAAACTGCTCCATATAGCAGCGCACCGTAGAGATTAAGGACTTCTTCCTCGTGCATATGCAGAGAAACATGTCTGGACTAGATATATATAGACATCTCGACCAAAGAGGCTAAAAAGGTTATGGAATGGTGGCTATGGAGGGTTTTGCCACCAAAATGCTAGGAGTCGTAATAATTGTGAACAAGGGCCGCATGCATTGCGATGCCAAAAGACAGACTACTGTCTATTATCTTAAGGGGGAAAAAAAAGGCTAAAACGTATTTCCCTGTTACAATAATCATCGGTATCTATTGATATGTTGTCGAAAACCGACCTTGGTATATCGAAAACCGACCATCTTAGTGACCGCACTTCCATTGCTAGTGCATATAGGTATATAGAAACCAATAAGTGCATATTCTCACCAGTAACGATGTGTAGCAACTAGCTAGACACGCTTGATGACTACTCCTATCGGTACTTTGGCTACTTACATGGTAGTTTTATTTGAAATAACGAGAAGTTAGTTTCAACAGTTGATGTTTTTCGTCTTGTAGAGAAGCAAGAGAGCCAGTTGAGACACAAATAACGTGGGACAAAAATTTTTCAGAAACTAATTTGTCAAAAGATTCCAGAATACTGAAAGCTCTTGGATCATGAAGCAGACTGTAAAGATCTGGCAATAAGCTAGCTTTCCGGATGGAAAATAATCCAATTTCCCCGCTTCAAGCCTTCATCAGTGCAAATTAAATAGCTTATTTTGAGGAAATCGAGAGGGGAGGCACCTACCTAAGTATCATTAAAGCAAAGTATATGTACCGAGTTCGTGAGAATGCATAGCGCACATAAGAAAAAGAGCAGGAAGCAATATAAAAAAAAGGAAAAAGAAAAGGTACAATAGGGGCCAATTGATTGCTTTTCACACTCGGGTGTTGGCCATGTGATAACTGCTTTCTCGAACAGTTTTAGTCCTGATTGAATGCCCATAGTTCAAACGTTTATGTACGCTCTTTTCTATGATCTAGTTAATCGGGAACGAGGAGTGATCATCAAACACCTTGCAACTGCTTGCTATCAGATCTGTTTTCCATGCCTTATAAGCTGCATCCTTTTCTAACCAATTAAAGGCGGTCAAGGAGAAGCTTCAGGGCTCTACACCGACCTCAATCATTTCAACGGTACGTATATGCTGTCCTACTCATGATTTCAACGGTTCTTGACTTAGAACATGGGGAAGCGTATCCCACAGAATTTGTGTGGCCGATTTTCTTACACATTTCAGTTTTTTTCTTTTGTCTGTTCATTATCTATCATAGTTCTTCGCAAGAAACAAATTTCTCATATATAGCAATTACATTCACAAAATTAGCTGTGCCTGCATATTCAGCTGATTTTACTGAGATCGATGTTATGCACAAATCAAAATTCATGGAAGCTCTCTTCGGCAGCAATTAATTTTCTATAACCACCATGCATGCACCAACTAACCTAAAAGACTAACCTCATAGAAAAAGGTGATTAACATTTTTATACTTTGATTGTAATCGTCCTCTCTTGAAGAGTCTTTTGAATAGTACAGACCAAAAGTGCCGTGGATGGGCATTAGATGGCCTCAAACAAACTATCCCTGCACGATTATTATTACACAAACCCTTGACAAACCATGCATAAGGTGTAACAAATTTTAAAATCGTGGCGTTGCCATTAAGCCAAGTTTGGGTATGGAATGATATTAATATAGGGAGTATGATTTTGGAATTTTGGAAGATTTGGATATTACTACAAGCATTAAGGCAATATTTCGAATTTTCTACAAGAATAATCCTTTGTATTAAAGGAATGTCAAATTTAAATTAAATGGCTCGTTCCATATATAGGAATTTTGGAAGATTCTCAATATGAGGTCTAACCTTTGTAGGAAACTTCTTTGTAGCTAGCTCTATCCCTCTCATCTGTTGATTTCTAGATTTTTCTTGCGTCTTGTTTTCCTGTTCCACAGGATTCCATATTCTAGGAAATTTACTCATGTACCCTATCAGTTGATTTCTAAATTGA
This sequence comes from Eragrostis nindensis, assembly GCA_012490785.1. Classification (NCBI taxonomy): domain Eukaryota; kingdom Viridiplantae; phylum Streptophyta; class Magnoliopsida; order Poales; family Poaceae; genus Eragrostis; species Eragrostis nindensis. The sequence goes on along the minus strand of JAAXCT010000749.1, from coordinate 81,076 downwards.
ATGAAAGTTGAAAAGTGTAGCTTTGAGCTTTGTCATCCGGTGAAGCTTACAAGAAATCGATCGGAGCAACGAGTTATAATGAACATTCCAGATCGTCTGACTTTAGCAATTATTTTCCTTTATATAGAAAGGCATATGTAGAAGTCTTAAACACACACATAAACACACATTCATTTTCTTTTGAGCCAGCGGTTACTGGTTAGCAGGTGCTGGTGTGACACGAATGGCTGAGACCCATCATTTGGTCTCCATCCGATTTTTAATGCGTGGCGGACAGCGCCACGTAATACGAGCGCCGGACGTGACTCGGCATTTCCCTATCTATCTATATCTCATCACTGCGGAGTGCCTCATATATATCTCAGCATTTGAAAATGAATACCATGGAGCCGCTTGGCCAGCCCACTACTATTATGGCGGCATCTGCCTCGTCGTCCTCGCCCTCGCCGTCCATGTCGCCCTCCGCGCCATGTCCGGCAAGAAGAAGCGTGCTGGGCCGAGGCTGCCTCCTGGTCAGTGGAAGCTGCCGCTCATCGGCAACATCCACCACCTGCTGACCCTGAGCGGCGCGCACCCGCACCGCACCATACGCGACCTCGCGCGGCGCCACGGCCCGCTCTTGCTGCTCCGGCTCTGCGAGCGCGTCGCCGTCGTCGTCTCCTCCGCGGCCGCCGCGCGGAAGGTGCTCCACCGCCGCAACGACCCCGCCGCCTTCGAGCAGCACGGCACGGCACGGCACGGGCAACAAAAAAAAATTCGAAGGTCACCGATAAACATGAAATTTCAGGAATTAATTTGATGTTTTCAAAAAGCTTTCACATGATTTCGCAAGAAATGGTCTCAGATCTATAAAAAATCACGATTGCATATACAAACAAGACAATTGGACTCATGTAGTGAGTTAAAGATGGAATTTTGTTGGTACTGTTAATTTCGACCATATTTCGGACTTCAACGGAAAAGTTGTAATCTCGGATATTTCGATTAAATTTTGCCGAAATTCTTTTCCTAGCGGGCGTCGTCTTCGCGCCGTACGGCGAGCACTGGCGCCTCCTCCGCCACGTCCTCATGGCCGAGCTCCTCGGCGCGCGCCGCGTCGACGCCTTCCGCCGCGTCCGACTCAGCGGCCTCGCCGCGTCATTCTTCGTAACCTCGCCGCTGGGCCAGCGGCTCGTCAACGTCGACAAGAAGCTGGCCGAGTTCGTCGCCGACTCAGCGGTGCGCTGCCATCGCCGGCGACAGGCTGCCCGACCGCACCACTTCCTGAAGATGATGGACCACGCGTTGGACTTCTCGTCGGTGTTCGACCTCCGCGACCTATTCCCGTCGTCGCGGCTCGTAAGGATGCTGCCGCGGAGCCGCAAGGCGGAGTGGAACCGTTGCGAGGCGGTCCGGCTCATGGACGACATCCTCAAGCACCACGAGGAGAGGAGGAAGGCCGCCGGAGACGGAGACGGAGATGACGAGCAGAGCATGCATGGTCGACGTGCTCTTGAGGATCCAGAAGGAAGGCGATCATGGGAGCTTCTCTCACCCACGGCGTCATCATGGCTATGTTGGTGGCAATAGTAATCGTTCTTCTCAGTAACCTCCTGCTGGTTTACATGTCAAAGTAAATAATCACTGGACCAAAAAGCTCACTGGTGTGCTTTGCTCACTTCATGTGCCACGCACGCAGGACGTGTACGTCGCTGCAATCGAGGCCACAACACGTACACTTCGATGGGCCATGGCCGAGCTCATGGCGAACCCCAGGGTGATGGAGAATGCAGTGTCAGAGATCCGCCATGTCCTCGCAGGGCAGGACCAAGTGCACGAAGCAATACTTGTGATTTTTAGGTCGAAAATTAGTCTACCTCAAAGCCGTGATCAAGGAGACCATAAGACTGCATCCTCCTATTCCACTCGTCCCCAGGGTTTGCGGCGAAGATCGCAAGATCCAAGGATATGATGTGCCAACGGGACCATAGTTCTCTCGAATGTATGGGCCATCTCTAGGGACCCAAAGTGGTGATCATGATAAGTTCTTGCAAGAAAGGTTCGAAGGTGAGCATGCTTTCAACTTCGTAGGGTCAGATTTTGAGTTCATGCCATTTGGCGCCGGGTAGCGAATTTGCCCCGTGATAGCATTCTCGCAAGCAAATATTCATTCCATTGGCTATATATTAATCGATGGCGGCTCAAACTTGAGCAGCTAATTTTTGCATGTGCTCTGGTGATGAAATATTTATTTTCTCCATTCGCTATATATTAATCGACGAGACTTGTTCGCTTAAAAAGAAAAAAGGTGAGAGATCTATAGGAATATGGAACGTACAACTCAATATAACGTCCCTAATATTTTAAAAAAATCAATTTTGGAGACCGATCTGTTCACATGTTACGTTTCCAATATTACACAGGCATTAAAAATCATAAACCTCTCTCATGTATAGGTGGACTATCAATCTAGCCGCATAGTAGTTACCTGTAATAATGGGGCATATTTTTTTATTTTTTCCATTAATGTGGGAATTTCTATAGGAGTATATATTTTAGCTAATTACGACAACTGTAGGTAATTTTAAAAACAGATATAGGAGCATTTTCGGTTAATTTTTTCATAATGGCAGTGGTGGGTTTTCTTTGATTAATGTGGGAATGTTTAGGCCTCGAGAGCAGGATTTTGAGGCTTCTTTTCGCCATCAAAGTTATATACAATAGACGGCCAAAATATATTAAAACCTATTTGTCAAAGGATGTTGAGTTTAGTCCCACATCGGATATTAATTTTGAAGAGCCCGACTTATAAGATGGAGGGAACCCAACCTATCAGACTAGTCTTTTAGGTTGAGGTGGCCCAAGACCTTGGTTCTAGCTCCGGTTGGGCCTATGGGGATAGCAGGCCCATTGGGACCTGGGCTGGCAGTATAGGCTCGTGGGTATGACGAGCCGGGCCGCGCTAACAAGTAGGATTAGAGCCATTGATCTGAAACTCGGCACCCCTTCGGCGGCCTGTTAAAACCGTGTGACCCGGGAGATCAATCCGATGGTTTGATTTTCATGCGAGGTCCAAGAGGTGTTCCAAGTTTTAGACTACAGCTTTGATATCACTTGTTAGAATTAGGTCTTGCGGCGAGATGCCGTCCACCAATCTATACGCAGAAGCAACATGGATCTATCAAGACGAATGATGCAAGATCACAGACGATACGATGTTTGTTAACGAGGTTTAACCGAAGCCTACACCCCCGAGGCATGGTTATAGACGCTCCTCCTCATAGATGCAACACCGTTCGCCCAGGCGTCGACACAAGCCGCCCCCCCCCCCCCCCCCCCCCCCCCCCCCGCGAGCCTCTTGTGTTTATGTCGTTATGGTTACAACAACAACAGCTCTGATAACACTTGTTAGCGCGGCCCGATTCTCCATACCCATGAGCCTGTACCGCCAACCCAGGTCTCAACAGGCCTGCTGTTCCCACAGGCCCAACCGAGGCCAGGACCAAGGTCATGGGCCACATCAACTCAAAAGACTAGCCTGATAGGTTGAGTTCTCTCCACCTTATAAGTCGAGCTCCCCCATCATCAATATCCGATGTGGGACTAAACTCAACAATCTCCCCCTCACACATCGGATGGCTCCATTGCACCTTCACACCCGGGTGGACACCCTCCGACAGCCCGATAACCTTGTGGCCTAAGAGACCCAATCCGACGGTCCGAATTCCATGTGAGGCCCGGGAGATATTCAGGGTTTCAGACCATGGCTCTGATAGCCCTTGTTAGAGCAGCCGACTCGTCATACCCACGAGCCTACACCGCCAACCTAGCTAGGTCCCAACAGACCTACTATCCCCACAGGAACAACCAGAGCCACGACTAAGGTCATGTCCATCCCAACCCAAAAGACTAGCACATAATCCAACAAAGGATTCTAAATACTGAAATGACACGATCTCCAATCACGAGGCAGACTATAGAGATTTGGCAAATAAGCTTTTCAAAAGGAAAATGGATAGAATCCGAATTTTCCAACTTCAAGCCTTCACCACTGCAAATTAATCACATTAAAATATAATGATATGCCCCTCGCAAAAAAAATATAATGATATGCAACCTTCCAGAATTAAGGATGCTGTAGCAGCTGCCAACTGTATGTGTTGTCGTACTCATGATTTTGAACGGTTTTTGACTACATGGGGAAGTAGCCCACAGAGTTCGCGGGGCTGATTTTCTTACACGTTGCATTTTTTTTCTTTTCTCTGTTCAACGTCTGTTAGAGAGTTGTTCAGGAAAAAAGTTTCCGCAATACCAACCTTTATTGAGACGTTATAAACCAAACTCACATGAAAAAGGTCTCCATAATATCAACCAGAAGAGACCTAATATCAGCGACTATAAAAGGAATTATCCTCATGCCAGATTAGCATAGAACCCACTCCAAGAGCAGCACCTATACTAGCAAGTTCATGCACCACTGAATTACAAGAACGAGGAACATCTAACTCAACACTTTTACGTATTACTTGAAATCTTATTAGAAAACTTGATCTTCCGAAGAGGAACACCTGACAACTGGAGCATCATCTAACTCGATACAAACATTTTGTTGTAGTCATTATCCATCTAAGTTGGAATACGGGGAACGGGACATAGAAGTAGCTGTGATTTCCTCGTAACAGTTACCCCAAATTGTTCCGTCATATCTAGTTCCTCAGGCTTGGCTCCAGGCAGCTCCCAGTCGAAATGGTACAGGAGGGTAGCCAAAGCAATCTCAACATTTGCCTGCGCAAAAGCTGTCCCCGGGCAAATTCTCCGGCCAGCCCCAAATGGCGTGAACTCAAAATCTAATCCTTTGAAGTCCAAAGCATGCTCACCTTCAAACCTTTCTGGCATAAACTTTTCAGGTTCTTCCCAGTACGTTGGGTCCCTAGAGATGGCCCATGCGTTTATCACAAGTATAGTGCCTTTGGGCACGTCATATCCTTGAACCTTTTGGTCTTCCAAGCAAGACCTTGGGATGAAAGGGCCTGGAGGGTGCAGTCGGAGGGCCTCTTTTACTAGTGCTTTGAGGTAAGGCACGCTGCTTACAGCTGCCTCTCGTACCGTCTCTTGCCCTGCGAGGGCATGGCGAATCTCCAGCTGTGCCTTCTCCATCACCCTTGGATTCGCAATCAGCTCCGCCATGGCCCACTGGAGGGTGGTCGTTGCCGTGTCGAGTGCTGCACCAAACACATCCTGCTCAACAAGTCCATGCATGCATGAACACAAGGCGTGAGAAGCGTAGAACGACGAGTTGGCGATGGCGACAACGATGAATGATTACCGTCAACACGGCCCTTATGACCCCTGGTGTGAGGGCTACTGGCATGGCGCCCTCCTTCTGGATCCTCAGCAGCACGTCGATCATATCTTGCTCTTTCTCCCTTTCACCGGCCGTCTTCCTCCTCTCCTCGTGGTGTCGGAGGACGTCGCCGATGAGCCGGAACATATCCTGTCGGTGCTGCTCCGCTTTGCGGCTGCGCGGGAGCATCCGCACAATCCTAGACGTCGGGAAGAGGTCGCGGAGGTCGAAGAGCGACGACAGCTCTACACCTCGCTTCACCATCCTCAGGAACGTGTCCCGGTCGGGAAGCCGGTCACCGAAGATAGCGCGCACCGAGGAGTCGGCGACGAACTCCGCGAGCCGCTCGCCGACGTTGACGAGCCGCCCGGACGACGACGTGGTGGCCAAAGAGGCCGCGAGCCTCGCCGCCTCTTCCTCACGGATTCGCCGGAACTCACCGACGCGCCGCGAGCTGAGCAGCTCCGTCACGAGGATCCGGCGGAGCTGCCGCCACTGCTCGCCGTAGGGCGCGAAGATGACTCCCATGCCGTGCCTAGACATCTCGTCTATTCCGGGGCTGCTCGGGCGGTGCTCGAACGCGGTGCCGTGGCCGGTGAAGACCTCCGCGCGGCCTCGGCGGAGGAGACGACGACCACCACGCGCTCGCAGATCCGGAGGAGCATGAGCGGCCCATGGCGCAGGGAGAGGTCGCGCATCGTGTGGTGCGGGAGCCCACGCAGAAAGTGGTGCAAGCTGCCGATGACCGGCATCTGCCATGGTCCTGGAGGCAGCCTTGGGCGGGGTTTCTTGCCACTGCCAAACTTAGCATGGAGGGAGACGAGAGCCAGGAAGAGGCCGAAGCAACAGTAGTAGTAGTAATTTAGCAGCCCAAACTGCTCCATATAGCAGCGCACCGTAGAGATTAAGGACTTCTTCCTCGTGCATCTGCAGAGAAACATGTCTGGACTAGATATATATAGACATCTCGACCAAAGAGGCTAAAAAGGTTATGGAATGGTGGCTATGGAGGGTTTTGCCACGAAAATGCTAGGAGTTGTAATAATTGTGAACAAGGGCCGCATGCATTGCGATGCCAAAAGACAGACTACTGTCTATTATCTTAAGGGGGAAAAAAGGCTTGTCGTAACCCATATTTTCAGATATTCCCGAAGATTTAGTTTGGTATTTTCCGAAGACTTGTATCGCACGAAAGGAAACTTGTAGATAGACTCCGAATCTGTTACTACAGATCGGAAGTCTTGTAGAACAAGGCAAGGACTCCTAGAGGCGGTAACAAGGACTATAAATATACATGTAACCCTTCGATGAGAGGACATTGCATTGTAGATCATACACACCACCCAATTCAGTACGAGAAACACTGGACGTAGGGTTATTATCCTTCGGGAGGCCCGAACCAGTATAAAAAGTCTCTGAGAGCCCTAGATTGATTCCTCGATTGATCGTTGTTCCCTGAACCAAATATTTGCCGTTCTCTCGATTATTCGAGCGACGACAGAGGCGCGCCAGGTAGGGGGACAGCGCTGAGGATCCATCTGGAGCATCAGATGGCATTGGTGAACAAGATGAAGTTCCCGGCGCGCCGAATTCAAGTTCGGATTTTTCACGTTCGTCGCGGACAAGGAAGGGAATCTCCAAGAAAAGACGTCGTCGGTGGCGCAGGAGGCGTCCCCGGCGGCCATGAAGGCCCCGTCCTCGGACGGATCTGTTGAGAAGAGTTCGCCGGCGGCACCATGCGCATCGCCGGCGGCTGCATGTGCAATGTTCGGACTGCGGAATTCTGCGGCCGAGTTCCAGATCGCCTCGCGGGTATCGGGCTCTCCGTTTGGAACCCGCCTAGAAGACGGATCCGCCTCGGATCCGCCACCTAACTCTGCCCTAGAAGCGAAGATGCAAAAGATCGCTCTCGACATTACCGAGGGGCGGTACTTCCCTGGATTCGGGCTCGGTTATCCTGATTACGAGTCTGACTTCAGTGATGATGACTGCCCAGAGATCGGGGGAGATCTAGATCAAGGTCACAACCCGGCCAGAGAAGTCTTCATGGCGGGGCGTGGCGATGAGGCATCCAGCAATTTGCGCACCATCGATTCGATCAGATCTCGATCGGTTGCGCCATCCAGTGTGACGCCAAGAAATCTCAACACCGACTTCGACGCTGTCCGGTTCCAGACCGCGCTAGACTCCCTTGCGCATATGGCCCCTGACGGAACACCGTTAGCTCCAATGGTACAGCAGGTCGTGGAACTCGCCGGCCGTGTGATCCCTCCACAAGAGCAAGACGTGGCGGTTCCGGCTAGAACTCCGGTACACAGACGCCTGGGGGCCACCAACGATCAGAAGGCCGATTCGTCTTCGCATGGATCGTCTTCTGATCACCCCAATCGACGACGGCGAAACCTAGAACCATCAGATGCAAGACATCAGCTGAACCAGCGGAGGAACCAAACTGGCAATCCCCCAAGGGGGGAACCAGAGCGACAAACTCTAGGCGCTCCAGCTCATAGAGGAACGCGCCCAGAGACGGCTCCTAAGCCGCCCCCGTATAGGGCTCTGGGCAGTTATCTCCGAACTGTTGAGTGGCCAGCCAAGTTCAAAGTGAGGTCTATCGACAAGTACGACGGCACCATCAATCCAGAGGAGTTCTTGTCGATCTATTCCACGACGATAGATGCTGCAGGAGGAGATGAAAGGATTAAGTGCGCCTATCTACCCACCGCCCTGACCGGAGCAGCGCGGTCGTGGCTGCTGAACCTCCCGGCATACCACTTCGACTCCTGGGCAGAACTGTGCGAAGTCTTCAAGGGGAATTTTCTTGGATCGTACAATCGCAACGCGACCCCAGAGCAGCTTCGAGGTGTTAAACAGAAGGCAGATGAGAATCTTCGGGACTACATCAAGCGCTTCTGTCTAATGAAGAACACAATTTCAGATATCTCCGATCTGGAAGTAATCCTCGCCTTCCAAGACGGGTGTCTGGATGTGAAGATGGTGGAGACCATAGCGGAGAACGAGCCCAAAACTACCGCAGAACTGTTCCGATTGGCAGAGATCTGCGCTAAGGCGGCTGATGCCCGTGCTCGCCTCTCCGACGGCCGGGGCAAGGCTCCGAAGAAGAAGTCAGAAGACAGGGAGGTGAACGCGGTTGATCGGTCGGGATCGGATCGCAATCACTTCCGCAAGAAGCGAGGTCGACCCGAAGGCGTGGCCAAGTGGTGTCCGATACACCGCTCCCCCAACCACGAACTCGAAGAGTGCTTCGATTACCTCAAGCTCGAAAAGAAGCGTCTGGAAGAAGGCAAAATCTTGCGGGCAGCTAGAGAAGAGGATCGGAGCCGGGACAACCAAGATCGAGAGCACCGAGATCGGGAACACCGAGATCAGGAGCATCAAGACCGCGGGCGTCGAGATCGAGAGTCCAGAGAGAGCGCGATGACCGGGATGAACGCCCACGCTACAGAAGTCGCAGAGATCATGACGATGACGAGGAGGAGAGGTACCCGGAGATCAACATGATCTTCGGAGGGAGCTCCGCTCTGTCGTCGAAGAGTCAGTACAAGAAGCTGCAGAGGGAGGTGGCTATGGCGGAACCTTGTTCTAGAAGACTAGAGTGGTCGGATACCCCGATCGCCTTCAATACCGATGACCACCCGAAGACTCTGCTGAGCAACCCAGAGTTGCCCTTCGTCGCCAAGGTCATTATCCACAGAAACAAGGTCGCGAAGACGTTGATCGACAACGGAAGTGGCCTCAATTTGTTGATGAAGAAGACATACGACCAGATGGGCCTACCGCTCACCGCTCTCCGACCAGTTGAGGAATCATTCCATGGCATCTTGCCTGGGGTGTCTTCGCGTCCTCTTGGGAAGATAGAGTTAGCAGTGACAGTGGGCCCGAGAGAGAATAGAAGAACTGAAGTCCTGACGTTCGAGGTGGCTGACTTCGAATCTGCCTACAACTGCATCCTGGGAAGGCCGTTCTTGTTCAGGTTCATGCCGGCTGCGCACTTCGCCTACGCCATGCTCAAGATCCCAGGACCTGCGGGTGTTATCACACTTTGCGCTGATCAAGACCAGGCTGTGAGATGCGACATCAACGCGCTGATCATAGCTGGCCACTTCGATTCGAAGGATCGTGACTCGCAGCGCCAGACAAAAACTCCTCGAGAAGATCAAAGGTAGATAGCAGCAGTCGCCGACACGAAAGCTTCAGATGCGGCATCTCCGTCGACAGCGGCCGCCCAAGCGCCAGCAAAGACTGTCAACGAGCCAAGCACGAAGGAAGATGAACCTGCTAAAAAGGGCAGCAAGCAGATCAGCCTCAGCTTCGTCGACCCCGGCAAGAAGACCAACGTCGGGGACGATCTCAACCCCAAATAGGAAGACGCGCTCGTAACCTTCCTCCGGGAGAATATCGATGTGTTTGCATGGCAGTCATCTGATATGCCCGGGATCCCCAGGGAGGTGATCGAGCACAAATTGGGGATCGACCCGGCCTTCAAGCCGATCAAGCAAAAGCAGCGAAGGTACACGCCGGACAAACGCGACGCCATACATGAGGAGGTCACTAGGCTTCTCAAAGCCGGGTTCATTAGAACGGTAGACTATCCTGAATGGCTAGCAAATCCTGTACTAGTTCCGAAGCCAGATAAATCCTGGCGCATGTGCGTCGATTACACTAGTTTGAATAAAGCTTGTCCTAAAGACGAGTACCCTCTTCCGAGGATAGATCAGATTGTAGATTCTACATCCACTAGTGAGTTATTAAGTTTTCTTGATGCTTATTCTGGATATCACCAAATTAGTCTCAACGTCGATGATCAAGAAAGGACGGCCTTCATCACGCCGTTCGGAATATTCTGCTACATCACAATGCCCTTCGGGCTGAAGAATGCTGGGTGTACTTATCAGAAGTGCGTCAACATAGTCTTCGAGGATCAGATCGGGAAGAACGTCGAACCCTACATTGACGACATTGTTGTCAAGACAAAGAAGTCCGATGATCTCCTGGCAGACCTGAAGCAAACCTTCGACAATCTGAGAAAGTACAAGATGAAGCTCAACCCTGTCAAGTGTGTCTTCGGGGTGAAGTCTGGAAAACTACTGGGGTACATGATCTCCGAGAGAGGTATTGATGCAAACCCAGTCAAAGTCGCGGCTCTTGAAAAGCTGAAGCCTCCGAAGACCAGGCGAGAAGTCCAGAAGCTTGCAGGCATGATGGCGGCCCTGAACCGGTTCATTTCGAGATCGGGAGAACGAGGTATGCCATTCTACAAGTTATTACGCAATCAAGATGGTTCTCAGTGGGATGATCAGGCAGAAGAGGCATTCAAAGAGCTCAAAGCTTATCTCAGAAACATGCCCACCCTGAAGCCCCCACAGCCAAATGAAGAACTGCTACTGTATGTTGCTGCTACGGATTCAGTTGTCAGCGCTGCGCTGACAGTTGAACGGCAAACAGAAGCTGGGCCCAAACAGTTCGCCGTTTATTTCGTTAGCGAAATATTGAAAGATGCCCAGACGCGTTACCCGATGGTACAGAAGCTCTTGTACGCAGTTTTGATGACATCCAGAAAGCTGAAGCATTACTTTTTAGCTCATCCGATCAAGGTGGTTTCGGATAGACCGCTCCAGACTGTTTTGCATTGCAAGGACGCCATCGGCAGAATTGCTCAGTGGTCTGTAGAGCTTGGTCAATACCAGATCGAATATGTCCCTCGAACAGCCATCAAAGGACAAGCTCTGGCGGATTTCATAGCAGAGTAGACCGATGATGGTGATGACGACAAGAAAGATCCAGATCACTGGGTCATGTATTTCGACGGCTCTTTTACATTGAAAGGTGCCGGCTCTGGAGTTGTTTTCATACACTATAACAAAAAGGGTCTGTAGCGACGCAAGGCAAAACATAATAGCGGCGGACATAAAAGAAAACCGCCTCTACAGACCCATGATGCGCAAAAAAAACATAACCCGCCGCTACTGGACCTCTGTAGCGACGGCCCAAAACGCCAACCGCCGCTACAGCCTCTCTGTAGCGACGGCCCACAATTTCAACCGCCGCTACAGAGGTGGCAGGCTGTAGCGGCGGCCCACAATGACGCCCGCCGCTACAAACCTGCACGGCCCAGCCCACATGTCGACGCCGCATATAAGAATAGGAAACCCTAACAAACCACACTTATCCTTCCCAGCCGCACGCATCTCCTCTCTCCCCAGCCGCCCACTCTCCCTCCTCTCTCCCTCGTCTCTCCTCTTCCTCAGATCCACGCGCGCCGGCGATGGACCAGGAGCTCGGGGATCCGCGCGCGCCGCCGATGGACCAGGAGCTCGGGGATCCGCGCGCTGTGCCATTCCTCGCCGCGCAGCCGCCCTGAACCGTGTTGTTCCTCGCTGCACCACGACACGGTCTACCGGCGGCCGGCCTCGGCGTCGCCGCGCCCGGATCCAGCGAGGCGACCTCCCCTTCAAGCGGATCTGAGGCCCCTCCCTCCACTCCGGGCGGCGAAGGAGGCAGCGGCTCCAACGGCGGCATCCTCGGGCGCGGCGGCGGCTCCAACGGCGACTTCCTCGGGCGCGGCGGCGGCTCCAACGGCGACTTCCTCGGGCGCGGCGGCGGCTTCAAGACGGCGAGTCCTCGGGCGCGACGGAGGCTCCAAGACGGATCCGGTGCCCCCCTCCCCTTCCTCCTGCCAGCAGTGCCGTCCTTCTCCGAGCCGCGGATGGCTCCCCACCGGCCTACAGATCGACATCGGCGCGGATGGCTTCGGCCGGCTCCTCCTACACGGCGTCGGGCTGGGAGGCAGTCGCGCCTGCAGTGCGCAACGCCCAGGACCAGGCGGACAGCGCACGCAAGGCAGATCCACTCGTCTCCTCCTTCCCCGCCACCTGATCCACACCTCAGCGACCTCAATCAAGCAGCGGCGTCATGCCTTCCCATGCAGGTGTGTTTGTCTTCATACTTCGCATCTTGTCTGTCCAGCTTTGCCATGGTCCTTTTCCTGCCTAAGAAACCTTCTGTTGCGCTCGTGTTTAGGTTTCCATTGTTTCGCATTGTTTTATTTGATTTGCATTGTTCTGCAATCCGCAAACTACTACTTGTTGGCTGCTTACGAGAATTGCACATGTCAAGATGCAAGCTGATATCATTATAATAATCCTCTTTGTTTCAACAAGCAGATAACAAAGCGCTACGAGTTGGACTTCAGAAGAGACGGCAGGCAGATAACAAAGCTGAGAAATTAAAGGAAGTGTGGGGGACTTGACCATCTGATGTGCATGATGTTTATTCTGTAACTTCTGTTGTAGCTAGAGTAGTGGATCAAGCTATATGATGTACTGAGTTCATTCTTTTCTTCCTCCGAAACTATGTTGTATTGAAATCAAAGAATTTCACTATTGTGCATCTGTGGATGGTTTCTTGAAATTCATGAGTGCTATGCAAGTTCAGAACTGGAGCGCCTGCTCCAGCCTTTTTTTTTTGTATTTGGAAATCCTCTGTAGAGGCGGTCTGTCTTGGGAGCCGCCGCTACTGAGGCCCTCTATAGCGGCGGGTGACATTGTCAGCCGCCCCTACAGGTCCTTTGTAGGGGCGGCTTTTAGGAACCGCCGCTACAGACAACAGTCTGTAGCGACACTTCCATAGCGGCGGGTCGCATAAATCGCCCCTACAGACGTTTATGGGCCGCCTCTACAAGCCTTTTTTGTTATTGTGATATCTCCAGCAGGAAAAGTATTGAAGTACGTCATCCAGTTGCTCTTCCAAGCTACGAACAATGTTGCAGAATATGAGGGCCTCGTGACAGGTCTCCGCATTGCCAAATCTCTCGGTATCAGCCGACTGCTCGTGAAAGGGGATTCACAGTTAGTCGCCCGGCAGGTACAGAAAGAGTATCAATGCTCTGATCCGAAGATGGCCGATTACCTTGAAGAAGTTCGGAAGCTGGAGAAAGGGTTTGATGGTCTCGAAGTGCGATACGTACCACGGCTGGACAATCGTGACGCTGATCATTTAGCTTGCATTGCTTCATCACGATCTCCAGTCCCAGATGATGTGTTCTTAGAAAAGCTCCACGAGCCATCGGCGGCAAGCACGCATGACGAAGTGGAGTTGATGGTTATCGACACGGGAGAAGGCTCTGTCGAAGACTGGCGTGTACCAATTCGCCTGTTTCTCGAAAACAGTCCTATCCCAGATGATGATGCGGCCACGGAGCGACTGGCACGCAAGTCCAAGCAGTACGTGTTGATCGACGATGTGCTCTACAGGAGAGGTCTCAATGGGATTCTGCTAAGGTGTGTCTCGACGGAAGATGGCGTTCGATTACTGCATGATATACACTGTGGGATCTGCGGTGCACATGCGGCTTATCGCACTCTCATCGGCAAGGCATTCAGGCACGGATTCTACTGGCCCACAGCGAAGCAAGACGCCATCCACCTAGTGCAGACATGTAAGTCCTGTCAAATCTTCAGTAGGCAAAGTACAAGGCATGCTCAAGAGTTGCATACAATTCCTATCACATGGCCCTTTGCTGTCTGGGGAGTTGATATATTGGGACCGTTTCCAAAAGCCAGAGGAGGATACAAGTTTCTATACGTCGCCATTGACACTTTCACCAAGTGGATCGAGGCAGAGGCGGTGGTGAACATCACTCAGGTCGCTTCTGTCAAGTTCATGAGGAGTATAGTCACAAGGTTTGGAGTCCCTAAGAAGCTGATATCAGACAATGGCCGACAGTTCGTTGGTAGTCAGTTCGAGAGATTCTGTGCCGATCACGGTATCATTCATCCAACATCTTCGGTGGCCCATGCTCAAACCAATGGTGCTGTTGAGCGAGCCAACGGGATCCTTATGAAGGGGATGCGTGTAACATCCCAAATTTCAAGTCAAAAATAAAATGGAATAAAAATCACTCAAAATTAAATTTTTGTCTATATCTTATCTTGCCATGAATTTTAAAAATAAAATTGATTCAAATAATTAAGACTTAGTGAGAAGATGAAAATTTTTGAAACATTAAAACTGGTGCTCAAGTGTTTGCTTCCATTTAAAAAATTCACTAAAAGTTTGAACTTTTGAATTTACAACAAACTAAAATAATTGTATGTTAGACTAAAGGGGATTCACATCGAATTTAAAATTTTGATTTTAGAAACTTGCACAAATCTCACCATATGCATTTTTGGATTTAATGGTCTTATTTGGAGTATTTATTGAAGCGGATTTCCTTTTCAAATTTGAATTTCATTCAAATTCGAAGTTCCCCAAAACCCTAGAATTGTTTAAACCCTTTCTCCCTCCGGGCCGGAACCTCCTCCTTCTCTTTGCCGGCCCAGCCCATCGCTCCCTTTCTCTTCTTTCTTTCTCCCGCCGTGGGCTGCTTCTCTCTTTCTTTCTCTCCCTGGCCCAGCGCGGCCCACGCCGGCCTGGCCCAGCCCAGCGCGCCGTCATCCCCAACCTCCAGCTCAGCCTCCCGCCGCCTCCATCGACACGTCGCCGCCGACGCGTCGCCGCCGCCGCGTTTCACGCCGGCACCTCTCCAGCTCACCCCTGCGCGCCACTGTGGCCATGCCGCCCCGACGTCACCCCTGCCAAGCTCCGCTCCCGAGGCTACAGAGTTGTGGGCGCCGCAATTTTGGGCGAAGTCGCCGCCGCCACCTTTGACCTCGCCGCGAAATATCTCGCCGTGGATAAGGTCGCGCCGCATTCGCTGACCGGAGTAGCTTCGCGACGACGACACCTCCTCCCTCCGCCTATATATAGGCCACCTTCCTCTCTGCCGCGACCCTCTTCTCCCCTTCTCCCCTCCAAACCCTAATCTCTCCGGCCGCCGTCGATCTTCGCCGTCCGGCCATCTCCAATCGAGTCAAGCTGCCGGTAAGCATCCCCGAGCTTCTCTCTCTCTTCTGCGCCCTCTCTTTCTCCTCTCTCTCGCGCTCCCGCACCACTCCCGCACCGTGCGCCGCCGCTCGCCGCCGTGTGACCACGTCGCCGGCCATCTTCCCGGCCGCGCCCGGCCGAGCCAGTGCGCGCCACGCCTTCGCCACATCGCACTGCACCTCCACGGGAGCACCAACTCGAGGAGATCCAACTCCCTCGCCTTCCCCATCGCGAGCTGCCGCCGCCGCCATCTCCGGCGAGCTCGCGCCGCCGCTCTAATCGTCCTCGTTGTCGACGTGTAGCACCACCTGCTCCGCCATCCCTCGCTGAAGCCCGGCATCATGCTCTCGTCGACTCTCCGCTAACCCAGCCGCCGGCGGCGAGCTTCCCGGCGAGCTGCCGCCGCGCCCGGCCCTGCTCCAGCGACCCCGGTCCACCGTGGACCGGTGAACCACAGCCCCAGCCGGTTCACGAACCCCGTGGACCCAGTCCACACCATTTCTAACACAAAAATAATTCCGAAAATCTGAGAATTCCCAGACCTTGTACTTTTACAGATTAGCCCCTAATCTTTATGCTAATTCTGTTTAGGTCCTGTCTTTTTTACAGAACAACCCTATACTTTTTTGTAATTACATTCCAGTCCTGTCTTTTACAGAAACCCCCTGTCCTTTTCAGTAATTATACTTTAGCCCTCGTCTTTTTACACTAAGGTCCCTCAACTTTTCCATAATTACAAAAAGGCCCCTTAAACTTTTCTGTTCTTACATATGGGTCCTTAGAATCTTTTCTGTAATTACAAACAAGCCCTTAGAATCTTTAAACACCTATATCTTTTCCATCCGAGCTCCGTTTTGAGCGATTCTTGCGCTCACGCGTTCGTAGAAACGCGAAGTACCTCATGGTACTGCTCTTGAAACTCTAGAAAGTATCTACAAACCATCAATGCCCAGATTCCTCCTTCTTTCAATGAACATTCATCCCGGCCAATCAATTGCCACTGATCTCGTCGAGCACAAATATTCTTTCGCTTTATGGTGTTGAACCTAGTCAATCTCGCCGTATCATTCCACATTGTTCAATCAAACCCAATCCTATATTGCCTCTAACCGCCACCTTACTTTATTGACTTACCGATCGTGTTTATATTTGATCTCTTGTTGAATTTTAATGGGATTGTTGTTCATTGCTATTTCAACTGCAACCATGCATTCATATCATGCATACATCCCTAGATTTTATACGCCTCTGCATTTGCACATCCTCTTTTCGAACCACCCATGTTCTATAATAGAAATAACTTAAAGTTTGCATAATAGATATGCACGCAATCACCATCATTACAGCATATGCATCTCATGATACTCACTCTAAGTTTTAGTAAATAAAGTTTCATGCCAAACCCTGCACCTTTGTTTCTTTTAAGAGAACTTAGAAAATTAATAGTTTGTCTAGGTGAATATGGCCCTTATAAGGCCATGAATATAACTTATAATAAATAATCTTTCGTAAATAGAATGTGCTGCATCATACATAACTCATGCCCTGGTTCTTCATTGGTATTCTACCGATTCTTATTGGAGTTCATCGGATCTTATTGGTTCTTTTCGATCTTTATTTCTTTTACGGTAGTTGTTTATACATATTGTTTCCATGCGCTAGCTTACGCAAGGTTCAAGGAAGAGCAAGACGAATTCAAGAAAGATCCAATCATCAAAGACGAGCCGAAGAATAGAAGCCAAGGACGACCGAAAGATACAAGCTTCGATGCATGACTTGAAGATATCAACCTCGACCGAAGAGCCTGAAGATCCAGAATCGGAAGATTAGGATAGCGTTTTCAGGCAAGCTCTACTTCTCCTTGATCATGATTGAACCTACTGATTTCGCAAAGCACCTATATGGCCTACTCTCGTATTATGCATTACTTGTTATTTTACTGCTTGTGTAGTTACTATCCTACTTGCTTATTGATATTGATGTCTGTTACTTAGGCGTTAATATCTAAATCCTTGTTTACCCTTTTGTTTTACCTGTCACCTTGATAACCTTAGGATAGTTCCATCATTTCTATGATGGCACGATCACCTTGTTACTAGATTGCTTAGGACCTCTCGCAATGTTTCTACATTGCCACACCTTACTCACTTATATACTTTTACAAATGCGTGAAATGAGTTTGGTGGTGTGCGTGATATATGGGATTGGGAGTAGCACAACCGTGTTAGGTGATGATGATGGAGACAGTGATGGGATGGTTGGATTGCGGGCAAGGCCATTAGTAAGTGATTGATGACGTAATGGATTGTGTGATAGTCCCCTAGTGTGGGAGACATGGCGCTTGCCCGGCCACATAAGGACCGGTTCATTCAACCTTTAACAAGATGATTCTCGTACTACCACGGAACCTGTATGGGAAGGACTTACCCTACCTTCTTGGTACCTACCACTTTGATCCACCTGGAGGGCAGTAGCGCAAACGAGCAACCAGGAGAAGACTCTGGAGTTTGTATTGCTTAGGAGATCTGGCCTGTGATCCGCACATCAATGTGCAGTGGGTCTGCATGTTGACTATTGTAGTCTCATGAGAAGCCCCTGGGTTGTTTCGTAGGTGGCATTGTGTGTGGTACTCGGAGAAGATGGATTGAGCGTTTTGTTACTCTCCGTACAAGAGTGCATAGCCCGTGGGAAAAGATGTACAACCTCTGCAGAGTGTAAAATTCATCCGGATGGACGTCGTCACGGCATATGCCACATCTATGTTGAGTTCGATATGATTAGCCACCTCTCATTCCTTGAAGTGTGAGTGAGCAGTAGTCTGCTCGTGTTTTGGAAGTGATGGCAAGAGTGCCGGGTCGGTATGACCATTGAGGTCAGAAGGCCCAACTAAAACTTGGGAACTGGCGGGAATGCCTCATACTCCCCCAGGGCCAACCAACTAAAATATTGACAGTACTTCTCTGTTTTATCTAAGAATTCCTTTGTATGCTTTAGCGAACCTTGCATAAACCTCGCTTGCTGCAAATGAACCGTACAGCTTATTCCTTGCTAAGACCAAATATGCATGTATATATACCCTTGTGTAGTGTAGGGCTTGCTGAGTACCTTATGTACTCACGTGTTTGCAATCGTTGGTTTAGTAGGTGAAGACTTCGTAGATGACGACGACGATTGGGTTTTCGGTTCTGCTTCTCAAGTTTGCTTGTGGCGTTGGGCCATGGTTTCCGCTGTCTGCTTCACCTCTAGTGGGTCGGATGGACTTGGATTGTTTTGAATCCTTGTCGTACCGCCACTAAGGGTCTTATATCAGGTATCTTACTTATTTATCTATTCGAAGTATGCTTTTGATTATCATATCTGTGTTCTTGTGCGTATCAGCTACTGATCCAGGGACTGATACAGGATGCACAGTAGATTCCAGAAATGGGGTCTGACAGATTGGTATCAGAGCATTACTTGACCGTAGAACGATAACCTAGGATTTGTTACGTTCGAAAATGACTATTTTCAAAACTAGTTACAAAATCTTCCATAGTATCTCTTCCCCATCTTTTCAAAATCTCTTGTTCTTCTCCCGACCAACCACAGAAGTCTCTCCTCAACTCGACATGTCGGCACAGGAAATTTCAACCTGGGAGACAACCAGGACTACGTGACTACAGAAGTAGAGAAGAGATCATACCAGGTTTACTGCAAACCGGGTATGGATCCTATACAAAAGGGAAATGTCAATGCTACTAGGGACACCAAAAAGACTTGCTGCCGGTGTCACAATGAAAGTTGCCTAGAGGGGGGGGGTGAATAGGCAATGCTAAAACTTCTGCAAATTAAGACTTAATCAAACTGTCAGCACTACCGGATAGTCCGGTACACTGCCGGATACTCCGGGCCTGGAACTGCCGGAGTATCCGGTACTGTGTCGGACAGTCCGGACCTGGGATTAAATCTGCGGAATTTGAAATCTACAGAGTTTCTAGCAATTCTACTTGAATCAAAAGACTTGTATAGATGCTATGAAGTGAATCTACACAATATATGCGGAAGTAAACAAGTACACAAGTAGATCGAAGCAAGTTAGTGATATATATATAAGCAAGAACAACAAGAGCTATGATGAACAACAAGAACAATCGAAATAAGCACAAGTGACACAAGATTTGTTCCCGAAGTTCAGGCCCACAAAGTGCCCTACGTCTCCGTTGAGGAGTCCACAAAGGACCGAGTCTCTTTCAACTCTTTTCCTCACTCAAGCGATCACAAAGATCAAGCTCGAGTTGCTCACTATCAAATCCTCTTGCGAGGAGGGCAATACAAACTTCCCGGAGCGTCACCACACGAATTGGGAGCTCCCGGGCAACCTCTAGCCGTCTAGGAGCACAAAGCTCCAAGAGTAACAAATGAATCACGCAAGAATGATGCCACAAGAAGCTCAAGGGTGAAATGCTTGCTCTCAACACGAATCTCTTGGTCTCTCACACTCCCTAGAGTGAATCCCACAAATCTTTGGCTTTGGAGTGAGTAGAGATGTGAAAGGGAAGGCTTTGGTCGTGTTCTTGTGAGCTGAGACGAGAGAATGAGCCGTTGAAGGTGGATGGGTATATATAGAGTCCCTCAAAATCGAACCGTTACCCTGCTCGCTTAGGTCTTACCGGATACTCCGGTACGAAGCCGGATACTCCGGTGGGACTTGGTTTGGGTCGAGCTGGAGACCACCGGACACTCCGGCACATAGCCGGACACTCCGGTGGGGGTAAACTGTAAGTCTGGTTTGAACTACACCGGAGACTCCGGTACATGGCCGGACACTCCGGTGGGGGGAAACTGTAAGTTGGTTTTCAACACCACCGGACACTCCGGCACATAGCCGGACACTCCGGTGGGGGGAAACTGTAACCCGGTTTAGCTCCACCGGATACTCCGACTCATGGTCGGACACTCCGGTGGGGGTAAACTGTACTCTCAGTTTTCCAAACACTCAACGCTCATCTTGGGTTTGTTTTGATCCTCTCAAAATCTCTTGTGACATCATTAGACACATGATTAACATCCCTCTTAATAGTACGGCATTTCTATACTCAATGAAAATATAAAAACATGATATTTCCGTCCATTGAGCACTTCATGCCATTTCTTTTTCAACAAAGCAAGGGATCATATCCACATGTATATTTTTGATCTCCATTGAAGGACCTAGTTGAGTATATTCTCAATGTAAACATTAGTCCTTTTGGATCGTTTTGACGTCAATCACACAAAACAATAATTAGGGGCCTAGATGCACTTTCACACAACTCCGGACATAAGTCGTTGGCTGCCCCTCCTATGAACCCATCAATGAAGCAAGAGCTGTAGAGACCAACACGAAGAATGAAGTATCTCAAGCCTCTGCACCATCTACAAAGAATCAATTTGCAGTAAAGGGGAAGCATCAAGAGCAAGAAGTTTGGAATAACAAGAATGACACATCACTGATGTCACATTCTATCATCACAAGTGTACTTGAAAGGTTGGACAATTTGGAAGGAGCACGGATGGATCAAGAAAACGATAAAAGTTACAAGATTCAGCCATGAGGGACAAAAGGACAAAAGTGGAAATCCCCAGAAGCAAGAATGTAAATTTGAGATCTCAACCCTAGGTGATCGCAATGACCATGGTTACAGGTGCATGGATAACCTTAAGCATCAAGTCAACGAAGCACCTCCAAATGCAGTGACGTGAGCAACGGTTTTTCTTTATCCGACTAAGTCATATGACCCTCCCGATTTCTTTTGGTCAACGGACTATTAGTCGAGTTTTGTGGACGATCAAAAATCGATAGTCATCGTACCTTTAAGCCTTAAACCTCGTTCCTAGCACGAACACATGAGACCACAACAAATAAATCACGTTGTTTGTGTGATTCGATGATTTTGTTGATTTTGCTTCTTTATTCTTCTATGATTGTGTGCTTTTAATCGAACTAAATAGAATAATAACAGCAGTAAAATAACTAGGATAGCAGCTTAACAACAGCTTAAGACCAAAATCTTTTTCCCTAACCACTGCCTAAATCCCTGCGGGTGAAACCAGGATGCCGCCAAAGAAGTCCGCCCGAGTTCAGACTCGTCGAGAGTACAATGCAAAAGCAACAGAAGATCTCGAACCTACGGGACGAACTACAAGAAATGGAACCAACAAAAGGAAGAAGCCAATCACTCAACAACATCATAAAGCAAGCAAAAGAAGATCCTCTAATTCCCATAGCCTGGAAGCTGAGACAGGTCACAACGACGAAGAAGAAAACAACCAAGAGACCGAAGGTAATAACAACCAAGGTAGTAACGAGACTCCTGAAGCACCAGCAGTCAACTTCGCAGAAGTAATGGCCATGCAAGCCCAACTGTTGCAAGTTCTTTCGCAAGAACAACAGAACAATCAGGGAATCGGTTCTAAGATAATAGAATTTATGAAACTCAGGCCACCTGTCTACGACAACACAGATGATGACCCATTGACAGCTGATGACTGGCTCAGAAACATTGATAAGAAGCTCAATGTTATCAACGCTAATGATCAAGAAAAGGTAATGTTTGCATCACATCAACTAACTGGAGCAGCTGCTGAATGGTGGTACAATTTCCTCGAAGCAAAAGCAGAACCAGACACCCTCAGCTGGGAAGAATTTCAGCATGCATTTCGTGATTATCATATCCCGGAAGGAATTATGGAAATGAAAGCGGATGAATTTCGTTCCCTGAAACAAGGTGCTATGACAGTGCAAGAGTATACTCGCAAGTTCATGAAGCTTTCTCGCTATGCTCCAGAAGAAGTATCGACTGATAAGAAAAAGCAAGATTACTTTCGGAAAGGACTTAACCATAGACTGAATGTTCAGCTGGTCACCCATGTTTACCCAGATTTCAATACTCTGATGAACCGAACTATATTACTTGAAGATGCTTGGTCAAAATGGGAAAACGACAAAGAACAGGAAATCGTTGTAGATAAGGCACAAAATATCGTTATGGACGAAGAACAAAATATCATTGTGGATCAAGAGCAAAATATCAATGTGCATAGGCTCAAACAGAAAGAAGAATCTCGGAACCTGAAAAGAAATCATCGCAGAAGGCGACGATATCAGAAAGCAAGGCACAAGAAGCCCCTCGGATCCTCGTCTTATGGTAAAAACCCGGCTACTCATCATGCGAAGGACATGAGCCAACAATCAGGAAATGGTATGAAAGCCCCACGAGGACATCGGAAATGTTATTTGTGCAAGCAGAAAGGACGCTACATAGCAGACTGTCCTCAAGCCGACCAATACAGCATTGACACTCATACTAATTCAACCGAAGCTCCCCACCTGAATGACCTTTGAAGATGATCACAAGATACCACAAATCTCTATCTGGAAGGAGTAAGTCACTGGAATAGTAGTAGAATCTGTGCTTGTCACGTTTGTACCTGGAAAACCTTAAATGTTTGTAGTGAACCACTATGTAAACAGGTTTATGGAATAAGATATGATGAAATGATGATGTTTAATACCTATTCAGTGACTGCAATATGCGACAATGCATGATTTGCAAAAGAAACCCTGTAACCCTTCTCTTTCGGATTCAAAGATGTTAAGATGAAACTCCCTAAGATAAACCCTTTTAAGTGGGGTAGTCCACCCACTATATCTTGGAATCTCCTACCTGATGGATTGGAAGTGCCGCCAAGTTCTATAAGTGAGAACACGATAGGATTGGACAATCGAAAACATGATATAGATGGTTTTGTTCATCCCTATGTTTTCTAAAGAGAATCATGACTCAGAGAAGAACAGACTTCAAGCTACGCCAATGGAGAAGATTTTACCTCTAAAGCTGGATAAGAGTCTTAGTACACCGGCCTTCGAGGATAATTTGGAAATAAAGGCATTCGGGTAAAGCGACCCACAGAACACTAAGAAAAGTCTAAACCCTTTGGATAAGAAAAGCATAGCACAATGTAATGTTATCTTTGGTACCCAAGTCAAATCTTTTAAGTGGGGTAGGACACCCATACAACCCTGAAGAAAGGAACTTCGTTACATCGATCGCAGTGCCAAAGATTACAAGGATAGAAAGAAATCCTCTATCAAGGTTCGCAGCATCAAGAAGCCTCCGACAAAATCTTGGATTTTACCACCGTCAAGCAAGAAGACGCAAGACAAGTGCTACACCATCCAGAAGATTGTTCGAATCTCGAGGACGAGATTCCTTTTAAGTGGGGTAGATCTGTAACATCCCAAATTTCAAGTCAAAAATAAAATGGAATAAAAATCACTCAAAATTAAATTTTTGTCTATATCTTATCTTGCCATGAATTTTAAAAATAAAATTGATTCAAATAATTAAGACTTAGTGAGAAGATGAAAATTTTTGAAACATTAAAACTGGTGCTCAAGTGTTTGCTTCCATTTAAAAATTCACTAAAAGTTTGAACTTTTGAATTTACAACAAACTAAAATAATTGTATGTTAGACTAAAGGGGATTCACATCGAATTTAAAATTTTGATTTTGGAAACTTGCACAAATCTCACCATATGCATTTTTGGATTTAATGGTCTTATTTGGAGTATTTATTGAAGCGGATTTCCTTTTCAAATTTGAATTTCATTCAAATTCGAAGTTCCCCAAAACCCTAGAATTGTTTAAACCCTTTTTCCCTCCGGGCCGGAACCTCCACCTTCTCTTTGCCGGCCCAGCCCATCGCTCCCTTTCTCTTCTTTCTTTCTCCCGCCGCAGGCTGCTTCTCTCTTTCTTTCTCTCCCTGGCCCAGCGCGGCCCACGCCGGCCTGGCCCAGCCCAGCGCGCCGTCATCCCCAACCTCCAGCTCAGCCTCCCGCCGCCTCCATCGACACGTCGCCGCCGACGCGTCGCCGCCGCCGCGTTTCACGCCGGCACCTCTCCAGCTCACCCCTGCGCGCCACTGTGGCCATGACGCCCCGACGTCACCCCTGCCAAGCTCCGCTCCCGAGGCTACAGAGTTGTGGGCGCCGCAATTTTGGGCGAAGTCGCCGCCGCCACCTTTGACCTCGCCGCGAAATATCTCGCCGTGGATAAGGTCGCGCCGCATTCGCTGACCGGAGTAGCTTCGCGGCGACGACACCTCCTCCCTCCGCCTATATATAGAACACCTTCCTCTCTGCCGCGACCCTCTTCTCCCCTTCTCCCCTCCAAACCCTAATCTCTCCGGCCACCGTCGATCTTCGCCGTCCGGCCGTCTCCGATCGAGTCAAGCTGCCGGTAAGCATTCCCGAGCTTCTCTCTCTCTTCTGCGCCCTCTCTTTCTCCCTCTCGCGCTCCCGCACCACTCCCGCACCGTGCGCCGCCGCTCGCCGCCGTGTGACCACGTCGCCGGCCATCTTCCCGGCCGCGCCCGGCCGAGCCAGTGCGCGCCACGCCTTCGCCACATCGCACTGCACCTCCACGGGAGCACCAACTCGAGGAGATCCAACTCCCTCGCCTTCCCCATCGCGAGCTGCCGCCGCCGCCATCTCCGGCGAGCTCGCGCCGCCGCTCTAATCGTCCTCGTTGTCGACGTGTAGCACCACCTGCTCCGCCATCCCTCGCTGAAGCCCGGCATCATGCTCTCGTCGACTCTCCGCTAACCCAGCCGCCGGCGGCGAGCTTCCCGGCGAGCTGCCGCCGCGCCCGGCCCTGCTCCAGCGACCCCGGTCCACCGTGGACCGGTGAACCACAGCCCCCAGCCGGTTCACGAACCCCGTGGACCCAGTCCACACCATTTCTAACACAAAAATAATTCCGAAAATCTGAGAAATTCCCAGACCTTGTACTTTTACAGATTAGCCCCTAATCTTTATGCTAATTCTGTTTAGGTCCTGTCTTTTTACAGAAACAACCCTATACTTTTTTGTAATTACATTCCAGTCCTGTCTTTTACAGAAACCCCCTGTCCTTTTCAGTAATTATACTTTAGCCCTCGTCTTTTTACACTAAGGTCCCTCAACTTTTCCATAATTACAAAAAGGCCCCTTAAACTTTTCTGTTCTTACATATGGGTCCTTAGAATCTTTTCTGTAATTACAAACAAGCCCTTAGAATCTTTAAACACCTATATCTTTTCCATCCGAGCTCCGTTTTGAGCGATTCTTGCGCTCACGCGTTCGTAGAAACGCGAAGTACCTCATGGTACTGCTCTTGAAGCTCTAGAAGGTATCTACAAACCATCAATGCCCAGATTCCTCCTTCTTTCAATGAACATTCATCCCGGCCAATCAATTGCCACTGATCTCGTCGAGCACAAATATTCTTTCGCTTTATGGTGTTGAACCTAGTCAATCTCGCCGTATCATTCCACATTGTTCAATCAAACCCAATCCTATATTGCCTCTAACCGCCACCTTACTTTATTGACTTACCGATCGTGTTTATATTTGATCTCTCGTTGAATTTTAATGGGATTGTTGTTCATTGCTATTTCAACTGCAACCATGCATTCATATCATGCATACATCCCTAGATTTTATACGCCTCTGCATTTGCACATCCTCTTTTCGAACCACCCATGTTCTATAATAGAAATAACTTAAAGTTTGCATAATAGATATGCACGCAATCACCATCATTACAGCATATGCATCTCATGATACTCACTCTAAGGTTTTAGTAAATAAAGTTTCATGCCAAACCCTGCACCTTTGTTTCTTTTAAGAGAACTTAGAAAATTAATAGTTTGTCTAGGTGAATATGGCCCTTATAAGGCCATGAATATAACTTATAATAAATAATCTTTCGTAAATAGAATGTGCTGCATCATACATAACTCATGCCCTGGTTCTTCATTGGTATTCTACCGATTCTTATTGGAGTTCATCGGATCTTATTGGTTCTTTTCGATCTTTATTTCTTTTACGGTAGTTGTTTATACGTATTGTTTCCATGCGCTAGCTTACGCAAGGTTCAAGGAAGAGCAAGACGAATTCAAGAAAGATCCAATCATCAAAGACGAGCCGAAGAATAGAAGCCAAGGACGACCGAAAGATACAAGCTTCGATGCATGACTTGAAGATATCAACCTCGACCGAAGAGCCTGAAGATCCAGAATCGGAAGATTAGGATAGCGTTTTCAGGCAAGCTCTACTTCTCCTTGATCATGATTGAACCTACTGATTTCGCAAAGCACCTATATGGCCTACTCTCGTATTATGCATTACTTGTTATTTTACTGCTTGTGTAGTTACTATCCTACTTGCTTATTGATATTGATGTCTGTTACTTAGGCGTTAATATCTAAATCCTTGTTTACCCTTTTGTTTTACCTGTCACCTTGATAACCTTAGGATAGTTCCATCATTTCTATGATGGCACGATCACCTTGTTACTAGATTGCTTAGGACCCCTCGCAATGTTTCTACATTGCCACACCTTACTCACTTATATACTTTTACAAATGCGTGAAATGAGTTTGGTGGTGTGCGTGATATATGGGATTGGGA
The DNA here is from genome assembly GCA_012490785.1 of Eragrostis nindensis. NCBI lineage: Eukaryota > Viridiplantae > Streptophyta > Magnoliopsida > Poales > Poaceae > Eragrostis > Eragrostis nindensis. Next base: position 54,394 of record JAAXCT010000749.1, on the reverse strand, counting down.
GTAGCACAACCGTGTTAGGTGATGATGATGGAGACAGTGATGGGATGGTTGGATTGCGGGCAAGGCCATTAGTAAGTGATTGATGACGTAATGGATTGTGTGATAGTCCCCTAGTGTGGGAGACATGGCGCTTGCCCGGCCACATAAGGACCGGTTCATTCAACCTTTAACAAGATGATTCTCGTACTACCACGGAACCTGTATGGGAAGGACTTACCCTACCTTCTTGGTACCTACCACTTTGATCCACCTGGAGGGCAGTAGCGCAAACAAGCAACCAGGAGAAGACTCCGGAGTTTGTATTGCTTAGGAGATCTGGCCTGTGATCCGCACATCAATGTGCAGTGGGTCTGCATGTTGACTATTGTAGTCTCATGAGAAGCCCCTGGGCTGTTTCGTAGGTGGCATTGTGTGTGGTACTCGGAGAAGATGGATTGAGCGTTATGTTACTCTCCGTACAAGAGTGCATAGCCCGTGGGAAAAGATGTACAACCTCTGCAGAGTGTAAAATTCATCCGGATGGACGTTGTCACGGCATATGACACATCTATGTTGAGTTCGATATGATTAGCCACCTCTCATTCCTTGAAGTGTGAGTGAGCAGTAGTCTGCTCGTGTTTTGGAAGTGATGGCAAGAGTGCCGGGTCGGTATGACCATTGAGGTCAGAAGGCCCAACTAAAACTTGGGAACTGGCGGGAATGCCTCATACTCCCCCAGGGCCAACCAACTAAAATATTGACAGTACTTCTCTGTTTTATCTAAGAATTCCTTTGTATGCTTTAGCGAACCTTGCATAAACCTCGCTTGCTGCAAATGAACCGTACAGCTTATTCCTTGCTAAGACCAAATATGCATGTATATATACCCTTGTGTAGTGTAGGGCTTGCTGAGTACCTTATGTACTCACGTGTTTGCAATCGTTGGTTTAGTAGGTGAAGACTTCGTAGATGACGACGACGATTGGGTTTTCGGTTCTGCTTCTCAAGTTTTCTTGTGGCGTTGGGCCATGGTTTCCGCTGTCTGCTTCACCTCTAGTGGGTCGGATGGACTTGGATTGTTTTGAATCCTTGTCGTACCGCCACTAAGGGTCTTATATCAGGTATCTTACTTATTTATCTATTCGAAGTATGCTTTTGATTATCATATCTGTGTTCTTGTGCGTATCAGCTACTGATCCAGGGACTGATACAGGATGCACAGTAGATTCCAGAAATGGGGTCTGACAATGCGTGCGCGAGTGTATGAGAACCTAGCAGCTAAAGGCAAGAATTGGATCGAAGAATTACCGACCGTTCTGTGGTCAGCACGAACGTCTACCAGTAAAGCCACAAAGGAAACTCCATTCTTCCTAGTCTACGGCGCTGATTCCGTACTGCCACCCGAGATTCACTTGGGGGCTCATCGGATCACCAATTTCTATGAAGACGACCAGCCGATCTCTACAGAGGTTGATCTACTGCTCCTCGAAGAAGAACGCAACATGGCACTCCATAATTTGGAACATTATCAGGAGGTTCTGAAGAAGCATTACAGTCGCAAAGTGGTCGGTCGCCATCTAGACGTGGGGGATCTGGTGATCAAGAAAGATATCACTACCAAGGATAAGCACAAGTTGTCTTCTCCATGGGAAGGATCCTACATAGTAGTTGAAGATGCTGGCATGGGGGCTTATATCTTAGCCCATATTGATGGCGATATATTGCCTGGAACATGGAACACTGATCAGCTTAGAAAGTTTTATGTGTAATCCATTGATTGATGAATAAAGCGTGTTCAGTTTCTCCATCTACTGTGCAAGATTCCAAAGGCTGACCCAGGTCGGTCTACTAGTTTGGCTGATGTCTTAGCCACATAAGGGTTATAAGGCATCGGTACGAACAGCCTCTTCAGGCAAGATTGGTCATAAGGCTTAGCCACACTGTGGTTCATAAGTTAATTGACCCCCATGATGTTCTAGCGAGGGACCCTTAGCCCATGAGGTTAATAAGCGGCTCTCCCTAGGCCGGTTGCACGATCAACCACCTAAACAGACTGCAAGTCTTATGTCATCTGGTGCTACACGATAGCTGCCAATGGTTCATAAGTTTCGTAAGTCTCCCCGAGTGTCTGAAGTAAGAGCCTTAGCCATCAAGTTATAAGTGCCAACTTCCAGACCACGTTGCAAGATCAACACCCCTATTATTTAGCTTGAAACATAACTTGCCATGTGCAAAGTCAAATGTTATACAGCTATTATGAGTTCCAAATATGGAACAACTTCAGAAAATTAGTTCAAACGTAGCTTGTCACAGGCAAGGCTAAGCGTCAATGAATTAATACACCTTTTTCTGTGTTATTTAGATAGTGCATATTAGTGATAATGCTTTTCTGCATACAGTTAAAACTGTACCCAAAAAAGCAGGGGGCTGGGCTACTATGCATATCTAAATCAAATTAACAGGAGCTTGAGCTCCAATCTTGCATCAAAATATTGTCTGATTACAGGGCTTTACAAGCAATTCAAGGCCTCTCCTCATCAGAAGGAGGTACTTCTAAGTTCAAGTCCATGATGAACTTGTCGGCTGACTCCATCAGATCGTCAACAAGCGCATCACGATCAGCTACATTACAAGTAAAGCCTTGTTCTACAATCTTCACATCCAATTCAGGATGACGGTTCTTCAGAGCAGCCAAAGCAAAAGCACAGCCATTGACTAAACTATCAGCAACTTTATCAGCAAGTTTGGCCTTCTCTGCGGACAGGATCTTGTTGGCATCCTTCAGCTTCTTCACCTCCGCCTGCAGAGTTTGGATCACTTGGGTCTTGGCTATGTTCTCAGTGCTTAGGGCTTCATTTTTGGAGCTCAAATCTACAACAGAAGATATTAGATTACTTCAGGGATATGCCGAAGGCAAAAAGTAAACAGCATATGACAGGAAGAATTACCCTCCGCTGTTTTCGATAAAACCTCTCTTTCCACATGCAGATCCTTGAGATACTCCTTATATTCAGCTTTCAGATCGGTGATCTCTCTGGCATGAGCTGCCTTTGCTTCGTCATGAGTTTTGTTCAAAGCAATAAGAGCCGTTTCGAGCTCTCGAATTTTATCATCTTTACCAGATGAAGCATAGGCAGCCTCAGTGTCAGAAAGTTTCTTCCAAAGAGCAACAAGTTCTCCATCCTTCTGCTTGATTTTGTCAGTAAGGCGCTTGCAAGTTTGCAGATGCCACTTCCTGGCAGCAACGACCTCCTGGCTCAGCTTGTCGAACACGTTCTCCCCAGTTGTCCCGGATGCAGCAGCAGAAACAGCTAGGGCTTGTTCGGTCACTGGTTGTACGTTCGAGGCCGGAGGGTTGACAGCAGGAGCGAGTTCAGCAGAAGAAGATAGAACACTACAGCATGATCACACATCAGAAGATCGGATAAAAATATTTCAAGCAGCAAGGGAATTTGGTAAGAACACCCACGAAGTATACCTCTTCGTGCGGAAGCGTCTTCTCTTGGCATCAGGGCTAGAAGCAGATGTCGTCTGGGAAGACAAGACTTGAGAGATTTTGGAAAACCCTTTAAAGAGACTGCCGAAAACTATTTCGATGGGTACCTGATCGCCGGTACGAGGATTGGCAACGCGAGTCGGAGGAAGTTCAGGGACATCGGGAGCAACAATTGCTGGAGCTGCTGGAGTTACAGGAGTAGCCGCTCGGAAGCGCTTGCGAGTCGTTGTCTTTGGCTTCGCCCCAGCTGGGGGCTTCGAAGACTCGACGACAGGTGGAGGAGGACAAGTGGCTTCGGCACCCACCGGAGTATTACCGGACGTGGGATCGGTAGCTGGTCCAGCCCTCTCGGTTTCTCCTGGTGCCTCAGATTGCTTGACAACAGCAACAGCAGCCACCTTTCGCTCAAGAGAGCTGGTAGCATCATCGGCAACGGCTGCATCCTTCTCCCGATCACCGTTGTCTTCTTCGTCGTCCCCGATGACTATATCAACATCAGGTTGGACGTCGTCGGGGCCAGGTTCGTAAAGGTTCTGCAGAACACAAGATTAATATGGCGGAAAATATATCTTCAAGCAAAGCGAGGAGATCTACGATCAACATACCTCGGGAGGTGGATTTTCTGCACTATAAGGAAGAGGTACTGTCGAAGGCCTATCTTTTGGTCCAGTACCCATGAAATCGTATACTCTCTTGAAGACATCGCCTTCGGAGAGCTCGACAGCTGCAAAGGAGAGAAAAAGATGACATGCTTATCAAACAAAAATCAGATATCAAGTATATACTGATACGTTGATGAGTGATGGACATCTACCTCCAACTGGTAACCAATTAGGTTCACCAGGACCTGTATAATACATAGCCAGTGGATCACGCTTCTGAAGAGGGAAGATGCGTCTTCGGACGAATTCTTCCGCAACATGTTCTCCTCTCAAGCCCAACTTGATCAACTCATTGGCCCTGGCTATCATCTTAGTTAATCGAGGAACATAGGTCGGAAGACCCTTGTCCCACTTCTCATGGTTCGGCATCAAGCCGTCAAGCTTGATTATGGTATTTTTCTTCCCCATGTCCAAGATCAGATACTTGGTGTCATATCCGCTCCAGGAAGACTTGTACTGATACGGGATGAACTCAGATTTGTTCCTAAGTACGAAGCCTACTGAAAACACCATCATCTGACCTTTGTAGTACCGGGGCTGGTGATAATGGCACCACAGATTCAAGCAAGGGGCTACGCCCAACCAACATTCACACAAGATGGCAAACATGCTAAGCATCATCACAGCATTGGGTTTGAGTTGAACAAGCTCGATATGGTAAAATCTACAGATCTGTTCAAGAAACTTAGAAGGCGGAAGGTTGAAACCACACATGAGATGAGCCTCAAATACCGGGAGTTCTGTGGTGTTGCAATGATGGTACTCCTCTTCGCCGGTGTTTCGTCGAGTCAGGAAAGCCGAGATCATCCCCTTTCTCCCCAGTTCATCCAAGTATTCCAAGATGAGGCTGGATTTCTTCCAGTACTCTTGCAGATTTGGGATTTCCCCCTTCTTCATCTTCTGCTGCGCCTGGGTAAGAGAAATGTTGGAGTCGTGGGAGTCGGAGGATGGATTCTCGTTAGGATTGCCGGAGATCGTGGCGGATGAGGATGCGGCGGCCATGTGAAATGTTTAGGGTTTGAGGAAATGGAAAAGAGTGCGGACTAAAGGATGGAGGAAAAAGAATACGGCGTGAAGGGATTAAGTACAACTCGGCGTGACGGTTCGCCTCCTCGTAAATGCGGGATTTTTCTTCCTTGGGTTACGCGCGGAATATACTGAGGTGATGCTCTTTTCTGTTATTAAAATAATGCGTTTGGATTGGCACTCGGTTTTTGGAAGGATAATTACCTGGATGAGAGGTAAGAAGTTGGAATATTTTTTGGGATCAGTTGCCCTGAGTAATTAAAAATGTTTGACTAATGATCCGGATTGGAAAGAGCCTTCGGTGCGTTAAAAACGTGTTGAGTAATACTCCCGAAGAGTTCTCGACCAAGTGATCTGCTAGTTGCTACGAAGACTCGTTTCATCGAGGTACATCGGAGAAGCTAAGCCCAGTTATTTCGAAGACTCATGCAAGATACATTGTCAAGAGAAAAAGAGAAGCCAACATCACAGATGCAATATTATTCAGAAATTCTAATCTTGGATTGAAGGCAGCCCTTGATGTGCCCAAGGATGCGTCCTAGGACGACCTCAAGAAGGCCTACCGCAAGGTAGCCAAAACATCTTACAAGCAAGACATGCAGAAAACTATCTAGGTTCTACTCTCCGTCCTGCTTGACAGAAGAATAAAACAGGAGAAGAAGAAAAAATAAGAAAACCTAGACTACTGCCAAGAGAATGGCATGATAGCCATCCCCTTATCCCTAGTTCCGCTGATCATCAGCGTCCTCAGGGGCTGCAACAGCAGCATCAGCATCAACCTCGTCCTCCTCATATGTGATGAGGGGAGAGGAGGCTTCGGCGGCAGCAGCGGCAGGTCCTGCACCTACGCCGCCCTCACCGTGAGTGATGGGCGGGAGGGGCACTCCGGTGGTGGAGAGGGTAGAACCCTCGTTCAATGCCATGACCGGGTTGATGACCCCAGTAGGAAGGAGAGGATCTTCTGCGACGACGGGAATGGAGCCACCCGCTTGATTGGATCCGGCCTGAGCGCTCGTCCAGGGAGCCTAGCCAGGATTGTACAGGACCATGGCTTTCTTCTTGGTCGGCTCGTCATCGTCGCTGTGGTCGTCGTCGTCGTCGTCGTCGTCGTCGTCGTCGTCGTCGGAGGCGTCGAGGAGGATGGGTTTGGCGTCCGCCGGAATCCCGCGTGGCCCCTTGTTCAGGGCGACATGGAGGCGGCGCGCGAACTCTTCATCTCCCGCCGTGTCCGCCTCTAGGTCTACGACCTGAGATGGATCTGGAGGGGGACTCGGAGGAGGGAGTCCGTAATCCTCCGCGGAAAGCGGAGGAGGAGCAGCAGCTACTGGTGGTGGAGCGCCAGCGGGATGCGTGGAGGAGGATCCCGACCCGCCGGCGAGCTCGTCGTCGAACCATTTCATGAACTGTGAGGTGGTAGGTCTTTTCTTGCCCATGGTGGATGGTGGATGCGAAAGTGATACTTGGGGGCTCCGCCGTCCTCATCATTTATAGCCAAAAGGTGGCCTTTTGGAAACCGAAAGGTCAAGTGCAAAGTGAATTTTTTATGTTTCTTTCTGGGGAACCATGCGGCGACGCGGTGAATCCAGAGGATACTCTGATGAGCTTGGTTTGGAGAATAAGGACAAGAACCGAAGGGTCGCGTCAAAGTCTTTTCAACTCTGAAGCGGAATCAATGCCATGGCTGGACCGAGAGAAAGAGATAAGGATGGGAGTTGTTTAATATTTCCTCCAAGCTCTCTGGATTGACGGCCCTCTAAAAGACCTGGTGATTATAAGATTACTTGAAGGCAAGGTTATTCCGATCACTCAATGCGGTTGCAGTTGTTCCGAAGACCTAGTTTGTTCAGTTGTTCCGAAGACCTGGTTCGATCAGTTGTTCCGAAGACCTAGTTCGATCAGTTGTTCCGAAGACCTGTGTGACCGGTTGTTCCGAAGGCTCAGTTCGGTAAACTGTTCTGATGACTCAAGGATTGAAGATAGGAATATCTGAAGTATGTGTGCTCAGTAAAGAACATGTCCCTTGTCCGAAGTTCGCATGAAGATGAAGGCCTCTTTGTATCAAAGACGAATCAGCCAAGTGACATGTTCGGGGGCTTATGTCGTAACCCATATTTTCAGATATTCCCGAAGATTTAGTTTGGTATTTTCCGAAGACTTGTATCGCACGAAAGAAAACTTGTAGATAGACTCCGAATCTGTTACTACAGATCGGAAGTCTTGTAGAACAAGGCAAGGACTCCTAGAGGCGGTAACAAGGACTATAAATATACATGTAACCCTCCGATGAGAGGACATTGCATTGTAGATCATACACACCACCCAATTCAATACGAGAAACACTGGACGTAGGGTTATTATCCTTCGGGAGGCCCGAACCAGTATAAAAAGTCTCTGAGAGCCCTAGATTGATTCCTCGATTGATCGTTGTTCCCTGAACCAAATATTTGCCGTTCTCTCGATTATTCGAGCGACGACAAGGCTAAAACGTATTTCCCTGTTACAATAATCATCGGTATCTATTGATATGTTGTCGAAAACCGACCTTGGTATATCGAAAACCGACCATCTTAGTGACCGCACTTCCATTGCTAGTGCATATAGGTATATAGAAACCAATAAGTGCATATTCTCACCAGTAACGATGTGTAGCAACTAGCTAGACACGCTTGATGACTACTCCTATGGGTACTTTGGCTACTTACATGGTAGTTTTATTTGAAATAACGAGAAGTTAGTTTCAACAGTTGATGTTTTTCATCTTGTAGAGAAGCAAGACAGCCAGTTGTGACACAAATAACGCGGGACAAAAATTTTTCAGAAACTAATTTGTCAAAAGATTCCAGAATACTGAAAGCTCTTGGATCATGATGCAGACTGTAAAGATCTGGCAATAAGCTAGCTTTCCGGATGGAAAATAATCCAATTTCCCCTGCTTCAAGCTTTCATCAGTGCAAATTAAATAGCTTATTTTGAGGAAATCGAGAGGGGAGGCACCTACCTAAGTATCATTAAAGCAAAGTATATGTACCGAGTTCGTGACAATGCATAGCGCACATAAGAAAAAGAGCAGGAAGCAATATAAAAAAAAGGAGAAAGAAAAGGTACAATAGGGTGCAATTGATTGCTTTTCACACTCGGGTGTTGGCCATGTGATAACTGCTTTCTCGAACAGTTTTAGTCCTGATTGAATGCCCATAGTTCAAACGTTTATGTACGCTCTTTTCTATGATCTAGTTAATCGGGAACGAGGAGTGATCATCAAACACCTTGCAACTGCTTGCTAATCAGATCTGTTTTCCATGCCTTATAATTAAGCTGCATCCTTTTCTAGCCAATTAAAGGCGGTCAAGGAGAAGCTTCAGGGCTCTACACCGACCTAAATCATTTCAACGGTACGTATATGCTGTCCCACTCATGATTTCAACGGTTCTTGACTTAGAACATGGGGAAGCGTATCCCACAGAATTTGTGTGGCCGATTTTCTTACACATTTCAATTTTTTCTTTTGTCTGTTCATTATCTATCATAGTTGTTCGCAAGAAACAAATTTCTCATATATAGCAATTACATTCACAAAATTAGCTGTGCCTGCATATTCAGCTGATTTTACTGAGATCAATGTTATGCACAAATCAACATACATGGAAGCTCTCTTCGGCAGCAATTAATTTTCTGTAACCACCATGCATGCACCAACTAACCTAAAGACTAACCTCATAGAAAAAGGTGATTAAAATTTTTATACTTCGATTGTAATCGTCCTCTCTTGAAGAGTCTTTTGAATAGTACAGACCAAAAGTGCCGTGGATGGGCATTAGATGGCCTCAACAAACTATCCCTGCACGATTATTATTACACAAACCCTTGACAAACCATGCATAAGGTGTAACAAATTTTAAAATCGTGGTGTTGCCATTAAGCCAAGTTTGGGTATGGAATGATATTAATATAGGGAGTATGATTTTGGAATTTTGGAAGATTTGGATATTACTACAAGCATTAAGGCAATATTTCGAATTTTCTACAAGAATAATCCTTTGTATTAAAGGAATGTCAAATTTAAATTAAATGGCTCGTTCCATATATAGGAATTTTGGAAGATTCTCAATATGAGGTCTAACCTTTGTAGGAAACTTCTTTGTAGCTAGCTCTATCCCTCTCATCTGTTGATTTCTAGATTTTTCTTGAGTCTTGTTTTCCTGTTCCACAGGATTCCATATTCTAGGAAATTTACTCGTACCCTATCAGTTGAAAAAATTGTGTTCAAAGGATACCCTATAGTATAACACGTAGTAGTAACACGTCGGTGGCAGCAAGAATTAGATTTTATGTATCCCGGGCAATAAGGCCGGATGAAGCATTCCCTTTAGCTCCTCTGGTAACACATTAGTTTATGTGTAGATTGTCTGAAACACGACCCTCACATGAATGAAAGTTGAAAAGTGTAGCTTTGAGCTTTGTCATCCGGTGAAGCTTACAAGAAATGGATCGGAGCAACGAGTTATAATGAACATTCCAGATCGTCTGACTTTAGCAATTATTTTCCTTTATATAGAAATGCATATGTAGAAGTCTTAAACACACACATACACACACTCATACCGCTAAAATTAAAGCGCTGTTTGGATCCACCTCCTAAATTTTTAGCTGTCTAATTTTAGTCAGTTTGGATCCAAACAAGACCTCCTAAAAGTGACTAAACTTTTATCCAGCCCACCTCCTAAACTTTTAGCTCCTAGTCATCTTAACCCTCATAAAACTAACTAAACATATGAAAAAGGCAAGAAACACATAAAAAAGCAAAAAAAGTCCAAAAACCAAAGACATTAGTTAGGGATCCAAACAAGCACCTCCTAAAATTAGGTGGCTAAAAAGTTAGCTGGCTAATATTTTAGTTCGCTAAAATTAACCGGCTATCCAAACATGGCCTAAGCCTGTATAAACCTATAGGGACTGGGTCCGCAGAGCTAGAGATAGTTGAAGTCACCACATGCGCATCTCTTTCAGCGAGTATGTTGCCCCATATATTGAAAGAAATAGCACATACAGACACATAAAGTTGTTCTTTAATACCCGTTGAGCAGGAGGTAATGTTACATCTACTAACCAACCACGTTTGGTGTAGTTATAGCTACCTAAACATACCACACGCACAAAACGTTTTGTTCAACAGGGCAACGGCCATAAGAGCATCTCCAACCGATCTTCTATTTTTCATCCTCTATATGGCTGAATAGAGGATCCTCTATCCTGTTTTCATCCTCTATTTATCAACACACTCCAACCGATACTCTAAATCACAATCTCTATATCCATTCATCTCATTTTTTATTACTATTCTGTAACTGCTTCTTCCTCTCTCTCGCCCTGCCCGCCGCCGACGCACTGCCGCCGACGCACGCCCCCACGCCCTGCGTCGCCGCTGCACGCCCCCGCCGTCTCGCCGCGCGGCCAGCCTGCTCGACGAGCCCACCGGCGCCTGGTACAGGGCCGCCCTGGCGTGCTGCTCGCCGCTAGCAAATCGGAAGTAGCAACTAGCAACAGAAAGAATCAAAGAAGACTCGAGACAAGCATCGTGGATCACCGCACATCAGCAGCCCCGCTGGGAAAAACAATCAAGCCGTTGAGATTGAGTAAGCAGGCAGCAGGGCGGAGCGCGAGTCGAGCGCCGCTGGTAGCGCCTGGCGGGTGGTGACGGGGCGCTGGAGCTTGTCCTCTCTATGGCGCATCCGTTTGAACCTTCCCTGGGTCCTCTCGTGCTGCCGAGCTCCTGGATTGGAAGGTTTTCTCGAGCTCGTCTCGAGGGCACTGGTAAGAAGAGGAAGAAGGGGAGTTTTCACCTTGGCGCGGACGGCCGAATCTGGCGGCAGTTGGGATAGCGATCGACTTTCGGTGCTCTACATCTAGAGCATGGAGGGGAGGAGATAGCGTTCGGAACAGGGATAGAGGATGGGATACAATATCGGTTGGAGCTCGTTTTTGGCCAATATTCTCTAAAATGTTGGATAGAGAATGGGATGGCACACCGGTTGGAGATGCTCTAAGCATACAAGTTTCCTTCAACGAGGCGACCCAAGCCCAAGGTCATGCATGTATCCCTCGCCGCGGCCAGGACTACAGCAACGAATTAGTAATCACTGCCATACGTGCCCGGATTGACAGGTCCCTTCCGCCGGGCCATAAATTTTGTTCATTTGTTTTTACTTTCATTTACGGTCCAAAATATTATTAGACATTAGTTTCTTAAAACCGATGCTCATTAGTTTAAAAGTAAATTTGTAATTGCGCTGTTGATTAAAGAATTTACGATTTATACCACGGAAGACGGCTATCACGCCAGAGCTAATAAAAAAACAACAATGAAAAAAATATATATTTTAGATTAGTAAGCATCAAGGATTATTACTAATTTGATTTGCGGCATTTGCGTTTTTACCATTTGTTGGCCCATTGTGATTTTACCATCGAATCTGCATTTTTATGATTTTACCATAACTTTTTTGACCTGAACGAAACTTTTACCATAGCTCTGTTAGCAACACTTTAACGGTGTTAAGTACTGAGTAAAAAGACCAAGCTGCTCTTTTGTGATTTTACCACAACTTTGGACATTAATCCATGCACAATAGATTTTGTTATATTTAAAAGGAAAATTGTAAGACTCGAATTTTCAATTTTTTGATAAAATTTGCCAAATTTTGACAGAACATTGATAGAGATGAAGGGCATGAGAAAAATGAATCCTATTTGAACAAACAAAATCTGCTGCCCACGATGAGGCTGCGCTCGCCGTGTCCAGAGTCCCAGACCAGACATCGTCGCGCCTAGCGCGCCCCGCCGCGCCCTGCCGCACGCCCGCCGCGCGCCCAAGCAGCGCCTAGTCCGAGCTCGCGCCGTGCCCACGCCGTGTGCCCAAACAGCGCCCAGACCCTTGCGCCGCACCCGTGCCATACGCCGCAGGCCCGCCGTGTGCCCGAGAAGCGCCCGGGCCGACCTTGTGCCGCACCCACGCCGCACGCCAGCCGCACACTCGAGCCGCGCGCTCGCCGCGACGTCGCCCTCCGCGCGCCCGAGCTGCGCCTGCCGCGCCCACGCCGCATGCCGCCACAACAACATCGTGCCCACGCGATAGCCCACGCCTCGCCCACTAGGGTTTGAGTTTGGAGGTGGGGGAGGAGAGAACAGAGGAGGGGATGAGGTCGGAGAAGAGAACATGGAGTCTGAGTCTCTGTGGGGGCGTTGGGAGGCCAGGTAAGGGTGAGGCTAGTTTGGTAAACGGTAAACGGTAGCTTTGAGATGATGGTAAACGGTAGCTTTGAGATGACGCAGTGATGGTAAAATCACAAAAATACAGATTCAGGGTCAAAATCACAATTGGCTCTCAATTGATAGTAAAACGCAATTTTCCCATTTAATTTAATTATGATAATAAAACTACTTATTACAAGTCCACCACTTGTATTTTTCTCGACATTATCCTCAGTTTGATTAAAACAAAAATTGACCATTAGTAGTGAACTTTTTAGGTCATAAATGTATGGGTGTAACCTCGGCTGGGTTCAAGAGTTTAGATTGTAGATTTTTGAGACAAGTGGGTAGTCAAGTCGGTTGTGTTTTACTACTATCAGCTTATTGTAAGTCGTCTAACATTTTCTTCGTTGGGTTGTCAAGAAGCAGAAAACAAAGTTTCATTGTTTGAGCCACACACGGTCTCATGATATTAAACGCGGTTTGTAATCTGATGGGCTCTCGTCCAAATCGAACGTCCTGGATATGGCGTGGTACGGATTGCGGGTGTAGCTATTTCGCCTTATTGGTCAATTATGGTACACAACACACCCAATTATTAATTTTAAACAATTATTATGCTTTAATAGTAGTGCTGGTGTAGCTATGAACAGCTGGTATACTTGTTTTTTCCATATCAGTTAAATGCTCCCCCCGTGACATCGCGATCTTCAATAATGTGAGGCTTATGCATTTATAGTAGTCGTAGAAGCATTTCTTTTTCCTTTGCACGGGAGTCGTAGAAGAATTAAAGTGGGCAGAACTAACAACTAACTAATTATAAAGAGGACATATCAGGTGCAGAAAAAAATATTTAGTGCACATGTTCATAAAGTCATTGAGGGCAGGTACAAAGATGTTGTCTTATAGGTAGTCTCATACATGGCACGTAATCATAAGACGATTTATGAGACCACACATACAATGGATGATTGTTTTAGTTGTCTCGTAATAATTGCATCTTCTCTTAATTTATGGTTGAGAAAAGGAATGTTTATGAGTTGCATGACAACTATAACTCGTACAATGGTGTATATGACGTCTCATACTCCTAAATTTTAGCGCTTGAGGCTGTTGCCTCGCAACAACAGCATATTTCTTTTTCCTCCCTCTCTCTTCCACCTCATCAAAAATCTTACATAGCGTTGCATGAGATGAGGTTTGAGACTGCCTACGTGTAACGTTGTACCTGCCCTGAGAGCTATTGGATTGCATCTACACGTGTAAAATCATGGATGGGAATTTCCATTAATGAAGCAAATGTTTTTGAAAACACAATCTGAATTTATGGTTGCTAAAATCATAGTTGAGACTTTCCAAACTTCCAATATTTCAGGCCATCAAGATTAGACCTTACGGTTCAAAAAGTTTGTGCACATGTGCACCAAATACTCTTTGTGCACCTGATATGTGCTCAATTATAAATAGGTCCTATTGGTGGAAATGGGATTTTAAGATAGGAAAAATATCATGGGCACAAGAAGTATTTGGTGCACGTCTAAAATTGAGAGCCGTTGGATTGAATCTACACGTCTAAAATCATGGGTTGGGTGGGAATTTCCATTGATGAAGCAAATGTTTTTGCAAACACAATCTGGATTTATGACTGCTAAAGTCATGGTCGAGACTTTCCGAACTTCTAATATTTCAGGCCATCAAAATTATATCTTACGGTCCAAAAAGTTGCACCAAATACTCTTTGTGCACCTGATATGACATATCAGGTGCACAAGAAGTATTAAGTGCACATATGCAAAAACTCATTGCGAGCCATTGGATTGCATCTACACGTCTAAAATCATGGGTTGGAATTTTCATTTATGAAGCAAATGTTTTTAGAAACACAATCTGGATTTATGGTTGCTAAAATCATGGTTGAGAGTTTCCAAACTTTCAATATTTCACGCCAGCAAGATTAAATCTTACGGTCCAAAAAGTTTGTGCACATGTGCACCAAAATACTCTTTGTGCACTTGATATGATTTGGTGCACATGTGTACAAACTCATTGAGAGCCATTGGATTGCATCTACACGTCTAATCATGGGTGGGAATTTCCATTGATGAAGCAAATGTTTTTGGAAACACAATATGGATTTATGGTTGCTAAAATCATGGTCGAGACTTTTCAAACTGTCAATATTTCCGGCCACCAAGATTAGATCTTACGGTCTAAAATGTTTGTGCACATGTGCACGAAATACCCTTTGTGACCTGATTGTGCACATGTGCACCAAATAGTCTTTGTGCACCTGATATGTCCTCTGGTGCACAAAGAGTATTTGGTGCACACGTCCACAAACTCATCGAGAGCCATTGGAAAAAGGACTTTAACATAAGGGAAACATCATGTGCACAAGAAGTATTTGGCGCACATGTGCACAAACTCATTGATAGCCATTGAATTGCATCTACACGTCTAAAATCATAAGTGAGAATTTCCGTTAATGAAGCAAAGAGGTGAGCGGTGCCTTGTATGCGATTTACTATGCATTTTACAAGTTTGCAACATTTTCTGGCGATCTAAACAAAACTGGCAAACGCTTGCCGGAGGTTTACCAGAGGTGGGTGGCGCGCTCGCTGAAGTAGAGTTTCCAGCGGGGATTCGGCAAACTAAAGCGATCGGGAGGGGTAGCGGGGAACGGTGAGCTCACCTCGAGGAACGGGAGGTCGCGGGAGTGGCCGGAGGTTGGTCGGCGACGAGCGACGGCTGATGGAGGAGCTTCGGCGGCGGTTGGAGCTTGAAGGAGAGCATGAGAGGCTGAGTTTCTTGGCGTAAGAAATTCAAGGAGACGATGGGAATCTCGGCGCGGACACCATCGAACGACGAGAAGGCCGGGAAGACGGGGTTCGACGGAGGAGCTCTCGCGTCGTCTCAATGAAGGCGACGGGGAAAAGGGAAATGCCGGCGACGTCAGCTGCGGAAATAGCGAAACGATGAGATCGAGGAGGAGTAGAAGGTGGTTGTGCACCCGCGCGCAAAAAGAAGGCCAAATGCTCACCGAGACGAGAGAGATTCGACGGCGCGCGGTGGAGGGACGGAGACCGGCCGCGAGGGAGACGAGCTTGATTCGAGCTACTCACGGTGCGATGAAGAATGGCGGCGCCATGGGAAGCTCAGGGGCGTCCCTGCGCAGATGGATGCGGAGTAGCTCGGCTCGAGGCTGCTCGACGACGATGAATGGTGACCAGGCGGAGCTCGAGCTCGACAGCAATGGAAGAGGGGAGACGGAACGACTAGGGTTAGGGTTGTGGGCGCGGTCGAAGGAGGGACTGGGGAGGAGCGGATTATATTGCAGCGGCGTCCGCGACCGGGGAGGAGAGACCGCGCGGCGTGGCCGGCTCGACGGCGGCGACGTGGTGAAAGAGTTCCGACGTCCTTCAGCGAGAGAGGAGAGGCTGGCAGGCGGGCTCCACGGGATCTTTTCCATTTTCAACGATTTTCCGGCCAGTGATTTTCCCCAAACTTGTGCACACTAATTCAATAAGTAAAAGTGCTCCATAAATTCTGAAACTTGGCAGGATGGAAAATCAAAGGATGTATAATCTGCTGATATAACATGCACATCCGGATTCTGAATAGAATTCAAACTGTAGCTGGTCAAAGTTGGATACTTTATAAGCTTTAAGCATTTATTGAGCATGTAAACTTGTTCCAAAAATGCTGCGGAATTCTCCAAGCATAGTTTGAGTTACTGAAAATTTTGGGTTGCTTCACAAGCATTAGTTTGACAATTGTTTTAATATTTATTTTGAATTCGGATTTGGTTTGAATTTGGTTCAGCTTTGAGGTGCTTTTACGAGTGTTTGGATTCAGTGACACGGGGTGTCACAGTTATGAGCGCCACCTTGATAAGGAAAGCGTCCATGTCAACTTTGGGCTGGGCTGTGTGATAGCACAGTGTGGTGGTTACTGATTAGTAGGTGCTGGTTGGTGTAACACGAATGGCTGAGACCCATCATTTGGTCGCCATATATCCGCTTGTTAATGCATGGCGGACGGCGCCACGTATTATGAGCGCCGGACACGTGTGACTAAGCATTTCCCAATCTATCTATATATCTCATCAGGTGTCACTCGCCATTTGCAAATGAATGCCATCACTATGTAAGAAAGGCTATTAGACGCGGCTCAAACCAATTCGCAGACAAAATTTTTTTTTCGTCTCCAAATTCGCGTCTGCGAGCTAATAGCAGACGCGGAAATGCGCGTCTCCAAAGATCCTCAGATAGCAGACGCGTCTTGCTGAAACACGTCTCCAATCGTGTCCATATTGCAGACGCGCGTAGATGAAACACGTCTGCAATGAACATATATAGCAGATGTGTGTTGTACAAACGCGTCTGCAATGAGCAATGATAGCAGACGCGTCTGATTGAAACGCGTCTCCAAAAAGTAATCCAAAAACAAAAAAATATACACCTGTTTATCAATTATATACAATACTGATTCTGCAATGTAAAGATCCGGTCATTCGATTATATACAATACTGCTTGCCAATACATCATTACTAATGTTTACAAGGCAAGAGGAGCTAGTTAATTTACAAAGCTTCTTCTCCATTACATACATACAAACACACATGCTTTATCCATGACATACATTATGTACAATACAAATACACAGGTTGTATCCATTACAGCTATCACAAGTACACATGTTTGGTGTCAACAAAACTAGCATGCTCACAGTAACCTGTTTACATATACATATTCAGATCAATTCTAAAGCCATAATCACATTTTCTTAGGACAAGAAAGGAAGCATACAAGCAATCAAAGAGAAGAGGCAGCAGATAAGCTAGTGCTTCAAGATGGCAGCAGCTAAGCTAGTTCACAATGAAGAAGGTCCAAGCAATCGACAAAAGAACCAGATATATAGGTCCAGCAGAGGCACCTACTCTGTCTACTGCTAATCATTATAACATGGAACAAAAACAGGAACCTAACTATTCAGATGCTATAGTATTTCAGATGAAAATGATTACCTTTTTTTTTTTTTGAGATTACACAGTACAACTCAGACACTCACAACGCACGCATACTCACCCCTATGAACACACGTACGCAAACCCTACCCCTATGAGTATCTTCGAAGACTGAGCCGGCAAATCCAGAGATACGAAGTCACCACTGGCGCCTCGCTGTCGACGGGAGCGTCGCCTACCACTGAAAGCACAAATGCCGTTAAATCCTTGAAAATTCGCTCCCACGGGGAGTCGAACCCAGGACCTGAGAGGTGTTACTCGGAAGCCTTAACCACTAGGCTAAGACCCCTTTCACAGATGAAAATGATTACCTTGATATATTGTTTCAGTGTTTGACGCACCTTGTTGATTCCTGCAAAAAATTCAGAACACAAAAGTCTGAGTTGAATAGATGGAAGTAGGTTAACAGATCTGATGGAACAGAATCTAAATATATTCAGTATAGTCACATTGAGAATCAAACCTGGGCTACTCTACTCGTTTAATCAGCATTGACTACATTAGGGGATACAACCCAGTGCTACTCTTGCATGATGAGCAAAAAACAACAGTCCATCGTTCAGAAGAGTGTATGACTCCATAGAAGATTCTGGCCCCTAGCTATATGTACAGTGTGTAGAAAAGCATGCCAGAAAATGACATGTTATTCCCAAAAAATAAAACTGTAGTCCATTAGGATATGAATCTCTGATGGCAGCAAACAGGAGACCAAATAAAAACGAGAACACAAGCTGATGGCGGCAGGATGAGAGTACTTATTTTGCAACAATGTAATTTATTTTGCTAGCACTTGCAAGGCAGTTTCCAAGTTCAGAAGAAGTGAATGCAAACTGACCTGCTTGTAGCATTTGAACAGCCCATTGTTGCAAACTTTGGTACTCTGTCACATTATATAAAAGAATTAGGAATATTAGAAAGGATGAGCAAACACATGTAGCTATAGTTTAAAGAGAATATTATGCTCAAGAGAAAAGAGAGTGTACCTTGATAGCGTGCTAGGAGTAGTAGTACTTGCAGCCCTGGCACTGCAGCTTCAGCACAATGTTCTGTGTGGTCTTGGCCTGAAATTGGGAAGGCACATCAAGTTACAAGAGCTGCGTTTCAAGTAGCTGGCCTCACACATCAATTATGTTTTATGCAAGTCAAGGTAAAGTGTAGTGTAGTCAAGTGTTGGCAGCTGAAACTACAAAGCAGGCAGCTATTTATCTATACCTCATTGATCTCATTTTCGAAGTCATGTTTAAGTGTTGGCAGATCCAACAAAGGATTTCTTGGCTTCATGTTGTCAATTTCATATATATCTGGGAATAAAATCAGTAAGTCATCATGAACATGGTGAACAACATTCTTGCAAACAATCACATACCTTGTACAGATAAATAGACAACAACGCTTATGCTGTTATATCACATACATGGTAGACAAATATCACACACATGCCAAGTTTCAGCATTCTTGCAAACAATCATGCTATCATATAGAAAGCAGTCTAGTTCAGAAAAAAAGAGCAAGGCTGCAGCTATGTGATATAGCATCTCATGGAAATCATAGCATCTCTAATCATTTGAGTATGTCCTCAGCTTAACTTTATCTTGGGCAATTTTACAGTATGTTCATATGGTTGAGCAATTGTGGTCAAGCGATAGTAATAATCAGTAAAAACTATATGAAGCAGGTTCAAATTACACCAAGAGTCCAACAGAAGCATACAGATCTCCTCCTCAACACAGAGTGAACAGCACCGAGCAATGTGTACTTCAGACAGATTGTTATACGGTAATAACAGCTACCTCAAGGGTGACGAGGCAGTTGTAGCCGAGGTCGAGGCGGCGCTCCAGGTTCTTGAAGCTTGTCAGGCACGACACCTACAGACCCATCACACTGCATAAACCATGAGCAACAAAGCTGAGCATCAGTACTTCATGAGCAACCCATTACGCCAGTTTGTAGCTGTTCTCATCATCAGTGCAGGCACAGTATTGCTACCAGAACCACAGAGAGAAAATCTTCACTAATTCCTAAAAATCACACCGGATTCGTTGCAGATTCATCTGTGAGAGAGAGAGAGAGAGAGAGAGAGAGAGAGAGATTACCTGTGCAGCTGGGACTTGGGGATGACGATGCGAAGGTGGGGAACCGTGTGCCGGAGCTCTGCCGCTGGCGGATCCGCCGTCCCCCACACCAGATCTGGCTCCTCCAGCTTCATGCCCGCTGGATCTGCCTGCCTGCTCGCATCCGGCCTCGACCCCACCAGAGGCGAACGGCAGGCCGGAGGAGCGACCTGTGCGCGGTGGCAGGGACGAGGGGTTGTCGTACTTGCGATTAGACAAATCCTGCAGAGGGCGGCGAGGGGACGAGGGGTCGACGCACCGCCGCACTTCGATCCGCCCCAGGTCGCCTCCTCGATCTCCAGATCCAGTCTGCCCCTCGTCAATTCGAAGGAGGCCAAACCCTAACCCTAGGGTCTTCACCGGCGACGCTACTCCAACGATGGGGGCGTGGCGGGTTGGCCGTAGGGTCGACGAGGAGCAGGTGCGAGGTCGGGGCGAGGAGGAGGCGCAGCCGCTACGGCGAGGCGGGGTGCGGCGGCTCGGGCTGACGAGAAGGCACGAGGTCGTCGCGAGGTGGAGGCGTGACTGCTCCGGCGAGGTGGGGGCGCAAAGGCTTGGGTCGACGAGGTGGGGGTGCGGCGTCTCCGGCGAGGGCGAGGTGGGGGCGCGGCGTCTCTTGGGGTTCCATTCAGTGAAAAGGAGCATGAAGACGGTGTTCCTGAAGAGGTGATGAGGTTATGCAGCTTCGAGATCTAAACGGCTTGCAGAGCAATCAGATGGGAAACATTTCTGTGATGGGCAACATGGTTCTTGAGAAGTCAGCGTTCTTCAGGAGAGGAAAGGTGGGGGATTGGGTAAATCACTTGAGTCAAGAGATGGCGAGGAAGTTGGATCTCATAATTAAAGAGAAACTCGAGGGATCTGGTCTTGTTCTGTAATCATCTATAATTCTTACCTGTTTTTGTACTTACATTTTGGACCAACAAACAAGTCTGAAATAATGAATTTTCTATTTATTAAAAAATATAGGAGAAGTTTGTTTGGATAAAAATATAAACGAATCGAATTCTTGTTTTCGCAAAAAAAAGAATTCTTGTTTTGGAAAAAAAAATGGAGTTCTTGCAAGATGGAGTGTAGGTCACAGCATGAATATACAGCTCGTGGGCTAATGAGAGCCTGGATGGCTGGATCCGAATCCATCCTATGAGCCTATCATCATGTGCCATGTAGAGTACGTCCATCAATTTGTACCTACGGTCGAGCACGTCATTCCGATGCGCCTTGCCTCCTCTATCGGTTCCAAGCGGCCAAAGTCGTGGCCAACCGCAAGCATGAGATCACATCCGCAAGGCGACTGGACTAGGAGGAGTCATGGCACATTATTCTTTTTGGAAAGTTATATTTGAAACTAATTTCTTGGTGACTAATGACCTACTTTTAGCAAAATTGTTTCTTGGTCACTGAAGAAGTTGATGACTAAATTATTAATTTATTGTAAAAAGGATAACTCTTTCTGCCTACACGCAAGTACTTGTCTTACAGGCTGGGTGTATGAGTAAGTTATATTTGTTATAGTAGCATGCCAAATAAAATACAGAAATGACCATGGAGACAGTTGTTCCATGATGAAACTTCCAATACTGATTTTATTTCAGAACTTTTATACATCAAAGGTTATGAAATTTTACTGCATGTATACCCTGAACACTAATTATATATGCATTTGATAATTAAAATGCTAACTCCTTGATTACATATTATAAATGCAATACTCGTCCTCTATGTCCATTAAATCCTCATTTTCAGGGCAATTAGGAGAGCCTAAAGCTCACCATAGCAATTTGGCCTATGTAGCCTCTTACGGTGGTGCGCCATCACTCACAGTCTGTAGGCTTTTTTTTACATGTCCACTGGTCAATTTATTATTTGACTGTTTGTTCCTTGGGCCGCTACTTCTCTATATGAGTCGTATCCTACTTTGGGCCTCTACTTCCTCTATATGAGCCGTATTCTACTCTGGGCCTCTTTGGATAGTCGCTCACCAGGATTCACTTTGATCGGGCTCGACTTGTCTTGTCATTGATGCCCCTTTCCACATGGTTACCCCAGGCCATCTCCTATGTTGGGCCTGTTTCGGTTGTGGCTTTCTTATCCTTTTTAACGTCTGAATCCCCACAAACGGATCCAGCAATGCTTCGCAAGCCTGACCGCGTAGGGCGAAGGCATGCACCTGCATGCTGCTTACGTACAGAATACGTTCACGGTTAGCTCCTGAATGCCTTGGCCTTCCTGCTATACATCGAAAATGGGATGATCGGAGTCTGAGGGTAGAATGGCGGCTGAAAACGTGAGAACGATATGTAGTTTAATGATGGAGGTAGAACGTTCTGTGAGATGGCGACATGTGACTTTGGGCTAACCATGCGGAAAGGGACATCAATTAATGGCATGATGTGACGAGGTCCACGCCAGCGACGTGACGAGGCGCGCAGGCCTCCTCCTGCTCCTGCCGGATGCGCCGGAAACGCCTGGACGCAGCGATCGCTGAGCAGCTCGGTCACGAGTATCCGTCGCAGATGACGCCCAGCTTGTTGCCCCGCGTACACGTCGTAGATGCGGGGACTGCTCGGGCGCTGCTCGAAGGCGGTGTCGTGGCCCTGGAAGGCTGGAAGATCTCCAGCGCGGCCTCCGCGCGCCGCATCCGCCGCATCCGTCGAAGCGGGCTGATGCGGCGGCCCGCATGCCGCCGCTTGCCGTTGGCGGGCTGCCGCAAGCCGCCCCGCGTCCGCATCAAAACAAAATCCCCGTACCAGCGCGCGCTCTCGGCGTCCCGCGATTTCCATACGCGTGCATGCTCTCGGTGTTCTGCTCATGCATACACACATGCGTCTGCGTCACGGGCGGACGGACGGCGGCTGTGTAACTTCTCATATATACAGCGTAGCGCAGAAAATGTTCAGCTAGCTCCATCCGTGTATAAAACGCACGGGATAAATTTCATGTTTTCATGCTCTGTTCATTGTTGGTACTACTGATCTTCAGCAACTTGATCTAGATTGAGGCACCATGGATCGAATTTGGTACACTGTAAAATTAGAACTGTACAAATTACTCTAGATGGAACAGACATGATCTTTGTATACTACTGCTCTCAGTGAAACGACATACGCGTACGCACATCTACGTCATGTGGATCAACTGGGATGCCCAGTCAAAACAATAGGTTTAATTTATCAATTAGGCTGGTGCATGCATACAGCTGTTAAAAAAATTGATTAAGCACACTTTTCCAATGACATGCAGTCCCACCATGCCATCGACATCTTCTAAATGACGAGAGAAGAACATGAGTGGTCCCTTCGACGCGTGGCATCTGGCGCGTGGAAGATCCTGAGCTGCATGAGCGGTTCATGGCGCGCGGAGAGGTTCGCGCATGGTCCCGCAGCTGCCGATGAAGGTGGTGGAGGCTGCCGATGGCCCGCAGCTGCCACGGTCCGGGAGGCAGCCTGCAGGGGCAAAACTTGGCATGGAAGATTAGTGCAAGGCTTAGGATCACGCCGTAGTGGTAATAGTATGGCAGGCCAAAAAAATCATAGTTCACCAAATTAGAGATTAGTTTTGCTCATGTGCACCTGCCAGAAACATCGGAGAGTGGGTATGCACATATATATATATATATATATATATATATATATATATATATATATATATATATATATATAACTAGTAGGGTAATTTATAAAGCATGTGAAGGTGTATTTTTGAGCTATCATTTTTTATAACGCTATTTATGGGTAGTTGAACAATATATGTGGAATGGTAATTTTGAAGTAACCTTTTAAGCTCATTTCACAAAACTACAACTATTTTGATCATTTGTAACAAGAAACTACAACTTTTGTGGCACACATGTGATTAACGATGGACCGGGTTATGAAGCGCTTGTGTGACTGACAGGTGGGACCAGATCATAAAAGTTGTAGTTTTGTGTTACTAATTATAGTTGTAGTTTTGTGAAATGAGATTAAAAGTTGTAGTTTTGTGATACAAGAGTATAAATAGTTGTAGGTTTGTGAAATTTACTTATTTTTTATTGAATAATGTTGTTCATTGATTATTATGTATACATAATACTTCAAACTCTAACTGGTTTGCACGTGTTTGGTGCAGCAGTGGACACATCAATAAGCCCTCTACAATGGGCCATGACTGAGGTAATTATGAATCCAAGAGTTATGGAGAAGGCACATTGAAATTCGCGGCGTCATTGCAGGACAAGAGAATGTACAGGAGCTAGGAAGCTACCGCTCTAAGGGAGATGCACTACCTCAAAGCAGTAGTCAGAAAAACCTTACGACTGCACACTCCAGGTCCCTTCGTCCCAAGGGTTTGTCTCGAGGACCAAAAGATCCAAAGATATGATGTGCCGCAAAGTACGGTACCGTGTTTTGATTGGGAGCTTACAGCCGGAGTTAAAAGTTGAGGAGGGGGGGGGGGGGGGGGGGGTGGGGGGGGTTTGGGGGTTTGGTTTTTTTGGGGGTTTGGGTTGTTCCCATCTAATATACCTCCCTCCGTCCCTATATCTCTTTCTAGCATCCCCTTCATTTTAGCTCAACTCATCCCTTCACCAACCCTCCCACCAACTCCAGAGTTCGTCTTATCTGTAAAACGTCCTACATTAAGGGAAAAATTTCAAACCCCAAAACGCCCTACATTAAGGGACGGAGGGAGTACTAGAGAAGCTTGGTGCGCTACGCCGCACCCATTAAAAAAGGCATTATTCAAGCAATAACGTTTTTTTTTTTAAAGCATGTTCAATCCAATCAGGAATTCATTGGTAGTTTCATCCCATGTCAGGGGTTTCAATGCAAAACTAAAGAAAACGTGCAGATATGATAAAGGCAGAGGCTGGACCATAAGAATGCAAAGGCTAGAACATGAAACTAGTAAATAAACTATACAATAGGGTTCTATTTAGAAAACAAACAAAGCCTCATATGTTAGTCCACATGTCTGTTGGTGTACGCTGTAAATAGGCAAAAGGTAGAGGACTTTTTGCAAAAACCATCAATAGCAAGGACGTGGACACACACCGTCCACATCTTCCCCGTTGTTATGTCTGTCTTCCTCCTCTCATCTGACTCAGAAACGCCGCTCGCTATCTCTCTCGATCTCCCTTCGCTAGCTCCTCACCTCAGACATATTCAACACCAATCCGTCATACGGGTAGGAGGGCGCTGCAGGCAAGCTAGGAGCATGGGTTCAGCGAGGTTCCTGGCGAGGCCCAGCCACCAGTGGAGCTCTTCGTCGGCCTCGCCACTCTAGGCGGCTCCTCCGATGCAACGTGGAAGAGGCCCCAGGCCCTCGGCGCGCCACGCCGTGGGTGCTGGTAGAGCAGAGCGGCGCAAGCGCAACGGTGAGACGGAGGCCTGAGGTCATTTCTTTCTGACCGATTTCTTTTTTTCTTCCCTCCCTCCGGCCAACGAATCAGGCTGCTTCAAAATGATGCCCGGCCATGTGCTCGTCTCCGGCAGAGGAGCAGGAGCAGCACGTGGTGAAGGCCCACGATGGCCACCGACGTACGGCACCGACGTGGCGGACGGAGAGGGTGGCCACGCCTGCGTCGAGGCGACGCGGCCTCACGCTCGCCGAGCACGTTGGTGAAAACGTCCAACAGCGCCGGACGTCTCACCGCTATCAGCATTTTACTATTAATCGAAAAAGAGCAATGAACACGAAGGAGGCCGGGAGCCTACCCCGCGCAACGCCACAATGGCAGAAAGGGACAGAGGAGAGTCCAGGCAGCGGCTATGCCACTAGTTGAGTAAGGTAAGCGTGCCCAACCGCCATGTTGCGAATGGCATTCGGATTCTTGTATCGGAAGTCGAAAGCATCAAGGTCCGCTAGGACAATGGAAGGGAGCCTGTAGCGTCGACGTTGCGCCTGTTGAAGACTAGGTCGTTGCGGCAGTTCCACACCCGCCACATCGGCTCGACGTGCCAGCTGCGGGGGGTGCAGGTAGCAAAGGGTGTGCGATCTAAGCAGACCGCAGGTCGACACCGACGAGGTTGAAGAAGGAGCGGGCGGCTTGGCACTCAAAAGAAAAGGTGGATCCTGACTCCATCATCCCGGGGCAGCGAGGGCAGTGAGCTTCATCCGGCTGCAGGATGTTCCTGTGCAGCAGGTTGCTTCGGGTCGGGAGTCTGTCGGTGCAGAGCAGCCACGCGAAGTTGCAGTCGGCCTCCCTGGAAGAGTACTTCGGCGAGCCATTCCAGACAAAGATCGATGTGCTCTTCCTGGCCAACCGTCGTGGCAACCCCTTGCAGCATCTCCAGCAGTGTTGTGCGTTCCTCTTGCGCCATGGTGGAAAGCCGGGACGAAGCGGCAGGTGGATATCCCTGGTGAGAGTCTCCGCCACGGAGGCATGCGGCTTGGTGGAGTGGGAGAAAAGTGATATGGTAGGTGCAGGCAGAGAGGGCCAACCGGCAGCCAGTCATCGAACCAGAAGGATGTGGAGGCTCCATCACAGACGTTCACGCGCGTCAGGGCCTGTAGCGCTGGAGCTGCTCGTTCACCAGACGTCAGAGGAATGACCCATCACCGGTGAGGTCAGACAGGAGGCATTTGTGCTTACTGTTAAGAGGAATTCTGAGCTCCTTTTACGCCCTATTCCTCATACCCCACTTGTATATGAACAGCACTCTTGAAAGAATGGTTGACGCTTTCTTGTCGCAAATATGCATGTGGTGTGTACTTGTCCCAAACAAAGCTTGCGTATTTGACAAATTTATGTGTTGTGGCTTGTACTTATTTATGTATTCGGAATCGAAATAAATATTTTACGCAAAAGTTATCATGTTTCATTCTGGAGTATGCGTTGCATGATTGTTGGATTCATGGATTCACCAATCTTCAAGATCGAGACCTTGACTCGTACCAATTTTGGAGAATGTAAAATCACTACAACAAATCATGTGATTCATGACGTCTAAATTTTGTCATGGATCGCTTAAAAACCGTCATAATGCAACATCCGTGACGGTTTCAAATATGGTCATGTATTGAGAGTCACGGATTAACCTGCGTGACGTTTCTACTAAACCGTCACGGATTAACTCAATCCGTGACATTTCTTGACCGTCATAGAACAACTTTAGGCCCCCTCAGCCAAGCCCACATTTCTATTAAACCGTCACGGATTAACTCAATCTGTGACATTTTTGACCGTCATAGAACACTGTCAGGCCCGCCCCGACTCTACCCAAGCCCATAGTTAGTGACGAAGTAAAACCGTCATAGATCAGCCAGCACATGGTCATGGCCCAATCAATTTTTATTTCAAATTGTGGCCTGTTTAGCACAACACCATAACAGACTTGGCCCACTAACACTGTAGGCTTAGCCCATACTTTTCTGATCCATTTTCAATGCATGATCCATTTAACTTTGTGGGCTTAGGGCATAATTTTTTTCATCTGGTCCATTTCCAATGATTTTCGAATTTATATTTTAGGCCCAGCCTCCACATTTCAGCCACCACAGATAAAAAGGCCATGTACACAATACCTTATGTCTGCAGATTAATATCACGTGTAGCATTACAGAAAACGAGTGATGGAATACATTTTACCATCTCATCACATTACATAATATGTCCTCACTTGCAATAAGATGCAGATAAAATGAGTGATAACACCCAAGAATCTCAATCATCAGTACATGTTCAAAACCAAATGACATTGACAAGGAAATAACTCAAAGGTAACACCAGGAATTCACAACAGACAACAAGTATTTCTGCCCCTTCCTGTTCGCAAACACAACCTTGCTGCCCCCTCTGTATCCCTGAAACTGTATTTTCCTGGAAACAAAAAAGAAAGGTGTGTCACTACAAGCTGCAGAATTATTTCTAGACTATTATGCACTCTGAATATATGTGGATGTACAGTTCACTGCATAAAACTGAAGCAGGTGGTCTGGTAGCTGAAACAAGTGGCACGCGATCCAGTACTTGTTGCAAACAACAAGATCAAGTGTTTAATAACCTAGCTATATCAACAGTGTATAGTCTAGTTAGGAACAAACAATACAGCTCTAAACTGAAATCAGAAAATTCAGGAGCTAGTTTCTTCATCAACTATTTTATCGTAGCAAAAAAGTTCGAATATATGCATCAATATTGCAAAGGGTGAACCCATAATCCTGACTTTTGTACCTCATGCGTGTAACTTGCTGTCATGTATTTATACAGCATTAACAAAGCACAGTAATGATACATTAACAAAGCAATAATACTCAAGAAATATATTGACCATGCACTATTAGTCTTCACCTTTCTACTCCATTAATAATTAGAACATCACATATATATAACGATTCCAGCTCTAACAAAAAGAAAAGATTTTTTTTCTATTCCAGAAAGCAAAGAATAACCATATTATAGAACGGGTCATATTAGCAAGCGTGACGTGCCGGACTGACCCAGCACATCTTTCTTTCCTAGAAACAGAAGATGCACAAAGTGGTTTCAGTAGCACTACCAAGTTCGCATCAGCGATTTTCTCACCAAACAAGCAATGAGAACTCTTCACAACTCAAATAAGGCCAAAATGTGTTTATACATACCCTAAGGTGGTTGCATCTTAGAGAGCAGAAGCTCAAATTTCGCCTCCAAATCATCATACTTCTTTGTCATCTCCTCTCGGTCTCTAACTCTTCCTTGTTCTGTCTCCTGGACTTGGTTTGACAGCACCTTCACTTGTCTTGCCAGCTCATTCTTTTCCCTCTTCTCTGCTTCCAGTTGTGCTTCAAGGTCTTGTGCACTGGATCTAGGACGGGTCGTTTGAATCCCCACATTCTGAAGGAACGGCTCTTTTTGGTGTTCTCAGCAAGCACGTCAGCTACAGCTGAGCCGCAGAATAAGGTTGTTCGCCTTCTGTATGTGCAGAAATCTTGTTCTCCATTTCAGTCTAGCATGCAAACAATTCATGGTCAAGAGACAGCTAGCAGTAAAAACATTTGAAAGAGCATCATTTGAAAGAAAAGTTCTTACAATAGCCAACTGTACAGCAGGTGTATATCCTTTCTTTTTCTTGCTATAGTGGCACTCCTTGAATAAATCAAAACCGTCAGGTTCTTCATCATTGTACTTGTCTCCCTGAAAACAACATTGGCATGTTACTTATTTGTTCACAACACTTCATAACAGCAGGGAGTCTGCATATTGAAGAAAAAGATACACAAGAATATAAGATTTCAGATAAAGTTCTATGCATGGTTCCTTTTGACATGGAATATTCAAAAGCTTGTGCCATATACTTATGATTTACACAACTGCGAGAATTTGAAGAACGAAATGACATGCATCCTAACAGGGCTGCTTTTATACAGTTAAGCATCAACAAAGTTTCAGTTAGATGCATGTATGCATGACAATGTAATGGGTTACGTTCACTCACACTGAATTCTGATATAAACATAAGGAACTCAATTAAGAATCAGGTCACAAGGCTAGTTAAGTTCTAATCTGGCCAGCTTTAGGTTCAGCTATAGACTTGATCATTGATCATATTCATGCTAAAATAGGTAAATAACTCTGAACAAACTGAAAAATAACATCAAATGCCGACAAAGGTTAGAAACTAAAGTGTAAAAAAAATCCTATGATATTGTATTATTCTCTGAAATTCAGCTTTACTCGTTTCCTAATACATTGGCATCAGGTCATCAGTTGTGACCATCACTTTAGGAGTTTAGCACTGCTGGTCGATTTCTTGCTGACTTAGCTAGGTCGACAAACTGCTACTCCCTGATTCCTCTATTCTTCTGTAGCTATCACTAGTACACAACAAGCAGTATCAACACATCCCTAGTCTTAGAGCAAGCTCAGACTTCAACACATCCTAGTGTAAACAGCTCTTTTTCAAAAACATTTAATTCTTTCAAGCAACAGTAGAGTCATGCTTATTAAGTACTTATTATATTAGAAAACCAATTGTAAAATATACTCTACCATACAGATCCTTAAAGAATGATGAATATATGTGGCCGTCTTTTGTGATGATCCCTAGCATTACGCTACAAATAGCAAGTCTTTTGACATATGTAATTCGTTTTATCTAAGCTTGCTCTAGGACAAAGATGTGTTTGGTGCATACCCGGCCAAATGCAGAACATGGAGAGGCAATGACTAAAATTGGACATTGAAGTGTGTTACTTACTAAATTTTCTACGAGGACCATGTAGCTTTGGGAGCCAGTTGTTTGATGGAACTTTACTAGGCCCCGATTTTCTTTGTTCTTTTGACATGTCTCCTGCATCAAAGATAGAACACATGTGAGGCATCTGCAAGAGTATCGTGTACAAGGCAAGAGTTCCACTTTTACGACAAAACATATATATACCATCTTTCTGGGACTGGTCCAGGTTTCCACAAGATCAGTCCACTGTTCATTAGTCATTGATTTGATGGGAGTAGTTTTAGACACCATATGTAGTGGAAAAGGATCAAAATACTGTTTCTTCAGCTTGTAACGCTGCTGGCGGATCGCTCTCTTCATCATCTGGAGGCAAGCCTTTTCAACTGTGGCATCACTTGTGTTGATATCAAACTTTGCCTGTTGCAATACAAAGGACATGTATAAGAATGTTGATATCAGGAAAAAGAGCAGCATGCTACACAATGAAGGGGGGAAAGGCTTGGAGAATGTACTCACACGAAGTCTTGCTTTAAATAGTTCAAACAGCCCAGTTTTCTTGTAGTCCTTCCATTGCTTAAGCACAGGCACATGGTTCCTGACTATAATGTTGCATTCAGTTGCAAACTTTGCTGCAACAAGAGGTACCACTGGCCTTATCATCCCATCAGGAATGACAACAGGCAGCTTGCTGCGCCGAGCACGGTTCATCCTTTGGAGACCGTGTCCCATGTTCGGTCCCCTCTCCCTTCGCTCCTTTGCTCCTGGTTGTAGATGTACATGACACATCTCATTCAGCAAGAAAAAACCAATGAGGTAATGTGCAATAAGGTCAGCAGAAAAATAAATCACCTTCATTAGCCATATGGATGTCTCTATCATGTTGGGTAACGCCTTCAGCTCCATTAGCCATGCCACCATCAAGCTGCACAAGGCCATCATCTGAAAAAACAAAATAAGCTACCTGTAAGAATACATTCGTCATCGAATCCAAGCTAATAAAATTAGTAGTAAGAAATCATCACCTTCGTTGGCCAAGCTGTTGTGCCCATCAGACTGAGCAGTGGCATCACCTCCATCGGCCATATGAGTGTTTTCATCAAGCTGGTCCAGACCATCAGCTGAAATAAATAGCAGCCAGTAAGACTGCATGCATCATACAATCTAACAGGATGGTAGTAAGAAAAAAGGTAGTAGAACTAACTTTCAACACTAGCATGTGTGTCTTGAGGTGGCACATTCATGTCACTTGAATTAGACTGCACAACACTTGTCTTTAGCCTTGTAGTTCTAGTAGTTTGTTGTTCTGCGAAAACTCTCTTAGACCGAGGCCTGATTCCACCAGGAGGCATGTGAACAGTCTTTTTGTTACTTTTCTTGCAAGTATTCATAGGGTCTTTCGAGCCCTGCTAGAAACAAAACCATAGACGAATCAGAAATGTGGTCAGATATACTTTATTATCAAGCAAACACATTAATCACAAACAAGATGGAGGAATTAGCACCTTAGCATAGTGATCATCAAAAAAATCCTCTTCACCGGTATCATCATGCGAAGGATCGTACTCATTATCGGAGGCTTCACTACTCCTATGATTTGTATTATTCTTGTTGGCAGTAGTGGATCTTGTGTTCGCAAATGAGCTGACCAAATCAGGGATGCCGAGTTGCTGCAGCCTTGCAGCGTTTCTCATACATTGTTTGAGGCGCTGCGCTTGGTATGGATGCAATGGTGGTTCTAATTTAACAACAAGAATTGTTAGGCAAGCTATTTGGACTGTAGAGATATCTTAATCTGAAGAATTGTTAGGCAAGCTATTTGGACTAGTGATCCAGATATATTCTTGAGAAGAAGAATGATTGTTAGATGTTAATAGCAAGTGAACTGATCACAAAATTTTAATGATCATTTGAGATTAACCATTTGATATCACTTCTATATCAGAATCAGAAAGTAGTTTATTCCAGAAGCACGAAAGGTTAAACTGCCAGAAAACAAAAGGGAATCTAGTAGTCCAAAAGAACCATCTGCACAGAGAAAATATGGTTGAACTGTAGTTCGGTTGCTATGTACTACTATTGAGCCACCATCTTATCTAAGATTTCAGAAATGGAACATGATCTTGCAAGTACAATACAAAAGAATTCTCCATAAAAGGGAACAAAAGAGAAGCATATTCTGAATCTCAGATTCTGTACGACCACATAGCATGGAATTGGTGACACTAACAGAGATACAGGCAATAGCAAGGGAAACATAACAATCTGGTTCGTTCATGGTTTAGCTCATAAATTTGCATCTGCATCTGCATCCACCATAACATGTGATCCTATCATGAACTAGCATAGCCGAAACAGAAGAACTCATCCCATGCGCAAACGGGAAATGAAATCAAGAAAGAGATGAGGACGAACAGGGCTGGTGCACGAACATGCGCGCGCATACAGAACTGTACCTGGACGTCCTAGTGGTTTCTTCACGGCAACCTTCGACGGCATGGTGGCGGAGGCAGTGCTGGTGACGGTGGTAGAGAGGTCCGTAGAGGTCCTTGAAGCAGCACGAGATGTGGTGGTGGAGTAGATCTTGCCGCAGCGAAGGTTGCGGTGGCGGAATGGATCTTGCCGCAGCGAAGGTTGCGGTGGCGAAGAGGTCCGAGAGGTCCTTGTAGCAGCGACGGCGAGGTGTTGGTGACGTCCGAGCCGCGGCGACGGCGTGGTGGTGGAGGAGTCCTTGTGCGGCACGGGTGAGGCAGCGGAGAGGTCCGCACCGGTGACCTAGGGTTATGCCGGGCGGCGGCGCTGGCCGAGGCTGCGCCCTAGGGCTCCTCGACGTGGTGCGGTTGCGGAGGAGGTGTTGGGACGATGGTGTGGTGGCCAGGGGTGGGGCGATGGTGTGGTGGCGGAGGTGGTGGTGCTGGTGGCGTTGGGATTTGGTGTGGTGGCCAGAGATGGCGGCAGGATTTGGGGAGACTGGGTCAGTGCGGCGGGATTTTGGGGGTAGAAGAGTGATAACTGATCAGCAATTACCAAGGTGCCCTTATGTGTTGGCAGATTGAAGCGCAACAACTACATAATTTTCACAAAAACTATGGGTAGTATGGTCAATTGGATTTGGAATTTTTTCCCGCATGGCGCCATCTCGAGGGAAAAGCAGAGGCGGGAAGTGAAAATTCATCCTCCAGTGCAGGCGGGGTTCTCACAGCTTAAGTTATTTGGAAATTTCTAGGTAAAAATACACTATACAAGAAAACTATGCTTCAGATTTGCTACAATTTGAAATGGTAAATAACTAAAATAGAGGTGCTGAAGTATTCAAAATGCTATATTAGATATATGTTACGATACAAACTAGTGTTGACTCCATCTTTCCTTTACTTGTAGTAAGTATAAGATTAGGTCTTGCAAAAGTTTTGTGTGAAATGTTTTCTCTATTGACCTATGAATCGAGCCATGCAGTGAAACTTTGAAACCGTTCGTTGCATGGGGTCTAAACTTTAGAGGGTTTTTGCAACAAATATTGTGATTACAAATAAAGTTTAATTACAAAACTAATTTCAGGACTCCGCTCGAATTTGCGAGACGAATCTAATGAGGGTAATTAAGCAGCGAATAGACGATAGTTATTGTAGCATCACTGTAGCATCACTGTAGCAAAACTTAGATTAGTTAGGCTCGTTAGATTCGTCTCGCGATTTAGAGGGGGGTCGTGACATAGGTTTTGTCATTAAATGAATAAAAATATTCTTAAATAGTAAGATTCTCTTTGACGTGACAGGTCTAAACTTTAGACGGAGGTGCAACGAACGCACCATTTGTGGATAAGTTTATTGTCCACACGTACCTTGATTAATTATTTCAGAAATTATGAAAAAGTTAATAAAAATCCCACAAAAAATATTGTAGTTATATGCATCTATGTTACATATCTATGCTAAATTTTAGTTCCAAACTCATCTTATTTCTAGAGATAAAAAAAGTATAGTAAATACTGAACCACTATTCATTAAACATTTGTATTTTTCTTATCTCAGCAAATATATTGAGTTATGAACTCAATTTGGTGTTGTTACATGTCCATTCATATCTGCAGCAATTTTTGGAGATTTTTTAAAAACTTTTCCTCATCTATATGCATTGGATGATGAGTGTGCGGCAAACATCATATGGACTTCATATAAGAGTTTCCATCCAAATTGAACATGCAAACATTTATGTGCTTCTAAATTTTTATACAAAAATGCTATAGGTAAACATTCACATTTTGTATACTTCCACAAAAATTTATTGCCAAATGACATTGGTTTGGAGAGGTACAAAAATGTGAAGCAGCTCATGAATCATGACTGCGAATGAATGAATAAAAAAGTACAAAACTGTACGCAATTAACATGACGAAAATGGATCAACAAGATAGAAAATGGTTTTAGAAAAAAATAGAAAGAGGAATCGTCTTCTTTGGACTACATATGAGTATGCTATACATGTTTGAAATTTTAATTGTGAATCAAAATACAGAAAGAGACTGTGAATAAAAATTGTAATTGTGGATAAGTTTCATAAGCAACCATGCCAAGAACATACACCTAGGAATATCAACTTGTAGTACATGTTAAAAACTTGAAGTATGCATCGACCTACAGAAGCAATTCAGCCGAGAGGATTCTTTTTACCACTTGAGAAACAGATTAGATGGAGCCATGACATCTAAGCATGCCCGGGAAACAGAGGATTCTCACAGCTACAGTTTCCAGCCTGGGAATCATCCAGCATGCATTGTTATCTTTTTTTTTTTTCAGGTCTGAAACTGAATATACGAGCTAGCACAACTCTGAATATCTCAGCATGGACGAGTGTAAGAAACTGAGTATCTCACAACTCTGGATAAATTAAACAAAAACACAACATTGAAACAACATTTGTTCAGTTTGGCACAAAAACTGAATATCTCACAACTCTGAACAAATTAAACAAAAACATAAGTGTCATTTCACAGAAGAACTTGTCCTGCAATAGATATGTTTCATTTGTAGCACCAACAAAATATTACAAAATCGTGCATACATATATATATATGAGGTAGCACAAGAACTCTTGCTAATTGGAAATATCTATTCATCATCGCTGTCCACCTCATTTGTAGCACTTCCTTCATCTTCGCTGCAATACTCCATTATGGTGTCGTCTTCTTCATCTTCAGCATCACTCTCAAGCACTTCTTTCCTTTTTTCTTTCATCAAGCGTGCCATTTCAGCAGCTTCGATAGTGTGCCCTTGTTCATCATCTCTATTTAAAGGCTTATCATATGTAATGTCAGAAACTGCTTTTCGTGTACCCTCCTCTTCACAGCACTCATCCTCTTGATATGCAGTTTCACTTACACTGTAAAGATGTCTATGGTCAAAAGTCTGGACAACTCGCCAATTATTATCCCTAGAGTTCAGAGATGTATCAGGCAAATAGAAGACCTTCCTAGCCTGAGTGGCCAAAATTAAAGAATCATTCTTGTACCATAGAGTTCCAATATTGATGCTTCCAAAAAATCCATCATCCTTAATTTCAGTCCTCTTCCCATCCAGCTTATACCAGTCACATTTAAAGAGAACAACAGATCTCCCTTACTTCATCTTCGCAGTTATATTCCAACTGAATTATTTCTTTCAGAGTTCCAAAAAAATCAATGGATTGACCATTATGTGCAGCTCGTGACATTACTCCACTGTTCTGTGTTTTCTTATTCTTGTCTCGGTCAATAGTGTTAAAACGCACACCATTCACTATGCATGAGGAGTATTTCTTGACTCTTAAATCAGGACCACATGCCAAGGAAAAGAGATCAGAGTCTACCTCTTCTTCATTTAAGAACCGCAACCTCATGATCTGCAACATGCAACACACATGTCAGATAGCATCCTAAAAATATATAGCAGCCAAAAAAGATGTGAAGGGAAACTAACATGGTCCCTGAACCAACTTTGAAATTCTTGCTGAAGTTTTCTTTCAACGTTAGGTATCCCTTCTCTCTGCAATTCATCTCTGAACATTCTGCAAGAAAACAATAAGGAGTAAGCATGTGTAAAATAAGGAGTAAGCATGTGTAAAATACAAAGGTCGCTTACAAAAGTATAGAAGAAAGTAATCAGAACATACTTGACATATTTCTCAGCCTGAGTGCAGTTGTTCAGCACATACCACACCATTTGATCAATATTATTATCATCATATACATATTCAGGTGCGGAAGTAAAATTAACCCCATGCCCAAAAACGTCGACACCATAGGCTTCTTCATCGGAAAAACCTTTATTTCTTGGTTCTCGATTAAATCTTGTTTCAACGTCATCCATGTATCTAGAGCAAAATGTTAGGCATTCATCAGCAATATAGGCCTCGGCAATTGAACCTTCTGGTCGTGCCCTATTCCTCACATATCGCTTCAAAGTATACAACCTCCTTTCAATCGGGTACATCCACCCATATTGCACAGGACCTCGGAGCAATGCCTCATCAGGTAAATGTACGGCAAGGTGCACCATCACATCAAAAAAAGCTGGTGGGAATATTTTCTCAAGCTTCACCAAAATTATAGGGATTTCTTTCTTCATTTCAGCCAGCACATCCTTGTTAAGAGTTCTGCTACACAGTTCCCTAAAAAACCTCCCTAACTCTGCTATTGCTTCATAAATATCATGGTCTAAAAATCCTTTCAGGGCAGCTGCTAAGATTCTTTGCAAAAGAATGTGGCAATCATGTGTTTTCAGCCCTTGCAGATTCGTTCCATCAGCACTTAAACATCTTGAGATGTTGGAAGCAAATCCATCAGGAAACTTTATCTCCCGTATATAATCACAAAAGGCCTTCTTCTGTTCTCTAGACAAGGTGTATCGAGCATGAGGCATCTCACATGATTCTCCACCCTCTCTAAGCTGCAACTCGCTTCTAATTCCCAAATCTTTCAGATCAAGCCTAGCTTTAACTGTGTCCTTTGTCTTCCCAGATACATTGCAAACTGTCCCAGTTAGGTTCTCACATATGTTTTTCTCAATGTGCATAACATCAAGATTATGCCTTAACTTCAACTTTTTCCAATATGGTAACTTCCACAGACTAACCATCCGGCTCCAAATTTGCACATAATCCCCATCCATGTCCGAACGCTTCCTTTTCCCTGTTACTTGTTGCTTCCCAGGTCTAACATCTTTAACCTTCTCCAGTTCAGCCATCAACTCTTCTATAGAGAATTTTCCTGGTGGATCGTTGCTCTTATGAATGCCAGCAAATTCGTTGTTTCTTCGCAAGCGATGTCCCCTTGGCAGGAAACGAAAGTGACCAAAGTAACCAATTTTGCTCCTTAGGGCATATGAAAGAGGGTCCTTGTCACAATGGGTACATGCAAAATAGCCTTTTGTTGTACGCCCTGAAAGAGTGCTCAAAGCTGGTAAATCGTGAATGCACCACAACACAGCAGCATGAAGCTTGAACATTTTGCCACTTCGAGCATCATAAGTGCGCACACCTGTCCAAAGCTCAAGTAGATCTTCGACAAGAGGCTCTAAAAATACATCAAAGTCCTTCCCGGGTGATTTAGGTCCAGGAATAAGCAAAGACATCATGAAATTTGACTGCTCCATGCATGCCCAAGGTGGAAGGTTGTATGGCACAACAAATACAGGCCACATGCTATATTTTGTATTTTTCTCTGAAAATGGATTGAACCCATCTGTAGCAAGGCCGAGTCTAATGTTTCTGGCATCTTCGGCAAATTCTGGATATTCTCTGTCAAAATGTTGCCATGCCTCACCGTCAGCTGGGTGGCTCATTTCCTTCTCACTGGGCACCCGCTTTAGCTTGTGCCATTGTGCATCTTCCGATGATTCTTTGGAAACAAACATCCTTTTCAGCCTAGGCACCAATGGAAAATGCCGCAATACTTTTTGTGGAATCTTCTTTCTTTCAGGGTCTTTCCATCTAGAGAGGCCACAAACCGGGCAATTGTCAAGCTTGGCTCTTGTCTTTCTGAACAAAACACAATTGTTGAAGCACACATGTATTGATTCATACCCAAGGCCTAATTCCTTTAGAAGATTCTTTGCTTCATTGTATGATCTTGGGAGTGTATTGCAATCTGGGAATGCATCAGCCAACAGCTTCAACATTGCAGTGAATGCAGAATTGCTAATCCTGTATAGTGACTTCATGTGAAGAAGCTTTACCACAAAGGAGAACTTCGAAAATTTGGTGCAACCAGGATAAAGCTGACGTTTTGCCTCTTTCATCACTTTGTCCATAAATGACTCATTGTCACGAGGGCTCGCATCATTGACATCCTGGTTTTCCTCTGCCTGTTTATCTTGTACTCCTGCAGTGTGTAGGTCTCCTAAAATATCTTCAAAACGATCAGAACTATGGTTGTCATCCTCGGTCACACCAACAGGCTGCACATCAACAGGATGCTCGATAACATCTGCATCAAAGTTCTCTCCATGATGAATCCATCGAGTATACGTACTTTCCATTCCATTCATCAATATGTGCTTCTTCACTGATTCCTGCTGTAGGTACTTCTGATTAAGGCATCTGCTACATGGGCACAAAATTTCCTCATCCTCACTGAATTTTCCCTGAATGAACCTCATAAACTCTTTCACACCTTCAATGTATTCAGGGGAAAACAATCTGCCATGCACCCAGCTTCTATCCATCTAAACATTGAAGAAAAAAACCGAAATCAACAATTCTACACCAATTTTAGTGCGTACAGTACATCCAAAAAAATTATTCAGTGTTGGCCTCACCTCTACTGGAGTTCTCTTTATTTTTCTACAAATTTTACACAGAAGCAAGATTCTTTGCACAGGCAGCAATATCCTATCAAGCTTGTATTTTATTTAGTGAAAATGAAGTTTCAGCATGTTTAAGGAATAACA
The DNA here is from genome assembly GCA_012490785.1 of Eragrostis nindensis. Lineage (NCBI taxonomy): Eukaryota > Viridiplantae > Streptophyta > Magnoliopsida > Poales > Poaceae > Eragrostis > Eragrostis nindensis. The sequence goes on along the minus strand of JAAXCT010000749.1, from coordinate 15,785 downwards.
TCGAAGAGTTGGAGATTTCCTGCCACTATAGGAAAAAAAAAGTTTTAAACAGAAAGTCTGTGAACTGACTGATTTGTGTTACATTTGACATGCCACATAAAAATTTTCAGACTTAGCATTCATGTACTGAAATTAAATCAATGCTTAACATGTAAATTAAGTGCTATTCATGGAATTCAGTAAATCAAGTGATGTTCATGGAATCTAGTAAATCAAGTGCTGTTTAAGGAGCACATGTGCTGCGAATCAGTATAAATCAATACATGCAATTTATTCACAAACATTAATTAACTAACCTTCTTGCTGCCTCTAGATATTGCTTGGCCGTCATGCGTGCAAGCTATACCAGTCGTGGAGCAAGACGAGAAGATGGGTTTCTGTGTGGAACGACGAAGCTTGTTGCCGTGGAGCTCTGCAGCAGGCAATTGTTTTTCAGGTCGTTCACTTCAACAATGGTCACCATTGACTAGAAAAGAAAAGAGGAAACTTGAGGTTCAGTCTTGGATCGCGACCACGTACCGATGCCCGAGGAGCTGGCGCAGGCTGCGGCCGTGGAGGACGCTCGACGGTGTAGTGGGACTTCGCGGCGTCCGTGGGCTGTTCCCCGCTTCCGGCAGGTCGCTTCCTGCTGGAGTGCGGTCGAGGTTGAAGGACTGCAGGTCGAGGTTGCCTCTTCTCAAAGCAGCGCGTCAATGGAGTGCGGTGGACGCACGACGTCAATGGAGCGCCTCACATGGCCGCGCCGCCGCCACGGGATCGCGCTGGGCGTGGAGCGCGGCGCCCGCTGCCTGTACGACGGGCACGGCGAGGCTCAAGGCGTGCTGCTAGAAGACCAGCTCCTGCCGCGGCTGCCAGGCAGGGTGAGGCGCACCAGCTGCTTGTGCTGCCGGCGGCGGAGGCGGTGTTGACGGCGGCGAGAACTGGATCGATTCGATTTGGGCGGCGGGATGGTGATCGGTTGGATCTCGCAGGGAAAGCAAGGATATTAAAAAAAAATAAACGAAGTAAGCAGCCACAAAAGAGGTGAGGGCGCATTGGTAAGGACTTTCGCTCGTGCTGTGGAGGTTGCTGGTTCGATTCTTTTTTCTTAATAAAAGAAACTTTTTCGCCTTTATAAGGCACGGCCCGTTAAGAACTAGTATTAAATAGACTTAAGTTGCAACAACTATTGAAAAGCGTGTTGTTGGTCTAGTGGTTAGCGGCTTTGCACATATTTTTGAGAAAATGCCTTGAATCCTCAGAAAAAAAGAAGCCTGGGCTTCGTGGGCTACACGGGCCGTTAGCATGGCACGGCCCGCCTAACCCTGAAGCGTGCCTGGGCCGACGTGTCGTTTTTGAGCGCGCATAGCATGGCTTGTTATAAAAATCGTGCCATGCTGGGTACTCAGGCACGAGAGCACAGGCTTGGGCCGTGGCGTGCCGCCTCAATACCCATGTATACACATAGGTTAATAACAAGTTACTTTGTGGTTCTCAAAAAAAAAAAAGTTACTTTGTGGTAAAATAAAAGCATAAATTACTGGCTTCCTAAAAAAAGCATAATTTAGTGGCAAGAGTTGGGCATATGGCTCATGCTGACCGAGTCATGAGATGGCATATAAGAAAAAGAAAATAAAGTATAAGTATATATAATTTAATATATCATTTTAATTGAAATTTTTTCACTACAACCTATAGTTTCCGTGACAGAATTAAATTTGTCTTCATAGTTTATTGTACCTACGGTATCATCCGTGATAGAGTTAGATTCGTCATCATGCCATTTCACCTACGTTCTATTCCGTGATGGATTTGATTTGTCACCACAGTATTATTGCATTTTTTGTTTAATCCGTGACAGATTTTAAATTCGTCATATCATTGTATCTACGTTTTAATCTATGACAAGTTTTTAATTACCACACCGGGAGTTTAATCTGTGACGGATTACTTTCGTCATCAAAGTATCATTGTACCTACAGTTATACACCGTGACGATTTCATACAATCACCCGTGACGTTTTGAGAGCTCGTCACAGACTCTAAGTAGCTTGTGGGCTAGGCACTGTAGATCCATGACGAAAATTTAAGAATCGTCACGGATGGTATATGATCCGTGACATTTTTTTAAATCGTCATCAAGAAACCGTCATGGATTACAAGATTTCTTGTAGTGAATTTAGATTCCTCCAGGATACAATCACGACCTCAAGAGCCATGCGTACGAGGAAGGGGAAAGAAGGAACGATGCGTGAAGAATCCACCAGCTGAGTAATTCTTAAAATATTACGCTACAGCCAACATGATACAGCTAAAACTACATTACAAAGTTTACTTTTGCTGCAATATACTATGAAAGTTCAATCTTTTAGAAAATAACCTTGCCATCGATGTCGCTTTCCACGTGGTTAGCCAAAATCCACATGTCCCCATCTGATCACCGTTCTACCTTCTTTATTAACCCATATATCGTTCTCACGTTTCTTCCGCCATTCTACCCTCAGACGCCAATCATCCTATTTTCGATGTATAGCAGGAAGGTCACGACATTCAGAAGCCAGCCGTGATGGATGTATTCTGTACGTAAGCAGCATGCAGGTGCCTTCGCCCTCGGCAGTCAGGCGGCCAAAGCATCGCTGCAGCCGTTCGTGGGGATTCAGACGTTAAAACGGATAAGAAAGCTCTTTTTTGTGAAAAGAGAATTTCATTGATATTAAAGCATATTTCTAATTATATAAGCCACCCAAATAACACCAACTTTATTGATAAGAAACAGAAAAATTTGGAAAAAGCCGCAAATTCTACCATTTAGGATCACCATCTCAAACGGATATGTCATAGACTAGAACTACGATCTGAATGAATACGGGCAACCCATCATCATCTACAGTCATCCTCATCTCTGACGGGGAAGCTCAAACCTAACCCTTTTCGCAAGAGAGAGGTAGACTGACCTTTCATAGACAAATACAATGAACTTGCTGTCATTGAGCTCGTCGCCGAATTCATCATCGCCTCCACCAGATTCGTCATGGAAAAACACAAATTCGATTAACATCCAAAAGGATGTCAGCAGAAACAAAGCTCTTACTAACCGACAGGCATGGCTACGAAGAATCATGACAATACAAAGGAGGGGTCAGAGTATCTTATTCAAACATTAATGATGACATCTTTGACTCTCTACCACTGCTAAGACACCTCATCCTCCATTGCTTCTTACTGACGAACATGACAACGCTGCACCGTCGCAACCACTTTCGTCGACCAGACCACTAGAGGAACCCTAACCCTAACAACCACAATAGCCGTTGCTTGGAGCGACCACCACAAAGAGACCTAAACCTAGACCTAAGAAAAAACAAGATGAACACCGGGCGCCGGGCCTCCCATCTCAACCGACCGCGATGCCGCTACAGACGAGGGGGGGGCGGCCAATCTTTCTCTGGAGCCACCGCTGCCTCCTCTTCTTTTTCTTGCCATGGAGCGCAAGTGGTTCCCTGTATTAATTGTTTCTGTTTAGCAAAACAGGACTCTGGATAAGAAAGCTTTTGATATGACTTCGCTGTGTTGCTGATGGTGTCGTGGTTGTATACATCACATGATCAAGTCACCGCTTCGGTGTTGCAGGAATTCGTCAAGGCTGAGGAAAAAATCACCAAAATTTTATTGAAATATTTGACATTTTATCTTTTCTGATGAGGTCTGGAATAAAGTCAAAATGAACAGTACCAATGAAATTACATCCTCGACCACCTTCACGAGTCCAAATGATCTCTTTTATATATAAAATCATGATGTTTTATAGATTTCAGAAACGTAACTTTCTTGTGAAATTATGTCAAAAAATATCAAAAATTCAAATTTGTTCGTCGAAGTTCTCAAAATTTCATATTTATCAGTGATCTCTGAATTTTTTTTGTTTTTGAAATACATTTCCTAGATTTTGCCGTCTATGCAGTTCAATACATTGTGGCGTTCACCACTATGCAAGAGACAGCAAGAGGCAAAGCATATTTCTAGTCTAATTTTCCATAATAACACAAGTGAGTAAATTAGAAGCAAAGCAACTATCAAGGGTAATTTAAATATTTTTTACAATGGTAAAGGTTCATAATTTAAGAACAAATAGGATCCAATGGGATTAGATCACCAAATTAATGGCTTGATATTTTCTGCTTTTGTGAGAATCTTCTAAGCTTTACATGTGATTAATGTAAGGTGGGCCATTTAAGGACAAATTGAATCTTATTGCTATTTTATTAGATTCCACTAAATTAGTGGCCATATGTTTTGCATTTCTGAGAGAATCTTCTAAGATATACCTATGATTAATTTAAGATGGGTAATTTAAGAACAAATTGTATCCAATAGCTATTTGATTAGATTTCCCTAAATTAATGACCAGATGTTTTGCTTTTTGTGAGAATTTTCTACAATTTACCTATGATTAATGTAGGGTGGGTTATTTAAGAGCAAATTGGATCCACTGGCTACTTGACAAGATTTTGCCAAATTAATGGCTAGATGTTTTGTTCTTTTGTGAGAATCTTCTAAGATTTAGTTATGATTAATGTAAGGTGGGTAGCTTAAGGACACATCGGATTCGACGTCTATTTGATTAGATTTCACCAAATTAATGGCTGGATGTTTGTTTTTGTGAGAATCTTCTAAGATTTGTCTATGATTAATATAAGGTAGGTGTTTTATGGACAAATTGAATCCGATGGATATTTGGTTAGATTTCACAAAATTAATGGCCACATATTTTTCTTTTTGTGAGAATCTTCTTAGATTTACCTATGATTAATGTAAGATGAGTAATTTAAGAATAAATTGGTTCCGATGGGCCCGATGGATATTTGATCAGATTTACCTATAATTAACGTGGAGGCTAGCCTCGGATTTATATCGAAAATTGGAGTGGTATGCCAGTAGATCACAAATATTGAGACTAAACTATGGAGGATTTTTCGATCAAAATCGGCAAAGAAGGATTAACCAGAGTGAAACACAACTCTAGCAGGATTCGCAAAAAAGATCGACTGAGCCAAACCCAAAGAAACAATCAAAACGCACGAAGAGAAGAGAAGATGATCGCCTTGATGACCTCAGCAGAGCGGTCGCATTGAGTGAGTGAGAGAATACTAGGCCCAGTAGCTACCCACCGTTTTCCTACTTTGACCAAATACCCACCGTTTTCCTGCTGCCTTTGAAAGCAGTCCACTCGAGCGTGGCCGCTGGAAGCCTCATGCACGCACAGCACGCGGCCGCGGGGCACATAAAGGCTGCGGAAGCACGCGTCTAGGCACGCGCCGTTGCTCACTCTAGATTCTAGACTCAAGCAAGAGCGCGTCGTCCATCGCCGAGCAATCCTTCCCAAGCTGTAGCGGCCGTGCTCGCTGTGATGTGACGGCGGACCGCAAGCGTGCTGATCTCGCCGGACGACTGGTGTCCCCTCATCAACCCTTCTTCCTCCATCGAGCTGTTTCGGTTCTGCACTTATCACCGATCTGATTGTTGGGGTTCTTGCAGGAACAACTGTGGGGAATTCCTTCCTTCTCTGTTCTGGACAATCGTCGTAGCAGCAATCTACTTCAATCCATGCATGCTACGCTCTAGATTTGGGGGGATTAGGGCTCTCGCGCTTCATAATTTCGGATCCGGGGGTCCCCTATTCTGTCCAACCTGCTTCCATCGATCACCAGGTAAGGGGTTCCCTCTTTCCTTTACTAAGGCGTCCTTTTTGGAGCAGTTCTTGATCCATGGATGATACATGCAGGTGCATGAGTGCAGAACATAGTGAGCTTGGGGCTCTTGCGTGCTAGCAGTCTCAGATCTGTTCCCCTCCCTTTAGATCACCGGTGTGATCGTTGGGCTTCTTGCAAGATCAAGTGGGGAATTCCTTCGTGCTCTTTTTCTGGTGATTGGTAGCAGCAATTCTTCAGTCCATGCATGCTACGCGCTGGATTTTGGGAGAATAGGGGTATTGCACTCGATAATTTTGGAATACGTCTCCTCCCCTTTTTGTTCATCCTGTTTCCAACGATCACCAGACACCAGGTATTTTGGAATACGTCTCCACCGTGTTGCACTTTGGTACTTTTTTTCACTTCATTATGGTGTGTTTCTCATAGGGGAGTTCTAATCCATGGATGATCTATGCAGGGTATACGGAAATATAGTTTCATCCTGAGTACTTTCAGATCTGCTATATATCCTCGCATTGTGCTGCACGGGACAACAGGTGGTGCGGTGGTCAAGAGCGATTGCTGCCTAAAGGTGATTGTTCAATCCCGATACATCTATTTTTTTCATCATGCTATGCAAATCTGTATGGTTAAGATACGCCGCAATGCCAGATTGGCGTATGCCTTTGTTCTCTATTACCTTTGTTAACACCATGTGATCTCTTGCAATACCTTTCCATTTCTAGTGGCCTCGATTTAGGTTATGCATAACATGAACTTTCTCATGTTGTTCTCCTTCCAGCGAGAAATAAGAACTGGATCATGTTGTCTCATAATATATACAAATAGCGTGAATGTTTTGTGCTACTTTTGTGCTACTCTTGATTTTCCCATTTGATTATCTATATTTCTTTGTCTAGTACGTAAGTCTTCATATCCACACACCCAACGTATGTCAAAAAAAAAATATTAGAAGAGTGCTGCGCTTGAACTGCTGTGACTAGTCCACACAAAGTCTAAAAGCGTGAGTGTCTCATGTGTGTGCATTGAGGTTTCTCTGCTCTTGGTTCTTATGTAGTTTTCTGTCTTACATGTTTTGTTATTCTTACTATCCACACGGTGAATGATGCATGCCATGATGAAGTTGGTAACTAGTCTAATTCCCACGCTGAAAATAGACCAAAAATAAAAATAAAAAATGTCGAACTAGTTCCAATCAAAAGTCTACATTGTGAGTGCATTGACTTTTTTTTTCTGCTCTTGATCCTCTATGTGGTTTGTTCTGTGTTGCCTGTTTGTTGTTCTTACTGTCCACACAGTGACCTTATGCATGTGATGATTATATATTGACATAGCTTTATATATTATTTCAGAAAAGAACAAGTATCCATGGCTCTCTCTGCACTTTTGCCCGACCTCCTAAATAAAGCCGGCTAGTCTCTTTCCTCTGAATTCAGTTTCATGTGGGGCATTGAACCAAGACAAGAAAAGTTGCATACTTTGCTGCTCAGCATTGATGCTGAGGAACAAGCTTACAAGAAACCTGTTGTGAAGTCCTGGCTTGCAAAGCTGAAATTGGCTGCCTGCGACGCTGAAGACGTCCTTGATGAGTTGCATTATGAGTCACTCCGCAGTGAGGCGCTTCTCTCTGGGCACAAGATGAATAGTGGTGTAAGGGCCTTTTTCTCTCCTCACTATAATCCTTTACTGTTCAAATACAGGATAGGGAAGAGGCTCGAAGAGATTGTGGAGCATCTTGGTGACCTTGTTTACCATATGGATCGGTCTGGGTTCATGAAAGATCAGTCCATGCCAATAGATGAGAGGATGCTCACACACTCCTATGTTGATGAGCAAGATGTTATTGGAAGAGAGGGAGAGAGAAAGAAAATTGTGGACGCACTTCTCGGTGCTAAGAGTGATAAAATTTCTGTCTTTTCTATTGTGGGGATTGGAGGATTAGGCAAGACTACTCTGGCACAACTGATCTTCAATGATGCAAAGATTAAAAATGGTTTTCAAAAGCATATGTGGGTTTGTGTCTCTGAGGAATTCAACGTTGCAGATATTGCTAAGAAGGTTATTGTTTCAGCAAATGGCTATGACCCTGGTTTTTAAGAATGATAACATGGAATTGCTGCAGCAGAGGCTTCGGAAAGAATTGAGAAAACAGAGGTGCCTTCTTATATTAGATGATGTTTGGAATAAAGATGCAGGAAAATGGGATGCTCTGAGAACATTGTTCGGTTCATGTGGAGTTGGCAGCGCATTAGTTGTGACAACTCGAGATATGGAAGTTGCATCAATTATGGGGGCAATCGAGACATTCCATCTGGACCAGCTCAGCCCAGATGATTCTTGGACATTATTCAGAAGAAGAGCTTTCAACGCTGGTCTATGTGAATCGCCTGATCTTGTTAACATCGGTAAGAAAAATATAGCCAAGTGTCACGGTGTTCCATTAGCTGTTAAGAGCATGGGGTCCTTGATGAGTACAAAACAGGGGACAACAGATTGGTTGAATATCCTCGAAAGTAGTATCTGGACTGAGGAAACCAAAATACTTCCTGCATTGATGGTGAGCTATAAGAATTTGCCATCTTATATGAAGCGATGTTTTGCATTCTGTGCTGTATTCCCCAAGGACTACGAAATTGATAAGTTTGATCTGGTGCATTACTGGATAGCAAGTGGATTTATTCCATCCGAAATGGCATCTAAGCCGGAAGCAATCGGCAATGACATCTTTTCACAGCTAGTTTGGAGATCATTTTTCCACGATGTTCGGACAAAATCTTCCTGTGGTATGGGGAAGTACGGGTACCGTGATGTGACAACTTGCAAAATTCATGCTCTTGTGCATGATCTTGCGGTAGACATAAGTGGTAACGAATGTTTTTGTCTCCACAAAGTTTCTGAATTAAACAAATACAACAGGATGTCTGTCATCTTTCTTGTCCTCATCCTCATAAGATTGGATCCATCATGCAGCGTTGTCCAACTATCCGTAGTCTATTTTCTGTGCAGAAGGATCAGAAACCTGTCACATGTCTTAATATCACATCCAATTTGCGTATTCTCGGCCTTCACATATTCGGAATTAAAGAGTTTTCTTTTGAGCCAGCATTCATGAAGCATTTAAGATACCTTGATCTTTCTTGCAGCCTTATAGAAGTGTTACCTGAAGGGTTAAGTGTGTTATATAACTTAGAGGCACTGAATCTAAATTACTGTAGTTGTCTGAATTATCTACCCGAAGGCATGAAATACATGGTAAGTTTACGCCATGTATATCTTGATGGATGCTGGAATTTGAAGTGTACGCCTGCTGATCTTGGTCAACTCAGTAGTTTACAGACACTAACAATGTATAAGGTTAGCAATGAGCCGGGTCGTGGGATCAAGGAGCTAAGGAATTTGAAACTAGGAGGTAAACTGCAGATATGTGATTTGATAAAAGTGAATAATCCCTTGGAAGCCAAAGAAGCTGATATTGAGTCAAAAATACATATTGAACAACTGGAATTGTCGTGGATTTCACCTGAATACTCTGAATCCGAATTTGATTTCAGAAGATATTTCTGAAAAAGTATTGGAAGCTCTTACACCCCACGATGGTTTGAAAGTATTGAAGCTAAACCATTATGCCGGGTCTCAATTTCCAAGATGGTTGACAGACAACATTACTTTGTACAGCCTAGTTGAGCTTTCACTGAATTACTGCCTCAGCTGTACACATTTGCCCTTAATGTGTCAGCTTCCATGTCTAGAAGTTCTCAAGCTGAAACAGATGAAAAACTTGAGGTACTTGTGCACTAGCAACACTATTGATGGAGAACAAGCAAAGTACTCTCCAGTGATCTTTCCCAAACTGAAATATCTGTCACTAAAAAAGATGGAACTCTTGGAGATGTGGGACCAAACTGACGTCGGGGAAGTCTCATCAGTCACCCTTCCATTCCTTGATGCATTGAAAATTATTGACTGCCCTAAGCCGGCATCTTTTCCTCATGTCCCAGTACTCAAATCCTTGATTGTGAAAGGAAACCGAACACTGATTGATCTAGCAGCAGGTCTAACCACGTTGTCAACACTTTCGCTTTCTGCAAGGGACACAAGTTCTCAAGTGTTAAACAGTGTCATGGTAGATCCGCAGGGATCTCTTACAGAATTGTATCTCGAAGAATTCAGTGCCGTAACACCATTTGCTGAAGAGAACAAAAACCATCAGCCGACAAAAATTGAGGTGATGTCTCTCAATTGTTGCGATTTCTTTCTCCAATCAGACAACTGGTTTTGGGCTAGTTTCACCTCTTTGAAGTGTTTGATCCTTTCTGGTTGCAATGGTCTCACATGTTGGCCAAACAATGAATTTCGGAGCTTGAGTTCACTAATACAACTGAATATTGAGGTGTGTGAAAATTTCACAGGATTGTCAACTGAATATTGAGGCTGTTTTGCTCTGGAGTCTTTACCTAACATGCAATGTCTTTCGAACCTAAGAAGGCTAGAATTGTTAGACTGTTACAGCTTATCATCATTGCCTGAAGGGTTGATAGCACTCAAGTCCCTGGATATCACTAACTGTCCTCAGCTTGAAGATTTACCTGAAGGACTACAGCAGACGCTGCCCAACCTAGAAACTTTCAGTGTCGATCGGTGTCCTGCACTGGCAATAAAATGCAAACCTGGAGGAGATTACTGGGACAGAGTCACTACAGGATCAGCAACCTTTCCCGACAGTCCACTCAAAGTGGCCAACAGTTTAATGTATTTTGCTAAGTGTATTTAATACTGTGGGTAATAAGTTTGTGGGGGATAACTTTGTTGGTGAATGGCAAACCTGTGGGGAAATATACTCTCTTGTACTAGAAAACTGTTGGCCATTAGGGGAAAAATGAATAAGAAGACCAAAACTGTAGGCCACTTCATTAAAACTGTTGGGAAAGATTGATTATCTTGTAGTGAGTCAAGAAAGTTCCTGAACTAGAAGTGGCTGATGTTATCACTACTGTTGAGCGGAACTCTTCTTGGCAAAATGCAACTAGAGTCATAATTGCTGCGTGCACAAACACTTGGTACAGAGTAATTTGTGAACTGATTTCTGCTTGGCAATTGATTTCTACTTCGATGGTACGCCTCCTCTCCCTCCCTCTTATGTGCATGTGCATCATACTATCTTACTAGTAAAAATGCACGTGCGCCACGCACGTGTCCGACCAAATGATATCACTTGGCAGGATTTTATCATAAATAAAAATAATATGATGTACCGTGTACGTATCATAAAAACAACACACTTCTGACACATCATTGCATTTAAGTACCATAACAGCATTAACACGACAAGCTCAAGAATCTCACAAAATGACGACATTGTTTGAAATTAAATATGCTAATTGACTTATTGTTTGAAATTAAAAATGCTAATTGACTTTGAGACATAAAAGACATGACACAACGCATAGTTTTTATTCGTTGTCGCTAACGATAGCGACCATAAATTTAAATCAATCAGTTTGTAATTTCAATCCAGGTGGAGCAAATATCATGGACATAACAAAATAATAAAAATTATTTCCCTGTAAGATACAAATAATATTCCAAAACCATGTAACCAAACACCTATTTTTTGATAGAATAAACAGTGTAGACAGGAACATAGCATTTTCACAAGTATGCAAAAGGGAGAAACCAATATGAGTACATCAAAAGAGAGTGAAAGAGATTGTTCATCAACAAGTGAGTTATGTATGGGACTCATATACAGCGGATGAGGCAATTGCATCGTCTTAGCTGGAGAAGTTAATATCAAAACCTGTAGAAGCATCTGCCAACACCGTAGCTTCAGACTTTGAATCATTTGCCATGCTCCTGAGCTGCTGAACCTCAGTCGTCATTTTCTTGATCTGCAGGGTCTTTGCATCTCTGCTGCATATCCATCAGAAGAGATACATGCATTTTGCTGAAAAAAAAGGTCATATAAAGGACAAGTGTATATAAGACGATATCTTCAGTGTTATGTTCATATTATGTTCCGAACAGTTTATGAGCAAGATAACTGAAAAGAACCAATGCCATCAACAGCTTCAACACCTGGAACCTGCATCGGTTATTTAACGATGCCAAATGATGACAGTAGGTCCCCTAATTTATTAGAAACATAATACAGATTGCCCATGATCTCTAGAAAATGATAAATCTCTCTCCTCCATTTCGGAGAAACCAATGCAGCACCACACTTCTTCACCATCACCACCTAATAAAGATCCATCCATCTGTATAGTTGGAGAGCTGTTCCTGAGAACCAAATGGATGAATTACGAATCATGGATAGAGTGTGCACTAAATAATCGTCAAATTCTCAACTAAGACTGCTAAAGTATTGTCGGAAACGGCTCTCAACCTGAAAATTGAGATGCTACTCATTCAATAATATCACAATCACTACACTATGAACCGGCCAAGGGTACAATCACCAATGCAAGGAAGTTTTGTGAGGTTACTGAAACAGTAGTATTGTACGTGATAATATCAGGGAAAGCCAACAATGAAGCAACCATTCTGTCTGATGGAGAAATCATTTTAATCCAGCTGAGGCCTTCGAAAATTACAGCAAAGAGAGAATTTCCTCGACTTAGGGATATCAAAATTACAAAGGAAACTCACTACAAAATTGATTCTAATCCCACTACTCAATCAGTAATCACAATTCACAAATCACCAACACACCCACACGCCATGCAGTTCCACAGTATTGAAGTACTGGACAGAGTCAGGAAAAAAAGAATCTCTACTGCATCAAACACACAAGAAATGCAATTGCGGTTGACCTTAAGATGAGGATTAGCTTAGATTACGGGCTGACGTATAACGCATGATCGTTCCATTTGGGCAAGAGGCATCCCACTAAACAGATGCTACTCGTATTAATGAGAAGAAAGCAAAAAATGACTCAGTTCATTACCTGGATGGCTAGACCTGATGAAGTTCCTCACACGCTCTTATTCGCCTCTTTATATTGCCTTCCTCGTCCCGTCCCTTCCAAGCACAATGCAAAGAGGTGAAGAAATGGCGAATGTTTTCACAACAACATGTGGAAATGTGAAGCGAATAAAGATGTAGCATTAGCATAAGGAATCAAGGATTGGAAACGTTTAAGTGATAAGCTAACAGTACAGAATCAAGCAATGGAAAAGTTTAAATCATTCTTCCATAAGGAATCCTTTGTAGTACATTTCTATCAACATAACAATGGAGGTGTATGTGATTATTATCCTGAGGGACAAGTTCATCAGCAGCCCGTGTTAGTGATTTGCACCTTTTTTTTTTGTTTTACTACCTATTTGAGATATATTAGTATTACAATCTAGAACTATCGTGTGAAAAGCTTGTCATTATCACTTCCAAAAAGGAAGTGTTGGCTACAAATGCAGAGTGCACACAGGAAACAGTCCAAATTGTGACCATAGATAGAAAAGTAAAAAGAAAAAAAGAAAGACAACATACATACACCCTATAAATTAAAAGAAAACTAAATATTTGTGAACTATCAATAAAGGAGATTATCATTACTGCAATATCACCGTACCAGCTGCTGCTATCTATGGTCACAATTTTGGGGCTGGGTTGCCGATAAAAGGAATCTAAACCTTATACAAAACAGAGGATGAATCTAGCCCATTATTTCACCAATCATGACAAAAAAAAAATCAAGAGAAGCGCCAGTTTTCTGCAAAAGCCAGATATGTGAATGTAAATTTGTAAATCTCAAAGCACTACTGTTTGACATAATCTCTGCTAAAAAGAATAGTAAAAAAACAACCTGACACCTTTCATCTCATAGATTATGCTACCCCGGTTCATCAGTTCTGGCCTGGTGCTGGGCTGGTGCCTAATGAGAAAAACATTATGCCATGACTCATTGCAATTGCTAAATAACCTCAATATGCCATGTCAGAAGGGGAGAAAGGATTCCATGGGAGGCAAGCAAAAGCAGAACCTAAAGTAGCAAAAGCTACTTTAGGTATAGCAGTGAAGTAAATTAAACTTCTTTTTTTTTTTGATCAAGTAAATTAACTTCATTTTACCATGATCTACAGTAAATTAAATCAACCCATCTGCCTGAGTTTTTGCTTAATTATAGGGCTTCTCAAATATTCCGCGCAAAAGAATGAAAAGCAACCTGACGCCTAAGGTGGAGCTATGAATAGCAACATCGAATGAAAAAAGTAGGAAGTCTTCAAGTCAGAGTGACTAACCAAACGTGATTTATGATTTTTTATAAAAAAATGAAAGGGAAATCAGTGTCTCTGTAAATTTAAAGGACGGTCCTTACATGTCCACGACGACTGAAAAACACTCCAGCTGATGGCTTGGAACTATTCCTTTAGTTAGATGAAGTGAGTATATATGGTCGAGAAGATCCAACGTTTAAAAAATTATCATTCATCCACTTCTGCTAGAAACAAAAAAAAAAACATCTCAGTTTATATGCAAATAATCTATGAGATAACACGATTTCGTGTACATGAATGATCCTTGATTTCGGAGAAGAAAACTACCACATTTCATCAGATGAACCCCCGTAAACTATAAATGAGGGAATCAATGTTTTTGGAGTGACAAACATGTCTTGTTAGTAGACTCAAACGATAAGAAAGATATTTTCCAGAATAGCATGCATACATGAGATGGATCATCAAACTATGTGTAAGAAACAGACATTATGTACAACTGATCATCAATTATTTACTGCATATCAATTCAGTTCATGTGCATACCTGCTAACGTGCATAAGGAAAGCCTGGGAGTGGAAGCTAGAATCACAACTCCTCTTGATAATGAGGCAACACACGAATTGTTCAATGCTTGGAGCTGCCTAATTCCATTCACTGACCCTGGTGCCTAAAGGTTAATTCAGTTCCCTGGACAACACAACTCATACAATCAGAGGAGTAGATCGCACGTGCAGATGCAACAACCCATGGATCTGACGAGGAACAAAGCAAATCAGGTAGTTAGAGGGGAGCCAGAATCTGACGAAACCTAAAATTTAGAGCCGTGGGTAGGCTGCGCTGGAATATTCACTAACATGCATACAACAATTCAAATCGACAGAAAATGCAACAAATTTGCTATCCAGGTTTTTTTTTTTTTTGCTAGGGATATCCAGTTGAACAAGAGAACTCGAAAAATCGAAATGGAATGTCACCTTAACTGCTTCCTGCTTGATGAATGGCCAAATGACGATGAGCTGGCTTGAGTGGCTAGATGCTCTGAACCTCTGTATTGCCCTTGGCTGCAACTGCCATCCCGGCAGCCTCCCGTGCTCTGCTTACCGCCTTCCGCGCGACCGGCCGCCGTGCAGAGCCGCGCGCTCCCGAGCACCCGCACGCACAACGCAGCCACTACCCTCCTCGCACGAGCAATGGCACAACCGCACAAACGCAATCCCCCGCCCCCGCCGCCGGAGACGGAGCTGACCGCATCGTGTCGGCGCAAGGAAGACTGGGCGGAGGCAACCTCGGCGTACGCGGGCCGGCGGCCACCCGGAGATCCACCTCCCGCATCTGGACTCTGGAGCAGGATGAGCGCCGGTGTGTCGGGGGACGGGGACGGCTTGCTCGATGGAGACAGCCGTGGAGGTCGCAGATTGGGCTCGCCATGGCCGGATCCGGCGACTGCTTCGCTCCTCCTGTAACCAAATCGAATGGAAGAGTATTACATCGGGACGACACGGCGAGAATAGAGGAATGGAATTGAATCGAAGGAGAAAAGAAACCGGGCATAAAATCTGCACGACAGCGCGGCGGGCGGTAGGAAAGGGTGAATAGATTTGGAAACCTACATGATAAAGAAAAATCGGGAAGGTCACGGAGGTGGGAATTGAGTTTCGGGTAGAGGTCATCGCGCGGTGAGAAAAGACGTCGCGATGTCAGGATTTTTGAACTAAATCTGACGCACGTAACGCTAAAAATGTCCCCCCTCCGACGTGGGCCCAGATTTGGCAGGATTTAATGGTAGATTAAAAAGATAAGGGTGTTAATCAACGGTTTGATATACAAGTGGGTAGATTCTAGCAGTTTCAAAATGTATTTCTCTCAACTGGTTCTT